>JAMPIV010021368.1:75000-375226 GCA_024509875.1 Oreohelix idahoensis
TGCTAAAGGTGAAAATGTTTTGACGTGTTGTATATTTGGTGTTATTATTTTGTTGTTTACAGCAATTTTCACGGCACACAGGGAGGGGTGCAAAATTGCCTTACAGCTTGCCAAGATATTCGCCAGAGGTGAAATAGAATTGGTGACGCGGTAGTTACCAGCGCCAAGTACGTCTGCACCAGTGAAAGATAGCAGTTCTCTTGCAGTGAAGCTCCATGCTTCAGCAGGAACGGGGTTATCTTTAAAAAATCCAGAGCTCTCAGCTCATTATACCACTCCTAAAAGGCGCGTTGCCTGGAGGTTGGTTCGGTTAGTATACAGCCATAATAATGCTGTTTGTCCCAAAACCCTAAGAGGGTTAAAGCGTCTGTTAAAGAAGATTCGTCAGCAGTGAAGCTTCTACATTCCGAGTCAAGTGCCTAAGTCTAAAAACCCAAGTCAACAGCTGCAGTAGGAGTGGGAGGAGAAAGGGTCAAAATTCCTTCCGATTGCTTTAGAGAGGAGAGGTGTAATGAAGAAGCCTCTCAGTAGAAGAAAATAGTGTCGGAGAGACACAGAACAGAAACAGAGGAGAGACAGAATTGTAGATTCAGATAGTCCGAGCAGAGGACAGCATCTGAGGTTGCACTTAAGAAGTCTGGTAGTGGATCAGTGCTTGTGGTTAACTGTGTAGGACATTAGGTAGTCATTCAGAGTTGTGTAGACAGTTAGTTACGTCTGCAGCCAGACAGTGGTGTTAGATTTTAATAATTAAGAGTAGGATAGTTAGGAGTGGTGGCTCGTACTTCGAGACCCCACCAAATTACTGTGTGTTTAATCCTTAATTCTTTTTCCCATGCAGGTTGAATGAGTGGGTGAAGGGATTGGATTATATTATCAGTCATTGAATTGTTTTTGTTCTTTTCAGGTGTGCGACCACGCACTTTATTTATTTTGATATGTAATTTATTTTTGTTGTGTAAATAAACTATAAACTGGATCAGTCTCTCTATAGAACTATACTGTACGTATATATATATATATATATATATATATATATATATATAATTGTCTGTGTCTGTGGACTTTTAGTGTAACCTTATCTCCTTTATGGTAGTCAGAGGTGGTGGGTCTTTAGCTCTTAACAAAGTCGCGAGTGGTGAGGGAGAGTCAATCTCGGTTCTCCCCCTCGAAGCTATAAGTCTCATCTTCCACATTCACTGTCATTTTCATACAAATCGATCTTCTCAGACTTTCTCATACAAGTGTCTTGTCTATACACTCTGACAAACTCTATATACTTAAATCCACTTTGTGACATTTAGTAATAAAACAAATGAAAAATGTACTGAAACACTTTCTGATCTGGTTCGAGATTTTAAGTTGCCACTGGAAAACAAATTCCTAAATCATGGTTGTTGTAGAACACTGTAAAATTGATACTATGTTCATATTTTTCAGCGTTTTGGGTTAGTTACCAAATCGTGTAAAACTGTTTACCGTGGCAACTAGTGATAGGACCACAAAAAATGCTTGTACATCTCATCTAACGGCTGAATAGGCTAGAAACTTGTTTCAACAATTGACTGATAGATCTAGCGACGAGGACAAGAGTGAAAATGGTGTGCACATTGATTGAAATAGTGATTTTGATAGAGATGGGGCGCAAGCAGTTATAATTGTGAAAATATTGCAAGTCCTCGGCCATCGAAGGGCTGTTAAATAGCAACAACCTCTATTAGAGTTACAAATGGTGCTTATTGTAATAGTACATTCATTTATCTTTAAAATGACGTGTAATTCATAAAAATCTGTAAACAATTATGAAAACTACAGCTTACTTTGTGCAAACACCTACAGGATGAAACTGGGAAAACAATTTAATTCGGCCACAGTGTGTTTTTCAATTTGGTAGTTAATGTGTTAAAATACTATGATATTTTTTTCTGTAGCATGTTGAATAAGAATAAAAACTGCTGTGTGTATGTGTCACTGAATGCTGTGATGAGTGGTAGAAGAGATCATGTGACTCCAGTTTCATGTGCCTTCAATCACTTTGTTGCTGCTAGTCCTTTCTTAAACCGTATTGTCACACTGTCCAGTATTATGTTCTTTGCTCGAACCAATTTCCATTAATTCTTCCTATTGTCACATTTTGTTAGAACTCCCCTCTTTTCTCATGCCCAATTAAGATTTGACTGCATCTTTCTGGTCTGTGCAGTCATTTTTGCATTTTGAGCATCTTTCAGGACATCCTAATCAGACTTTAAATTGGTTCATAGATTTATGTAAAAAGCTGCAGCCCCATGCAATCTTACTTATCCATGGTCCATGATTCACATCATTATGACAGTATAGGTTCTATATAACAATAGAGGATTATCTTGTTCATTTCCATAGATGTGTTACATGTAATTTTTTTTTATTTTTTAGCCAGGGCTATCATGTTCATATTTCTGAGATGCACTTGTCACCTGATGAGTGGATGTCAAGGAATTTTTTTTTTAACCTAATTCAAGACTGCCACATTGACATCAATGTTGAACTTCAAACACTTTTATTCTTGGAGAATACTTTCTGCAAATCTTCTTGCTAATTAGCCCGAGACCTTTACTTTTAATTTCTGTACTTGCATGATGAAAGAAATAAAAATAAAAATCATGCTAGATATTGTCATAACACGGGCAAGACACTCTGGAATTGCCATGTTAACTACTGAACGGAAACATTCTTGTTGGGATTTGAACAGCAACTACAAATACATGTAATTATAGTGGTGGAAAATAATTATCTTTGGTAACTTGACGAGGGAATCAGAATTTAGTCAGAAAATTAGCACAACAGACTTGAAATCCCTCAAAAGTTACAAGGAGAAAAGCGTGGACCTCCAAGAAGGAGAAGGTTAGATCTAGGTTAGGTATACTAGCCAGCTCAGATTCAATTCTGGACTCAAAATTTCATAGCTGAAAAGACGTCCAGCAGACTGACACACACTTGTCAAAGCCACATTGCCACAGGCTATAGCTGAGAAAAGCAAAGCTGACCTGCTTGTGAGCAGACTTGCATAAGTGATAAGCTCAGATCCATAATACTGTGTCTGAATGTATCTTACCTGAGAGGGAGTCACAATAAATCCGAGAGAGAGTCAGCTTCTGAGCTGAAGCATAAGACTGCAGTGTGGGTGATTAAAGGATCACCTCTGTAATTCACCAGATAGTAGCACTGGGCTACCTGTCCAGGGAATACGTATCTTGGAAATCAACAGCTAATTTTTAATCATGGGAAGTGAAAGGACCTGAACTAAATAAGTAATAGTTACCTTGAAGAAAAAGGATCCAGAGATCACCAATGGCCAAAATGATAAACAAAGAAATTGACACATTATAATTTTCCAACTTGTGATTTGTGTAAATACATATATGCAATCTTTACCAAACTTCTATTTTAAATTAATAGATGTACTGATATATTTAAAAATCGCAGTTGATTGATTTTGTAAAATTCTAGTTCTGTTCAAAATGTTGTTATTGTATGCAAATTAAGAGAATTATCCCTCAGCAAATGTCAAAAGGTATAAATGCTGGTTGTTCTGACCGTTCTTTGATTTAATAGAATCTAATCAAGCTCAGAACGCTGACTATAAATCTAACCAAGCTAGATGTAGTAGTAACAGAAAATGCCAGTCCAACCAGGCCAGATGTGCAGCTGCTTGAATGAGAAAGAAATTTATTATCAAGCTAGACACTGTAGCTATTAAACTGTAAATTCACACAAACAAGAAAACAGCTAATGATTAATGCTAATCTACAAAGCGTACCTGCTGTTGATAATCTCAATAGCCTCCAAGTGATTCTTCACTTGTAAAATGGGCATGAGAGGTCCAAATATCTGTAAAACAACAAAATAAACTCTTTACATCATGTCTACAAATTAAGGTGATATTATTCTGATACTGAAAAAAAAAAATAGCCAGACGGTAACAGAAATAAGAGCCTGAACCATAAAATACAGAGAAACATTACCCAAGCTTCATCTGGACCCGTACATACAGACGGCTCAGTAGCTAATACAACAGAGAATGAAGGTGGAGGAATTTTTCTGAGTTTAAGCAATGGCACGCAAGAAAAAATTGTCAGTGGCAATAGGAAAATTCTCAAGTAACTTCAGAGCACAAACTGAGGCCTTAAAAACTGCAGCAGAAGCCCTAAATGGTAGAGGAAAGCACTGAGAGACATGTAGCTTTCTTCTTGTCCTTCTCCTTGTAAGACGTATTACTATTTGTGTGGGTGTGTGTTTTTTTGTTTGTTTTTTTTTTCAACTTCATAGATGCACCATCAGTAGCTGCAGCGCTGAGGAGTAAAAATAAATGCAGACCTATCAGCAATACTCTATAAACTAAGTCGGCGATTTAATAAAAAAAAAATTAATACACTGGACCTCATCACATTGTAACATCCCTGGCAATGAAGAGACTGATAAATTGGCAAAGGAAGGCAGAAAGCTACCTCAGCCTGACATAAGCATAACTTATGAAGAGGCCAAGAGTTTTATCAGAAGCAGATTCAGAAACAAGTGGGAAGCAGAACATCTTGGCCACCAGAAGAACAATGCACATTACCAGCTTAACTCTTTGACTCCGCAATTATTTTCCACCCTGTGCCGTAATTTTAATTTGTGATAGACTAAAAACAATGCTCAGAGAGTTGTTTTGGCACAGGTGTCAAATCTGACCAACGCTCTGAGCGTTGTTCCGGAGTCAAAGAGTTAACAGAAGAGACCAAGTGTAATCTTCAGACTCTGCACAGGCCACAACACACTGAGATACCATCTGTTCAATAAGCTAAAGATAGGAACTACCGATAAGTGTAACTGTAGCACCAATAAAATAACAGCTGAACATGTGCTACAAAAGTGCCCAACATATGAAGAACAGAGAAAGTACATATGGCCATAACGAGTGCCACTGCTGAACAAACTCTTTGGAGATACCAACAACCTCAGGCTGACCACTGCTTTCTTTAAACTTATTCAAGCTGACGTCTGAAAATGTACGACAAAAAAGAAGAGGGTTTTTATTCTTCATTATATTTTTTTTTCTTTAAACAAAAAATAATTTGATCACATTCTTTTTTTTCCTACCACTGACATGCATTTCTGTAATGTCATCATCATCAGCTGCTAACTTCACAACAAAGATTGGTAACAATGAATCTCCTGTCTCTCATCTTGATCGTGCACTCTGACAGACTCTTTCCTGTCCAACTCTTGATGTTATCTTCCCACTTATAGTGCCATCTTCCTCTTCCACGTTTGCCTTTGATTTTTCCTTCCATTATGGTCTTCAGTAAGGTGTTGTGTCTTATATGGCCAACATATTTTAGCAGTCTAACTTAAGATCTCATTTATTAATTCTCTTTTCATTCCTAGCTTATCTAAGGCCTTTTTTTTTTGTTTTCTTCTCTTTCCATGAGATGCACCTCATTCTTGTATATCTTGCAATGTAACCTCCCTATTATTATTTAAAATAAAATCATGGTTGATGTAGCTTATAATTACAAATACATATGAAATAAGTAAAACTGTAGAATGAAAAAAAAATATTTGTTTTTGTATAAGAGATACGTCTTACTCGGAGAAAGGACAAGAAAAAACCTACTTTGCGGCCACAAGGCCTTCGTCAGGGACAGACAAACTAAAAACTGAAGGGAAAGAAAGTGAGAATACATAAAACTATAAAAGTAAGAGAAAACACTCCCTGATGTGTGTCACATGTTGGAAATAAAATGTCTGCCACTGAACCGGAAACCGTAAGTGGATACTAAATTCAAAGCATAAATAATAAATAATGAAAACAAGGACTGGAAAACTGAGGAAAAAGTAATATTAATAAAATAAAATAAAAACAGAGAGGAATAAATAAGGAGAGAGAGGATGAAGAGAAAGCAAGATTTAAAAAAAAAAAAAATTTCAAGGGTGATCGCAATCATGATACAAATAGGACTAGATAGAAAAGAATGCCACAGACAAAAGAATGCTGGGTATTCAAACCATGGCGTTTATGGCAGTCCTTAAGATGGATGAGGTGTTGTTCAAGGCGGAGCCGACTGTTGGCATCCGAGGAACAGGATCTGATAGCTGTCACCTGGATGTCAGTGGCACCGTGGTGGCCAGGGCCATTGAAGTAGATGGATACAGGTGTGGATCCCAACCGAGAAATGTCATAGAGGTGTCTGCAGAATCTATCACCAAGTTATTTCTGTGCCCGTGTTATTATCAGTATGAGATTACATATCTTGATTCATGTTTGCAATCGTTCCGGTTATTAATAAACCAATGTCTGCCACTGAAACGGAAACGTAAGTTTGTCACTACCATTAAGCCGATGTAAGTAAATATTGCTGTTGTTCCTACGTCTACTGTTTAAGCATATAAGATTACTAGGCATAAATGATGGAAAGCGATTTAAATGAAAAATTTGCATGCTATACCAAAGGCATTGGTGAAGGGTGAACGTGAGGCTTTTAGCAAACGACCTGTATGTGTTTGGATTACATACTGCATGTCTTGCATGTTATTTGTGCTGCGTTCCGGTGAAGGTTACTGTCTTCGCCATAGTTATTCGCAAAAAAGACGTTTCAACTTTGGCACGGTTACAGTGGATGGTGAAAATGGCCACTGTTGACAGTTTTCACACGGCTGTGGACTAAGAGGTCCCTCAAACTTTTATCTCGTCTATGTGCCAACAAGTGACTGACTGAACACTTCCCGCGCCACTGGGTCTGCTTGGAGAAGAGGTAGGTGGCGATAAAGGATCCTTTTAACAGCAGCGCTACGGGGGTGATAGGTCAATATTAACTTGACTCTATCAGAGGAGGTTTTGTGGCAGGGTTTGAGGGCCTGTAGACGTGAGATAGGGAGAATACGCTCTAGGGCAGATGTAAGTCTCATGTTTCCTGTGTACCATTAATTTATAAAACTGATTCAATACCGTTTTATTTGTTTATATATACAGGCATACCTCGACTTTCGTCGCTTCGAGTTTCGTCGCTTCACTCTTTCGTCGGTGTTGCGATGATTGTTGCAACGTTTTTCGTCTATGTATTTATTTTCTAATGCATGGGAAATAACTCATGTATTGTTCTCACTTTTTTATTTCTACTAGTTGTCTAATCGTGTGACGAGAGTTGCCGATAGTTTGTGTGAACGATTTTGAGTCATGTCCATATACGGAGCGCTCAGGTCGTCAGTTCTTAGAAACAGTTGGCAATCGCAATGTTTCAAGATTCATTTCCTTATTAGGTTCGAATCTGTACGATTGTTCTCCAGAATATTCTTTGGTTCGTAAGTTGGCTGGACACCGGTCGAGTCGCGCTTGTCTGCGCATGTCTGGTCTTGATCGCTTTTTGCACGGGTTCCGCCCCGACATTCAGAGTGCAGATAGAATCGTGATAAGCAAGACGCATGTTGGTTTGCCAGCGTCTGTGCTTAAACTGTTCAGGAAATAATGTCCTATTCATATTGTTCCTTTGGAGATGATATATCTGTGGTGATTCTAAGTGCTTGGAAGCCTGTGAGTTATATGTTTATTTCCTGAAGTAAAGGTAATGACATTTTTGACACTTATCGATATTTTTCGAGATTGACATTTTGTTTGTAGCCCGATTATAGAAGGGTCTACGCTATGAGAATTTTTTTCGTCAGCTCAACCGAATCACTGTTCGCTGTTACTGACTCGAGGGATGCATCGTCCCTGAGATGTAAACTATCTGCACTTGTTTACATTATATCTGTCTAACTACGCATTTGTTTCTTATCAGACTGTTGGCATTATCTTGGATTAACTAATGAATTTGGAGGATATTATGAAGATCTTAAGAACTTCATGTGACTCACAGTCTACAGAAGTCAACTAAAGGACGTTCCTGACTTAGTCTACTGTACTCTATTATGACAGTTACAACTTACTATCATGCTTACTCTACCATTGATAAAGGACTGTCAGTTTCAAATTCTTGTGACTCTGTTATTCAACTGTCAATGGCTGTAACCTTTATGATGCCTTCCATAAATATGTTTTATTGTCAACTACACCTTATTATGGATGCCGTCTACCGTTCCAGTAATGTTTTTCTTTACTTTTTTTCTAATTCATATCCTTGTCCTTCGTTCTTTCAGTTTCTTAACAATGACTGTTCGTATGTACGTTTTTTTTGTTTTACCTACTCGTTTGTATGTCTACGTCATTTCTCGTAGATAACAGGTTTTTGCTGCATCTCCTATATGAAGTTTGTCTGAATAAGCAACTATCCAAGCAGAATAAGAGGGGTACTTACAACAACACATATTAAAGCACTACAATACGCCATACGTCTGATTATGGTGTGACGTTCCTAACGTTGGAACATGTACCTGTATGACTGTGCAACTATACTAGCCGTCCTATGTAAAAACGCATCTTCGAAATCGTGACATGTTTTCACTGTTAAAGTTAGTTATGCAACTACTTTTAGCTGATTTCATAAACCCCGAAAGTGTGCAAGTGCACTGACATTCACACCAGTCAAAATTCACTTACTGATATCGATGGTCTGTATGTTATTCAAATTATGTACGATGCAACAATTACTCACGTAGCATTAAGCACAGGTTTTATGATACATTCTGGCTTCATTACAAGTCGACATCACTCATGGAAATATTGGGCACCAAACTTGCATTAGTCAAGTTTCAGCCGAGTAAAACGCCCATCATCTTGTTTTTTATCATCGAAAGAAAGTCTCATGGTTAATGAGTTTTTTTGTCCCATCCTCGACTGAATCGTTCACATAAGAGCGATGGCAAGCAGCTGTTGGTATTGCTCGGCATGTGAAATAGGAGCGTACCCATGTACAGAAGTTGCTCATATAAGGATTTTCCAATTGTGACCAGTCCCCATTTCTATAGTGAGGCTGAACCAAGCGCATTTCGGGCGACAGTTCTCTCTCCACCAATGACCGTTTTCCCCAGGCTTGGTCCAACCTCGTGTAACAACACTTTCAGCTCTCAGATTGCCAAATTCTACTTGTTACCTCTGCGCCAATCGACGCTTCCAAGCCAGCAACTCACACAGCAGCTCATACACACTGGCACTCCTGAGACTTTGTCAGGGCAAACACTGTACGACGGAGACTATACTTCCGCGCCGCAGGCTTGCACTAAACAGACGTCCCAACAATTACGGTATCCCTATCTCCTTAATATCGTCGACCAGTCCAAGGGCGGGGATGGAGATCAACAATCGTACCTCTCCCGATGAAAGCCGGTTTAATGTCTCCTTTGCATCGATAGGAGAAATCTTGTACTTGATTGGATCTCGCTGCATAATAACTCTCCTGACATAGAATCCATGAATACCGCTTTTTACCTTGAACACTCGCATGGATGAACTGACACAGATACATGGTCCGCCAGCTATGTACACACCATTCACATAGCCCACTGTGGAATGATCTCGAGCGAGCTCTCCATTGCCAGGAATCGGAATAAAACGCCATACTCGCCCAAACATTTTTTCGTAGAACACTGCAATAGCATGAGACGCCTAATGCCAAGCTGTATATGATGCTGTAGGGAGGTCATCACGATCCAAGCCGATTAATCTGGATATTAAAGATGATGCACTGCTTGTGGTCAGAATGGACCTAGCTGAGCGCTGCTACTATTTTTGGTTTTGTTTTCGTATAACCTAGGGTTGACAACTGCTTAGGAGCCGGTTCTGAATAGTCTCATGTTTAATAATACAGCAAAATTCGGGGTTAGTAAATGGACTCAAAAATGTAAAATCAGTGGTTTCATGTATTTTAAATTTAGTATAGCACACTTAGTTGCGATTTGCGGTTATCCATAAACTAAATGCGAATGCATTTTTAATGGCGCTCCCTAGTATCCCGGTTATACACATGTACACCAGGCCCTAAGTCTACACCTGTCCATACTTTAAGTGCCACCACGCCACATACCTTCCCTTTGCAAACATGAAGTTATACGTCAATCACACAACCATTCTGATACCTTTCACTACAAATTATGTTTGCCAGCTCCAAAGGCGCATTTTGATAAGCCCACCACAGCTCAACATTGAATTTTGGTGAGAGCAGAACTCGCATTGGGATCCCTGGCATACCCAGTTACATTCCAATATCAACTCACATTCAATGAGTTCCCCTTTCTTACTGTCCTGATCCAATCCAACAAACTAAAAAAACAAGACATCGAAAACTCCCCCAAAGAACCCACCCTTTGAAACTACCCCCATCGCTTCAAAACCATTGATTTGGGTTGGAGCCAGAAAGTGAACTCGTGGCAATCCCTTACCATGTCATTCATTTTGCCATAGGAGCAAGAATCATTTTGACCAGTCATACAAAGAATTTTGAAACTAGCTCGGCGTTTGCCCGTTGTGGACAATTACATTCAGCCATAATCACAGACTTGTTGCTGTACATAAATGCTAATATCTCTCAACGGTTGTGTCCTTTAATCAAGTGAAGCCAGTCGCTGCTGTCAAGGTGCCAAGTTAGCTGTCGTTGTATGAAAGGTCGCAAGTGCCGGTTGTTTCGAGTGCTCGTTTATTTTCAGAAGGCCAAGTACCCGAATTCAAAACATTTTTACTATAGGATTCAGAAGGTCATAGTGCCGAAACAACACTACTGAATCAATCAAGTCAAGCTCAAGTACCATCGTCATGGCAGTTGGAGCAGTTCACAGATGTACCGTCATCGTTTGGATACTTCTTCATTCTCCTTAGGACGCTGATTGTCATCTGTTTTTTCTGCTGGGTGCTGACGATTGGATACCATAATTTAAGTGGCCTGTTTTTTTGTTTGTGAACTGTGCCCTTATATCTTCTACTGGAGTCCCTT
Organism: Oreohelix idahoensis; assembly: GCA_024509875.1. Taxonomy (NCBI): domain Eukaryota; kingdom Metazoa; phylum Mollusca; class Gastropoda; order Stylommatophora; family Oreohelicidae; genus Oreohelix; species Oreohelix idahoensis. Next base: position 85,881 of record JAMPIV010021368.1, read on the forward strand.
TCCTTTCTTGTGTTTTCATCTCATTCTTTTAGTCATTGTTATATGTTTATATGTTTATATGTTATATTTGTATATATTTTTATATTTATGTGATATTTATTGTTTCTGCGGGGTTCGGTTGGGCGGTGTCCCTCCCTTAGATATCATACCACGTCATAGAGGGGTCGTCTATCGTGAGCGTTTTTCTATAGGGTGTGCAAATTTCCCGATACTGGAATTTGCAAAAGCGACTTCTTTGCTGCTATTTTTGTTTTAGTTGTGATGACATGTGTTTTAGTATTGTTTTCGTTATTTTTCACTTACTCTTTTAGTTTTTTTGTTTTGATTTGTTTTGTAATTTGCTACGCTTAGCCTACTCTTTCCTATTTTTATCCATTCATACACCATTTTGTTTATACACTACGTGGTGTCGTGTATTTGTGTATTATCCTTCTCGCAGATATCATCACATTTTTTGTGATATTTCTTTACTTTTCGCTTTATTTTGTTGTTGATTTCTGTCTAATGTTTTTCGTATTGTTGCTAAAACCTTTGTTATTGTTTTACATTGGTATTGTTTAAACATTGTTAATGTATTACATTGTCCATTTGTTTACATTGTTTAATGTTTACATTGTTAGTGTTTACTTGGTTGATGTTTACATGTAGTATGTGTTTACATAGTCATTGGTTACACGTTATGGTAATTGAATAATGGGGATTGATGCTAATGCACTGTTACTACTACACCGACTGATGATAAATAAAATGATGAATAGTATTGTTGCACTATTGAATGGGAAGTGCACCTATGATCAAGAGTTGATTGATGATATTTCAACAAGGTCTATACACAAGTTCTTTAATACAGACTTGTTTCCCACAAAGATTGGGATAATAATATAGTGTTGTGTGTAAGCAAATGCTTCATTTAAGACTTGTTATAATTAAATTTGAAATAAGATAATTAATTATTTCAGGTTGTGGACTCAGATTTTAGACAACATGTCTACACTTGAATACTTTATTGAGCAGGGTTTTGTGGGGGTGGTAAAATCGCTTGGGGGAAGACCCTGTGGTGAATAAGTTTTTTTTAGAAGAATTTGCAACTACTCAATATGATAAAGCATTAAAAATGGAAGCTGAACAAAAGAAACTGCAGATGCAGGTGGATGAAAAAAGATTCCAAATGGAAATGGAAAAACAAAAAAGAGAAGCAGAAGCAAAAGCTGAAGAGAAAAGACTACAGACTGAAGCTGAGAATAAAAGGCTTGAAAAAGAAGCTGACAATAAAAGACTAGAAATAGAGACTGAAAATAAGAGACTTCAGGTTGAGGCTGAGGAAAAAAAGTTACAAAGACAGGCTGAGGCTGAAGAAAAAAAGTTACAAAGAGAGGCTGATGAGAGAATAGCAAAAATGCAGCGCAGGGAAGAAAAACTCTTTAGCTTTGGAAGTTGAGAAATTAAAGGTGATGAACATGCGGTAATGCCTAATGATGCAAATAAGGTCTCAGATAAGACTCTAATGCAAGCACTTTCACAAGCTAGTTTAATCTACCACCATCTCATTCAATGCTTTCAAATCGACGATATAACATTCTATCATTGGACAGATTTTGAAACATTTCATGTAAAGTACATAACATGAAGATAAAATCACTGCAATTGTTTATCATTTGTTCCAAGATACTTAGAGGTGATGCTTTGAGTATGTTAAGCACATGGTAGATTATGAGCCTGAAAGTCTAACAACTATTTGAGGTTGACTCAGGGCTATTTTTGTTAAAGAAAATCTACCAACGATAATTGCTTGACGAATGAACCGGCTATCGTCTGTTATCAAATTTAAATAATATATTGTGCTCTAGAAACTGGGAGTGCAATTCACTCTGAATTCATTTCTCAAAGAACTAGTCTTACACTTTTTCACGGAGATGGTGCTCGGAGTTTGACTGTGTAGCCACACCAGACTTACGACGACCAAAAAACTTATGACCGTTCCATATAGGATACTTATGGACTTAATACCTCTGACAGAAGACTCAAAAGTCCATGTGTAATCTACTCTGTCAATGAGACTGATCTTTCCTTGCTTTCCATCATGAACGTAAACCTAAAACAATAAAAGAAATGGAAGATTTCTGTTGCCAGTATATAACTGCGCATCACCTCTCTACGTATAATGTCTACCATTGGTAACAGCTCAATAGTAAAGAAGGTCTCTGCGCCAGTTGCCCCCTTCGGCAGCTGCGTCCTTATGGTCAAAACTCTAGTCAATAGATTCCCCAACAAAATTTTGATAGGAGAAAGTAACCCGTAGTTACGGTCAAAATTATGGAAATCAAATTTCAGGGCTAAGGATGATATTCTTCTTCGAAGAGAATTGGAGACCTGTCGAGCTTGACAGTCCTCGTTACATAGTTTCAACCTAATACTAATTTTAGGCATCTTTTAGAAAGAGAGATATAGAGTAACAGAGGTGTTTGTTCCTCGCCGTAGAAACCTCAAAACCAAAATAAACAGATGTTCACATCAATGAGGAGCACATGATAATAATCATGGAAAACTGTAGTGGTACAAAATGATAGCAGGGATAACACAGTTATAATAGAGATTCTTAACTAATCTAACTTCAGAGTGACTAAGAATAACATCTACCGATGTAGTAACTTCAGAGATACTGGTAATAACAGTCGCGGTAGATCTCAATACAAAAATCTAAAAGATATGCAGCAGGCCTAACTCTGAGCACAACAGACAATCGAAACTCAGGGAGCCTGTAATCAGGTTTTGTTGACGTAATAAAAACTCTAAACCCTGTCACTTGTTCATGCTTTTGTACTTTGAGTAGAGGCAAACATGATCCCCCCTAATGCAGTTACTTTGTTCGAACCGACTACAGTCTCTTAACTACTTTGAGTTGTGGTTTCACCTCCATCTTCACCCGCTCTGCCTGCTGCTAAAAGTTGCGCATGACGGGAGAGGTTTCTCTAAACTTTCCTACAATAGCGGTCTTGTTAATAATAACTCCGTTCTCTACACTACTGGTTATCGCACTAGTCCGGAAATGCACCACTATTGGCTTCCATCAGTAGACAATCGCTTGTAGATCCATGGCGTCCTGTGCTACAGAGAAGGGTTATCAAAATGTTCTGTCACATTTGGCTGGCACTCTAGAGAAATATCCTACTGCTGTAATTCCACATTGCCACTGTCCTCCACTCTTTACGGGAGATAGCGGTGCACGCCTGTACTCTAGTACCTAAATCTCTATTGCGGACTCCTTAATTATTGATATTTAAGTACTATCCACGGAGATAGGCCTGTCTCCAATGTAGGGACCCCACCAGCAGATTGCTGCTTGGGAAGATCAGTTCCAATTATTGCAAGCTACCCAATGCAGTAAGTGGTTTACAAGAGCACAAGCTCTACAAACACCATCCTCAAACTTCGTTGACTGATAATAGATATAATGAAGTTCATAGCCAAGATATAGTCACTCGCAGTTAGATAATTTCTCGTGTTTACTCTCGTTCATAATAAAACGAGACAGAAGAAGATCTGACGCTAAAATAAATTCTTTGTTCATTCTTGCGAAGAAAGGTGATCTCCAAATAAGGATTACACAACGAAAATCTTGGTATAGCAAATGAAAAAACGGCATGACTTGTACGTATGGTACAAGACTCGGCTACGTCTCAGCACATTCGCAAATGTCTTGTTCGCCAAGAGTATGAGAGTGCAAATATTGCAACATGCTCATGATCGCAATGTGATGGACACATGGGATTTTCCCCGTACAAAGTTCGAGTCCTTGCGGCTTTCTTTTGGCCCTTTGTTAACAAGGACATTCGTATATACTGCTCCCCGATCATGGTCAGGTATGGTCAGGAGGTCAAATCTAGTGAGGACCACGACATGCTGCGCCTATCCAGGCTGCTGACATCCCTATTAGCGTCCCATTTCAGAAAATGGCCATAGATATTATTGGCCCTTTTAAGGTCCTGTCGGCCAGAGGACATCAGTTTATCCTTACATGTGTCGATATGTGCACACGTTGGCCAGAGGCTATTCCTCTTAAGAGCATATCTACTACAGATATCGCAGATGCTCTTTGGTTGATATTTTCTCGCTTGGGGTTCTCCAGAGAAATATTGTCAGACCATGGCACTCAACTCATATCTGACACTATGTCACAGGTAATGTCTACCTTACATATTGAACGATCTCTCAGTAGTATCTACCATCCTATGTCTAATGGGTTAGTTGAGCGTCTGAATAGAACGCTCAAGACTTTGCTTGGTAAGATAACTGAAGATCATCCTCAAGATTGGGACAGGGTTTTACCCGCATCTCTCTTTGCCTATAGAGAAGTCCCTAATGAACACACAGGATTTTCTCCCTTCGAACTTGTCTTTGGCGCGCGTCCACGCGGCCCTCCCTTATGTCTTTAATCAGACATCATAATTTACACGATCTCACATCACTGCCGATGATAATTAGCGATGACACTCAATCCTCATATGAGTATGTCATACATTGCTCTTAGACAAAAGATCATTGAGGCATGTAAGCTAGCAACTGCTTCATCAGAAATTGCTAAAGAAGAAGGCAAGGCAGTTTGCTAACAAAAATAGATGTCCACGACAAATTTGTCCAGGTGACAAAGCATTCGTCCCCCTCCCCAGTAGGGAAAATAGACTTCTTATTGCATGGAAAGGTCCGTATGCAATAGTCTCTCGGATTTCCGATGTTGACTATGTGGTCGATATTGATGGAAAGCATAAAACTTTCCATATCAACATGCTGACAGAATTTCATGAGCGTCCAGACTATTTGCTGCCTATTTTCCAGGCAACGGACGAATCTTCTGTACCTCATGGTCATTACTCATCTCTGTCTGTCATACAGGATGAGGAATCTGTTTTTTCTGATGTCGATCTTCCTATTCCAGTGGTTCCACTACATACCATGGAATCTTGGAAAGATGTCTCCATTTCTCCTAATCTTTCTAGTGACGAACATCGTCAAGTCTCGTCGATGTTACAAACATTTCAGGATGTTCTCACTGACATTCCTGGACACACAGATGTCATAGAACATGACATAATTCTTAACGACAATAATCCAATTAGGGTTAGGCCTTATCCTATTCCTATACACTTTCAGTCGCAAGTGGAAAAGGAATTGGATGAAATGATTCAATTAAATATAATTGAACCATCGACTTCACCATATTCTTCTTCCATGGTTATTGTCCGGAAGAAGGATAAGAACATACGAATTTGTGTTGACTATCGCAAATTGAATCAGGTCACAAAGTTCGATGCTGAACCGATGCCTTTGTTAGAAGATCTACTGATTAGACTTTCTAATTCTAGATTCTTCACTAAACTTGACTTGTCTAAAGGTTATTGGCAAGTGCCTCTAGCAGAGCATGCCAAACCTCTTACTGCTTTTTCTACACCTAGGGGTCTATTTCAATGGAATGTTATGCCTTTCGGTCTTATGAACGCCCCTGCTACTTTCGTTCGCATGATGCGTCGAATTCTTTCTCATCGTTCAGATGTCATCGCATACTTGGATGATATCTGTCTCTTCAGTGATTCCTGGGAAGATCACTATTTGGGTTTATATGACCTACTATCCACTCTACGTGAGTTTAATTTGACAGCAAAACCCTCTAAAGCCTATATTGGTTTTGGTGAAATCTCTTTCCTGGGTCATCGTGTTGGTCATGGTCTCTTGAAGACAGAAGACCACAATACTTCGAAAATATTGAACATCTCTGTACCTAAAACGAAGAAAACAAGTCCGTAGTCTCTTGGGTTTAATTCAATTCTATGGGAGATTCATCCCGAATCTATCTTCGATCATGGCACCTCTCTCAACTTTGTTGAAGAAAGGGTCGCCTAATCTGGTTCGTTGGTCTCAGGAATGTCAATCTTCCTTAGACCAGATCAAGAATATATTTTCTTCTCCTCCCATCCTAAGATTACCTACTCTTGATAGGACTTTTGTTCTTCGAAGTGATGCTTCATCCACTGGGATCGGAGCAGCACTTATGCAGGAATATTCAGAAATTCTGCATCCTGTTATGTACATTTCTAGAAAGCTAAATGCGGCAGAGAGGAACTACTTGGTTTTAGACCGTGAATTGTTGGCTATGGTTTGGGCAATTCTCAAACTACAAAGATTCCTCCTGGGCGCACATTTCATTCTAGAAACTGATCAAAAAGCTCTTACAGCTATTCAGACTAAGAACTTGAAGAGTTCGAGATCAACTCGATATGCTATTGCTCTTCAACCTTTTCACTTCACGGTACGAGCTATCCGTGGTTCGGATAATGTGATGGCTGACATTCTGTCTAGATGCCCACATGATTCCAACTAATACTTCTGTCCTATTTCTAGATATACGACAGAGTCTTAACACACCTATATTACTACAATACATTAGCACATCAGTCCTCACTTTAGGTGAACACATACTATTGTGCTTTGTTATCATCTTCTTCTGTTCCCATCTTTAATATAAGAAGAAGACTGAGTAGTTAATATAAGGGCCGAAAGTTTACTCGGCCACAATTGTTAATAATAATGTATTGTATAGTATGAAACTTAATGGCTATTAAATAGAATTATATTGGTTGTTTTTTCTCAGCATGTTATTGTTGATCTGAGAAGCTACCTTTCTGTTGTCAGACATGGAGAGTTCCCACTTTATTTGCTTACCTTTGGAACGACGGGAGATGAGTCCTGGATCTTCATGTAGTTAATTTCATTATATACTCATATTATTACACGTTTTGGATAATGTACTATTTACTATTTACTATCAGATGTGTACATCCATTCTAAAGCGGTATTAGAGTATGACACCGCAATTTGATAAAGATAGTGTTGCACTTGCATATTTATATTGTATTTTCATGCAAGCGTAGTGTGTGTTGGTGGCACCTCCCCGATATATTTTTTGAATCAGATTTTTTATCTGTTGAGAAATATTCTCACCAGACACTCTATGTCTCAATTTAGCCTCATATTAGGCAATTTAATCCATTATCCGCGCATAATTTGTGCGTTGTTAGGCCGCTTTTGGCTTTACTCTTGGATATTAACAAAAAAAAAAAAGGGAGGGTGCGGTAATGTTGCGATGATTGTTGCAACGTTTTTCGTCTATGTATTTATTTTCTAATGCATGGGAAATAACTCATGTATTGTACTCACTTTTTTATTTCTACTAGTTGTCTAATCGTGTGACGAGAGTTGCCGATAGTTTGTGTGAACGATTTTGAGTCATGTCCATATACGGAGCGCTCAGGTCGTCAGTTCTTAGAAACAGTTGGCAATCGCAATGTTTCAAGATTCATTTCCTTATTAGGTTCGAATCTGTACGATTGTTCTCCAGAATATTCTTTGGTTCGTAAGTTGGCTGGACACCGGTCGAGTCGCGCTTGTCTGCGCATGTCTGGTCTTGATCGCTTTTTGCACGGGTTCCGCCCCGACATTCAGAGTGCAGATAGAATCGTGATAAGCAAGACGCATGTTGGTTTGCCAGCGTCTGTGCTTAAACTGTTCAGGAAATAATGTCCTATTCATATTGTTCCTTTGGAGATGATATATCTGTGGTGATTCTAAGTGCTTGGAAGCCTGTGAGTTATATGTTTATTTCCTGAAGTAAAGGTAATGACATTTTTGACACTTATCGATATTTTTCGAGATTGACATTTTGTTTGTAGCCCGATTATAGAAGGGTCTACGCTATGAGAATTTTTTTCGTCAGCTCACGAATCACGTTCGCTGTTACTGCATCGAGGGATGCATGTCCTAAGAACTATCTGCCTGCTAAACTCTACTGTTTGTTCCAGATTTGATATCTTGGATAACTAAAGGAATTTGGAGGATATTTTGAGGACTTAAGAAGATGTGTCTGTCTTACTGAAGTCAACTAAAGGGACTTAGACTTAGTCTCCTATTTGTTACTTTGCTGCTAGTACGGAAAGGGATGGAGTTTTATTTCTGCCTGACTACGTCTATGGCTGATTATGATGCATTCACATAAATATGATTCATCCTTATTATGATGCCGTCTACCGTCCAGTATTGTATGAACTATGTGATGTAACAATGACTGTTGATTGTATCGATGATGTACCTACTTGTTTATGTCTACGCATTTTCGTCAACGTGGCGTCTTCATTAAATAATATAAACGTCACAAGGATCTTACAACATTCATTGACTCCATACGTCGTGATTTGGTGTGACGTTCCTGTTGGAACTGTACCTGTATGACTGTGCAACTATTTTACACATGTACACCAGTCCTAAGTCTACACCATACTTTAAGTGCCAGCACTACCTGCCCTTGGCAACAGAAGTTATATCATCACACAACATTCGGACCTTCTACAGTCGGTTTTCAATTATAACCACGTTTCCAAATTTTGTCGCTTGCTTCACTCTTTCGTCGCATTTCATCACCATCGCGCGCCATCGTTTCTTTCGTCGTTTAGTCTTTGAACAGAAGTCGTTCGGTGCGCACTGTTTTTTTAAGTTGCCCATTGAATCTCTTATATTTGCGATTAAACATATTAATACTACTTATTTTTGTGATTAAAATAAGCAAATTATTCATACTATACTGAGCGACTTTAATTACGCATCACTATACGAGTGCCTGGTAAAGTATCTTATGGTCATGCAATTGTTCCCGAAATTAGAACAGGTTCACAAGGTCACCGCCCAGAGGCCAGCATAGTCATTTTGCGCCAGCAAAGCTGGAGACAAGAGTGGCAAGTGAAACATGTAAAACATGATTTAGGTGCCTGGTAAAAATTCTGCATGGAAAACATTAATTTCTTTTCCCCCAGAGCTCAGCCTAGAGCACTACGGACTGGAAAACAGTCAATATTTTAGTCCACAATTACAAACACGTCGTCAAACCATGCCTCGACTGAGTGCTGCAGAGAGAGAAAGAGCGATAGGAATGATAACAGGCGGGATGTCCACCAGAGAAGCATCCAGACACTTGAATTGCAACCAGTCCACCATTGTCCGACTGCAACAACGTTTAATGGCCACTGGATTCATTGCAGATCGACCCCGTCAAGGTCAACCTAGAGTTACGACACCTCAACAGGACGCATATATACAGCAGCTTCATTTGCGGAATCGGTTTTTGGCGGAGGAAGCGTCATGGTTTGGGGCGCATTCAGTTACAATCACCGAACCCGTCTCCACATCTTTAACCATACTGTAAATGCTGCCACCTATAGGGATATGCTTCAGGACCACGTTGTGCCCCTCTTCCAGTATCATCCCGAGCTCCAGCTGTACCAGCATGATAATGCACGACCACATACAGCTAGGGCCACCACAGCGTTCCTTCAGGCCAATAACATCGCTGTCATACCATGGCCTTCATTGTCCCCAGATATGGCACCCACTGAACACGTCTGGGATGAGATTGGACGCCAACTCTACCGGCACAGATGATCGCAGACCCTGGATATAACTGAAGTATGGGATCGACTCCCCCAGGATTTTCTACGCACACTGGTTAACTCCATGCGGAGACGCTGCCAGGCTTGCCTTGATGCCAACGGTGGCCAAACGCGCTACTGAGCACGTTACAATGACAACAACGACATTTGTGACTTTTCAATTTGACCCCTACCTTACATTTGTGACTGTAGTTTTTTTTTACACAGCATGCACTGCTACGCGGATTGTGGGAATCGGTCGGTCAATGGATACTGTTTCCAGTGATATCAAACATGTTACCATTATTTTATTCTCAGACATCTTGGTGAGTGATTCATATAGTGATGCGTAATTAAAGTCGCTCAGTATATATTATTTTTGTGTTTATACTGTAACAGTTCATAGTTATTTTTGTGATAACTGTATAATGACAGTGTTCATATCGTGATTATAAGACACGTCTACAGTATTCATACTGTACTTTTGTGTGTTAGGCCCTATACTATTTATTTGTGTGCTTTAATATACTCATAATGGGTCCTAAGTGTAGTGACAAAGGTAAAAGAAAACCCATAAGGTTCTCAATTTGCAAGAAAAACTTGAGCTAATCAAGCTTAATGAATAAGGCATCTCAAATGCTGAAATAGGCCACAAGCTAGGTGTACCTCGCACTACAGTTAGCACACTTGTAAAGAACAAAGCTAAAGTGTTAGAGGAAATTAAAAACGCTAAGCCAAATAGCCTGTTAGAGAACTTCTTATGGAAAGGAACAAGACATCAATAAGGCAAGCGTCCTTGCTCTCCTTTTTCAAGACGCAACCACCACAACCAACTTCAGTCACCCTTCCCTCTAACCTTTCAGATTCCGAGCCATCAACATCAGCCCCAGCCCCTGTTAGATCTCCCTCAAAGGCCCCTTCTCCTAAAAGAATTAGAGTTCCTCCAGTTCTGAAGATGAGCCTCCTAAATTTTCTCCATCTGATTTTCTAAGTCTAGAATCCCCCTTAATCACCAACATTCAAAACTGTACATACTGTATATATTCATCGTCTATTTACTCAAGAATGATTTTAAGGTAAGATGCTATTTACGTTATTTTTTATTTATTACTGCATGTTCTTTATTCTTATGTTTATTTCTGTTTATTTAGGTGTTGCACGCATTCGCAAGTGTTATACAGTTAGTTATTTACATTTTTTGGCGGCCCTAATGCACGTGCAAGCTAAATAAAGGCTATGCTTCGACTTTCGTCGATTTTCGACTTTCGTCAGTGCTCTAGTCCCTAACCTGTCGAAAGAGTGAGGTATGCCTGTATATATATTTCCTTACCAGTTTTACAGCAGCCCCCCTAATTTATTTACATGATGAGGTAGCCCCACCCCCATGCGTGACATCACATTTGTCACCTTGTGCGACATTCCTGAGGAAGCAGTATTCCTATCTGTCTTTGTCTTATCCGAGACCCCCGAGTGAAGTGACATGAGGCAGTAGAAATATATTTCTGGGTACAAATTCCTGAAACATATTTTAAAGAAGTCTTGCCTCATTTTGCCGAGATATTCAGCTCAGGCATAAAGTTCATCGGCTAAATTAGAGGGCATGTCAAAATATGAGATCTTGTGGTCTGGCATAAATAATATCAAATAACTGAAATAAACTATACGCGGAAGAATGGGATAGTGACATACAGGATTTATAAAGAGGTGGAACTGTAAACATGGTCAAAAATAACATTTAGAAGTAGATTTTTCTGTAGTGTTCAAACAGCAAAAATAATTGGTTAGTAGGAAACTATATTTTATTTCCTGCAGTACATTCTAAGGCTGTCGACAACAACAAAATACAAAAGGCACTCACAGAATGAAATCCGGTATCACAACATATAAAGCAACATATAACAGACCACAGGATAGACAATCTCATAATAATTAGATTATGTAAAAGTTGGTTAGAAGAGTAGAGAAGGAATCAGATCATCATCTTCTGTTAGCCAAAATAAAGAAGAAATGCACAAGATATTCAACAATACGCAAAACACAGACCTCTTCTTGCATAACTGGGTCAGAGAGTTTCACATCTGTAATGACAGTTGGAGCAATATAATTTTCCTTCTCATCATCATCTCCTCCAATGACAACCTTCGTTCCCTCCTTCAGTTTCTGAATTCTCCTAAACAAACAAATTAAAGAAAAACTCCATTATTTTGGTGCCCATAAAATAAAATACACCCAAGACAAAAACACTTCATATCTGCACCAAAATTAATTAAATAAAACACAAATGTCTGTGAGACACACAAAATCATGTACATGATCAAATTAATTAAGTAATAAAATAAAGAGTAAACAAAAATTTTGTAGGTACACGTCTGTGTCCTTTTATCGGAACACCTGAAAATCGAAATATTCAGAAAGTTTTTCTAGGCGATTTTTTGACAAACTTTGGGTAACTTTTTAAATAAATTTTGGGTGACGTTGGCCAATTTTTGAACAAATTTTGGGCAACGTTGGGCAATTTTTGAAAAAATTTTGGGCAACTTTGCCACTTAAAAAATTTTTTTGGAAGACTGGGCGATTTTTGAACAAATTTTGGGCGACTTTGGCCGATTTTTAAACTAATTTTGGGTGACTGGTCAATGCTTGAAAAATGTTGGTGATTTTTGAACAAATGTTGTTCAACTTTGGGCAATTTTTTAAACACATTTTGGATGACCTTCAAACAAACTTTGGCGAACTTTTGAACATATGCGGGGCTACTTTTTTAATGCAATTTGGGCAACATGTGAAAATTGAAAAAGGAGGATTTCAGATAAAAGGACACAGACCTATAATTCATTTCTATGATACAATGAACGATACATATTTTGGCATTTATATCTTCTCTCCTCAAATAATTTCTAGCAAATACTAACTCACTCTTAAAATGTGCACAAATTTATGTCCTTACTTTGTCCGCAAAATTATACATCTACTTCATTCATCCCCCTTCTGCTCCCAAAGGAGCATAGGCCTTCAACAAACTTATACCAAGTCTTCCTGTCTCTTGCTGTCAGCTCCATGGCTGTCCATGTCATCCTAATTCCTGTCATGGCTGTCCATGTCATCCTAATTCCTGTCATGGCTGTCCATGTCATCCTAATTCCTGTCATGGCTGTCCATGTCATCCTAATTCCTGTCATGGCTGTCACCAATTATTTCCTCCATGTCTTCTTCAGTCTCCCTCTATCTCTCTTATCCTGGCAATTCCAGACCAAGAACATCCTTGTAATGTTATCAACAAGGCTTCCTCAATACACATCCTATCCTGTAATGTTATCAACAAGGCTTCCTCAATACACATCCTATCCTGTAATGTTATCAACAAGGCTTCCTCAATACGCATCCTATCCTGTAATGTTATCAACAAGGCTTCCTCAATACGCATCCTATCCTGTAATGTTATCAACAAGGCTTCCTCTATACGCATCCTATCCTGTAATGTTATCAACAAGGCTTCCTCAATACACATCCTATCCTGTAATGTTATCAACAAGGCTTCCTCAATACACATCCTATCCTGTAATGTTATCAACAAGGCTTCCTCAATACACATCCTATCCTGTAATGTTATCAACAAGGCTTCCTCAATACACATCCTATCCTGTAATGTTATCAACAAGGCTTCCTCAATACACATCCTATCCTGTAATGTTATCAACAAGGCTTCCTCAATACACATCCTATCCTGTAATGTTATCAACAAGGCTTCCTCAATACACATCCTATCCTGTAATGTTATCAACAAGGCTTCCTCAATACACATCCTATCCTGTAATGTTATCAACAAGGCTTCCTCAATACACATCCTATCCTGTAATGTTATCAACAAGGCTTCCTCAATACACATCCTATCCTGTAATGTTATCAACAAGGCTTCCTCAATACACATCCTATCCTGTAATGTTATCAACAAGGCTTCCTCAATACACATCCTATCCTGTAATGTTATCAACAAGGCTTCCTCAATACACATCCTATCCTGTATGTTATCAACAAGGCTTCCTCAATATCCTATCCTGTAATGTTATCAAGGCTTCCTCAATACACATCCTATCCTGTAATGTTATCAACAAGGCTTCCTCAATACACATCCTATCCTGTAATGTTATCAACAAGGCTTCCTCAATACACATCCTATCCTGTAATGTTATCAACAAGGCTTCCTCAATACACATCCTATCCTGTAATGTTATCAGCTAGGCTTACTATCTAACAATCCTATCCTGTAATGTTATCAACAAGGCTTCCTCAATACACATCCTATCCTGTAATGTTATCAACAAGGCTTCCTCAATACACATCCTATCCTGTAATGTTATCAACAAGGCTTCCTCAATACACATCCTATCCTGTAATGTTATCAACAAGGCTTCCTCAAAACACAAGGCTTCCTATCCTGTAATGTTATCAACAAGGCTTCCTCAATACACATCCTATCCTGTAATGTTATCAACAAGGCTTCCTCAATACACATCCTATCCTGTAATGTTATCAACAAGGCTTCCTCAATACACATCCTATCCTGTAATGTTATCAACAAGGCTTCCTCAATACACATCCTATCCTGTAATGTTATCAACAAGGCTTCCTCAATACACATCCTATCCTGTAATGTTATCAACAAGGCTTCCTCAATACACATCCTATCCTGTAATGTTATCAACAAGGCTTCCTCAATACACATCCTATCCTGTAATGTTATCAACAAGGCTTCCTCAATACGCATCCTATCCTGTAATGTTATCAACAAGGCTTCCTCAATACGCATCCTATCCTGTAATGTTATCAACAAGGCTTCCTCAATACACATCCTATCCTGTAATGTTATCAACAAGGCTTCCTCAATACACATCCTATCCTGTAATGTTATCAACAAGGCTTCCTCAATATACATCCTATCCTGTAATGTTATCAACAAGGCTTCCTCAATACACATCCTATCCTGTAATGTTATCAACAAGGCTTCCTCAATACACATCCTATCCTGTAATGTTATCAACAAGGCTTCCTCAATACACATCCTATCCTGTAATGTTATCAACAAGGCTTCCTCAATACACATCCTATCCTGTAATGTTATCAACAAGGCTTCCTCAATACACATCCTATCCTGTAATGTTATCAACAAGGCTTCCTCAATACACATCCTATCCTGTAATGTTATCAACAAGGCTTCCTCAATACACATCCTATCCTGTAATGTTATCAACAAGGCTTCCTCAATACACATCCTATCCTGTAATGTTATCAACAAGGCTTCCTCAATACACATCCTATCCTGTAATGTTATCAACAAGGCTTCCTCAATACGCATCCTATCCTGTAATGTTATCAACAAGGCTTCCTCAATACACATCCTATCCTGTAATGTTATCAACAAGGCTTCCTCAATACGCATCCTATCCTGTAATGTTATCAACAAGGCTTCCTCAATACACATCCTATCCTGTAATGTTATCAACAAGGCTTCCTCAATACGCATCCTATCCTGTAATGTTATCAACAAGGCTTCCTCAATACGCATCCTATCCTGTAATGTTATCAACAAGGCTTCCTCAATACGCATCCTATCCTGTAATGTTATCAACAAGGCTTCCTCAATACGCATCCTATCCTGTAATGTTATCAACAAGGCTTCCTCAATACGCATCCTATCCTGTAATGTTATCAACAAGGCTTCCTCAATACGCATCCTATCCTGTAATGTTATCAACAAGGCTTCCTCAATACGCATCCTATCCTGTAATGTTATCAACAAGGCTTCCTCAATACGCATCCTATCCTGTAATGTTATCAACAAGGCTTCCTCAATACGCATCCTATCCTGTAATGTTATCAACAAGGCTTCCTCAATACGCATCCTATCCTGTAATGTTATCAACAAGGCTTCCTCAATACGCATCCTATCCTGTAATGTTATCAACAAGGCTTCCTCAATACACATCCTATCCTGTAATGTTATCAACAAGGCTTCCTCAATACACATCCTATCCTGTAATGTTATCAACAAGGCTTCCTCAATACGCATCCTATCCTGTAATGTTATCAACAAGGCTTCCTCAATACGCATCCTATCCTGTAATGTTATCAACAAGGCTTCCTCAATACACATCCTATCCTGTAATGTTATCAACAAGGCTTCCTCAATACACATCCTATCCTGTAATGTTATCAACAAGGCTTCCTCAATACGCATCCTATCCTGTAATGTTATCAACAAGGCTTCCTCAATACGCATCCTATCCTGTAATGTTATCAACAAGGCTTCCTCAATACGCATCCTATCCTGTAATGTTATCAACAAGGCTTCCTCAATACGCATCCTATCCTGTAATGTTATCAACAAGGCTTCCTCAATACGCATCCTATCCTGTAATGTTATCAACAAGGCTTCCTCAATACGCATCCTATCCTGTAATGTTATCAACAAGGCTTCCTCAATACACATCCTATCCTGTAATGTTATCAACAAGGCTTCCTCAATACACATCCTATCCTGTAATGTTATCAACAAGGCTTCCTCAATACGCATCCTATCCTGTAATGTTATCAACAAGGCTTCCTCAATACACATCCTATCCTGTAATGTTATCAACAAGGCTTCCTCAATACACATCCTATCCTGTAATGTTATCAACAAGGCTTCCTCAATACACATCCTATCCTGTAATGTTATCAACAAGGCTTCCTCAATACACATCCTATCCTGTAATGTTATCAACAAGGCTTCCTCAATACACATCCTATCCTGTAATGTTATCAACAAGGCTTCCTCAATACACATCCTATCCTGTAATGTTATCAACAAGGCTTCCTCAATACACATCCTATCCTGTAATGTTATCAACAAGGCTTCCTCTATACGCATCCTATCCTCCTATCCTGTAATGTTATCAACAAGGCTTCCTCAATACGCACATCCTATCCTGTAATGTTATCAACAAGGCTTCCTCAATACGCATCCTATCCTGTAATGTTATCAACAAGGCTTCCTCAATACTGCATCCTATCCTGTAATGTTATCAACAAGGCTTCCTCAATACGCATCCTATCCTGTAATGTTATCAACAAGGCTTCCTCAATACGCATCCTATCCTGTAATGTTATCAACAAGGCTTCCTCAATACGCATCCTATCCTGTAATGTTATCAACAAGGCTTCCTCAATACGCATCCTATCCTGTAATGTTATCAACAAGGCTTCCTCTATACGCATCCTATCCTGTAATGTTATCAACAAGGCTTCCTCAATACGCATCCTATCCTGTAATGTTATCAACAAGGCTTCCTCAATACGCATCCTATCCTGTAATGTTATCAACAAGGCTTCCTCAATACACATCCTATCCTGTAATGTTATCAACAAGGCTTCCTCAATACACATCCGATCCTGTAATGTTATCAACAAGGCTTACTAAATACAAATCATATCCTGTAATGTTATCAACAAGGCTTCCTCAATACACATCCTATCCTGTAATGTTATCAACAAGGCTTCCTCAATTAGGCATCCTATCCTGTAATGTTATCAACAAGGCTTCCTCAATATACATCCTATCCTGTAATGTTATCAGCAAGGCTCCCTCAATACACATCCTATCCTATCCTGTAATGTTATCAACAAGGCTTCCTCAATACACATCCTATCCTGTAATGTTATCAACAAGGCTTCCTCAATACACATCCTATCCTGTAATGTTATCAACAAGGCTTCCTCAATACACATCCTATCCTGTAATGTTATCAACAAGGCTTCCTCAATACACATCCTATCCTGTAATGTTATCAACAAGGCTTCCTCAATACACATCCTATCCTGTAATGTTATCAACAAGGCTTCCTCAATACACATCCTATCCTGTAATGTTATCAACAAGGCTTCCTCAATACACATCCTATCCTGTAATGTTATCAACAAGGCTTCCTCAATACACATCCTATCCTGTAATGTTATCAACAAGGCTTCCTCACTAATCTTCCTATCCTGTAATGTTATCAACAAGGCTTCCTCAATACGCATCCTATCCTGTAATGTTATCAACAAGGCTTCCTCTATACGCATCCTATCCTGTAATGTTATCAACAAGGCTTCCTCTATACGCATCCTATCCTGTAATGTTATCAACAAGGCTTCCTCTATACGCATCCTATCCTAATGTCAACAAGGCTTCCTCTATACGCATCCTATCCTGTAATGGCTTCCTCAATACGCATCCTATCCTGTAATGTTATGAACAAGGCTTCCTCAATACGCATCCTATCCTGTAATGTTATCAACAAGGCTTCCTCAATACGCATCCTATCCTGTAATGTTATCAACAAGGCTTCCTCAATACGCATCCTATCCTGTAATGTTATCAACAAGGCTTCCTCAATACGCATCCTATCCTGTAATGTTATCAACAAGGCTTCCTCAATACGCATCCTATCCTGTAATGTTATCAACAAGGCTTCCTCTATACGCATCCTATCCTGTAATGTTATCAACAAGGCTTCCTCAACGTAGCATCCTATCCTGTAATGTTATCAACAAGGCTTCCTCAATACGCATCCTATCCATTGCCAGTATCTTCTCATCTCTAGTTCCAATGCCACTTGTCCAGCTTCTACTTCCAGATAAATGTTGCTTTTCCTAGAGAACTCTTGCCTCTTACAGTTCCCAGGAGTCTTTGACGAGACAAAGAAGGAACAAGGATTACTGCACCATCATGCATGTTGTACAAGGTGAGTAATGCCAGGTTGTTCATGAGCTGGCAACCTCATGTAAAACTAAATTGCCACAGTAACCACCTCTGCAAGATCATGTGACTGCTTGGTGCAGGCTTCCTGCAATGAGACCAGCGTTCGTGGTGACTCCATGCTCCACAAGCAGCACAAAGATGATGAATGAGATAACTCTTACCATGTCAAACTGGCCACGCTGATCCCGGGTAACCTGAGCACAAAATTATCTATCACTTTATTACCTCAATTAAAAAAAAAAAAAAAACAACTATTTGAAATGTACACCAACCAACAGATATATATGCATTTACACAGTAGAAATCTGACACTCATTAACAAATACATTATGAAAATACCGTAAAACATTTGAGTACAGGTATATTGATACTTCCAACAAATCAGTCTTCATTCTGGGACTGAAATACACATGGAGAAAAGGACTAGAGACAGACATGAAGCCTTCTTTAGAAGATATTGAAAGGAAAGCACAGGACAGGAGGGCTTGGTATGAATTTGTTGAAGGTCTATTCTCCTTAGGGAGCTGGTGGGTCAATGATTGAATCAAATATAAAGAAACCCATTAGAGGAAGAGAGAGTTAAACTAAAAGCTAATGAAAACATTTGTAAAATCAAACATATCTTAACCTGCCTTCCCCAGACACCAAGTGCCCTAACTTCATGCATCACTTGTTTCAAGGACAATTAGCGAGTGCAGGTTGTAGTGTCACATTCGACTGGGTAAGTGGTTAGTGTTGCCAGATTATGGCATTGAAACCTGGCAGCACCACATTCCAGTCTACCCAGCTGTAAATAGGCACCCATTTCTGCTCTTGGGTTGGGGAAAGCAAAAGCAGCGAGTAAGGGAACTGACCACCACATCTCAAAGCTGGACCTAGTATAGTGAAGTCTCTAACACTTCACTCCCCTGCAGCAAAACTACCTGTACCTTTATCTTACTTCAAGCCCACACCAGCAACAAGGACGTTATGTCAAGCTGTCACAAATACTGCAGCTGAAAAAGTAAAACCATCACTAAGGACTTACTGGTAGTGCTTTCCGTTCACAATTCTACCATAGCTGTCAGACTGTTTCGGGTCAACTGTGTAGAATTCCTCGATCACAGCTTTCACTTTTGCAATTAATTCTTCCTGCGAAATAGAAAATATTTAGTTGGATTGGTTATGAGAGACCACCCCGGGATGTTTTACAACTATAATAGTACGGATTAAATCCTCCATCCATTGTGTGCCTTTGAACCATCACATTGCTGTGCCCCTGCCCCTAATGTTGGTGCAGTTTTTTAAAAATATCATCATCAGCTGCCCATGGAGCATAGGCCTTCAACAAGCTCATGCCAAGTCCTCCCATCCCATGCCATCAGTTCAAGGTTTCTCCATGTCTTCATCATACCTCTCATTTCTGCCTCATCTTCTACCTCTCTTACTCTGGGGGTTCCAGAAATAGAGCTGCCTTTTAATGTTATCAGCTTCTTTCCTTGATCTGTGTTCTTTCCAATGCCTTCTTGTAAACTTTTGTTCCAATGGTATCTGCCTGGTTCATTCCATCAGTCCCACATCAGTGACCCAATCAAAATATTTCCATCTTTCTATCATGTGTAAGCTTTGACAAGTCTGTAAAATCTTCTTGGATGTCATGTTCATCATGCTGACACACACACACAAATATATATATATATATATATAACATCATCACCCTTCAGCTTCCCAAGAAACATAGGTCTTCATCAAAACTTATGCCAGGTTCTCCTGTACCATGCCATCAGCTCAAGGTCAGGTTCTCCTGTACCGTGCCATCAGCTCAAGGTCAGGTTCTCCTGTTCCGTGCCATCAGCTCAAGGTCTGTCTGTGTTTTCCTCATCGCTTTCATTTCTGTCTCCTGTTCTCTACCTCCAGTACAAGAACTACAATGCTATCAACAGGTTTCCTCAGTGTGTGTCCTATCCATCTCCAGCATCTTCTTGTTCCATTGACACTTGTCTGGTTCTTGTCATCAGTTCCACTGACACTTGTCTGGTTCTTGTCATCGGTTCCACAATAGTGGTATCGCCATACAATTTCAATCTTTCTATTCTATGAATGTACCCATTTATAAAAGTCTAGCATCTTAGCTGTTGTTTTTTACTGTTTTCCATGTTTCACAGCCATACAATAAGGCTGACTTGATATTTCAGTTGAATATTCTAATTTTTGTGTTGAACTTTTGATTTCTATCTCCATATATTTCCCAATGTAATGAAAGCCCCTCTTGCTTTCTGTATTCTTATTGTGACAGGGGCGCTAGGTGGTACCTCACACCCCAGACCCGTGCACCAAGAAAATTTATAAAGGATCGTTCGACAGGGGTTGCAATTATTGGTTGCTTGCAACCCTCTCAGCAGCAGACTTAACAATTCAAGCAACCAAAAGCCTTATGCAGATCAACATTTAATTCTACCGAACAGAACTGAACACCAAACAAACAATCCAACAAACAATCAAACGAACACCCAGTCAGTGTTCATAGACTGTCTGAAAAACAATAAATAAAACAATGTCTAAGTGAACATCAATAGCATGGATAATAACACTTACCATACAGAAAACATGCGCCCACCTGATATCATCAACTATCTCACACACTCATGCGTGTTGTCCAATGCGACTAGTATGGTGTTGTGCATGAGGCTGGCAATCGCACCGGGTAACATAGGTTGCTACCGAAACCACTACTGCAAGAGCATCTGAATGCTTCATGCTGAGACAAACCACACCGGTGGCCCCATGCTCCCTCAGGAGCGGAGAAGAGAAATATACATCTCCAAGTACGCCCATGTGCTCTCACAAACCATGTTCACATAACAATAATAATCAACTGGACATAAAATAATATTCTTCAATACATGTACAACAAATAATCTCAATAATGAGAATTAACTACTACCTCTCAACCGACCCACATCAATACTCGTTCCCGCACTCTGAACATGTCGTAAGTGACGACTGGTGCGCCTGGCCACAAACGTGTCATATGTGACCCCTGACGAGATTGGGAACTCATCACATGAAACACATTATTACAGGAACAACCACTGTAACAGCATAAAAATGCTTCTGTTGACTTGTGGTGGACACCAGCTGCATTGGTGTTTCCATGCTCCACCGGGAGCAAACAGAGAAACACCTGTCTCAACTTGCCTTACGCACCAGAAATCTAAATGACTATTCTCCCTTCTAAGTAACCACTAAAGATAAACAGTAGAATAATCAATAATCGTGAAATACATTTAATTACTTTTACATTAAAGGATAAAATAAAATTACTCTTACATTAAAGAATAATATTCTTGGCTTTAACCAAAAACTGGAACTAAATACACCGCGTGTCGCTCGGCATAACATATTATAGGTTTAACACGCGGAGCGTGTTTGCTCAGACTCGCTATCACCGCCTTTTATCACCACGAGGTTGCTATCTTGCGATTGTTAATCTTATCTAAATTTCGCAGTGAAATAGCCTCACACTATGTCTGCCTTTCTGAAGAATGAAATAATCGCTCTTAAACTTTCACATCTATCTATCTATCTATCTATTTATTCCATTAAACATTAAAATAGCCACATCGATATAATTTCAGAATCCTAGAAAACTAATGCTAATTTAAATTAACTCACGTGCTCAAGGCATTTACAGCTTGGCTCTTGTGTGTCTTCTTAGTCTGTTCTCACTGGGCGGCTCTCTCAAACATAGACCGGTTTCGCCGCTTGCTACCCCTTTTTATAAGCCCTGGCCTAACCACTCAATTTACTACGCGCTACGCGCATTAATCTGCGCCACACAGATAACACCCGCGATTATTGCTCCAGAATGCATGAAAACACAGATTTACACAACTAGAGCAAAAACACAGCTAATTCGTAGGCTTATTATGGCCTTGTAATAAATCTGCTTGAAGATAACGTGATCATCAAAAGGCACTAAACCACATAGACAACATGACTGCCCAGATGGGGCCAGCGCCGAGAACGACAGACCTCAAGATGGCGCTGTCACATATTCCCCGCCTGATTTTGTTGTCGTCCCGACAACTGCACTAAATCAGGCGCTTCAGTCGTATTCTCCAAATCTGGAGGATCACCTTTTCCTTCACTTCGTCTCAGGTCATTGCTGGTTACTCTAATGCTCGGACTCGCTCTGTCCATTCGTTGGATGATATATGGACCCCCTGTCATTGTGGGAGCACGAACTACAACGTACTCGTCTTCTGACCACATATCACGAATCTCGGATCTCTCAGCGTCGTGCATTCTCTTCTTCACCAATTCTCCGACCTGTAGTGGAGTAGAACACGACAGCTTGTCACATCTCTCTTTCCGGACTGCTGCAAAACTCTGCAACGGTGGCTCTGCTCTTACGTGCGCCCCTCGTAGCCTGGAAACGTGTCCTTCAACGAGTTTTAGATGAGTCTCCTCCTCTAAATGCCGACCACTTTTCCCGGCGCCCTTATGGTGACAGTTGCCACGGCCATCTCTTGGCTTGCACTGTGACGGCAATGTAGATGTGTTGGTACGCTTAGAGAGGGCGCTCTTTGATGGGCAAACCGATATCAAATGGTCCGGGGACCTACAATGGAAACATCGCTTAGGAAGCGGGCCCTGGGGACACTTGGCTGCCATGTGGTTCGAAAGGTCTCCACAGTTGAAGCATCTTATTTTCCTAGGCTTCCTTGGTGCCCTGGGTCGCCTCCTGCTACCCTTACATCCCTGGCCGCCTTTGACTTTCTTCCCTGCAATAAGCGCCTCACACTCCGGTCGACCACCAACCATCTTTATCTTTGAGCCATTCTGCTCCCCTTCTGTAACCTGACTCCCAGCCGCAGAGGGGTCTAGTTTAACGCCTGTGGACATTGATTCTGTACGTGGCCTAGTTCTCTGCATCTAAAACAACGAACTGTCCTGGTACGTCTCCCCTGCTCCTGAGACATCGCATCAATTTTAGCCTCTAATTGAGCCACCTGTGCTCTCAGCCGCTCTACTTCTGCGTTTAATGCATGCGTATCTGACACAGTCTCTGTTCTTGCCGCTTCAACACTGGCAACACAAGCCCCCAAAGCTGCTTCGACACTGGCAACACCAGCCCCAGAAGTGGGTTCAGTCTCCAAAAACCGTAGGGCATAGTCCCTCACCGACGTGAACGATGCTGTAGGCTCCTTGATGATCATTTCCTTTGCAAGCTTTCTTAGTAGGTTATCTCTCAGACAAGCAGCAAACTGGTCACGAAGAAAGGATGGCGCCAAAGGAGTGACGTTGTTCTGCTTTTGTGCCCTTACAACACTTTCAAACACCTCGTGAATGCGATGGGAGAATTCCCAAAGAGACTCCCTTGCACCTTGCCGGGTAGAGTAGAACGTGGCCATTACTTCTGGGATGCTCCGACGCTCCCCATACACCCTAAGAATGGAATGTAGCATTGCTTCTGGGTCACCGTCATCAGCCTGAATCCTCAGCTCCCTACGGACACTTGGGGTCACACTGTCAAGAATAACATCTGCCTGGTCCTCTTTACTCATCATCCCTACTCTCCAGGCAGCTCTCACCTCTCTGACATATTCCTCAGCCGTAGGACCCGTGCGCTCCCCAAAGCACCGCACTCTCTTGTGAGTAGGTACCACGATGTACTGTACTCGTTCTGGTTGACGATCCAGCCCTACTACAGGGTCATCCACCTCAGCCACATCTTCGTTATCAGTTCTACTAGCAGCACGTGTGTTGCGTGCCGCCATCTTGTTGTTGCTAGTAGAGTTGACTAGAAATCTTGACAAACTGGATGATCCCGTCCCTTGCCTTGCACTGAACTGGGTGTTCTACTGTTTCGGCTGTTGCTGCTCTGATTGCTGAAGAGTTGCTTCACTGCGTGCTGTCTGTCAATCCTGTCGACGACGCCACTTGTGACAGGGGCGCTAGGGGTACCTCACACCCAAGACCCGTGCACCAAGAAAATTTATAAAGGATCGTTTGACAGGGGTTGCAATTATTGGTTGCTTGCAACCCTCTCAGCAGCAGACTTAACAATTCAAGCAACCCAAAGCCTTATGCAGATCAACATTTAATTCTACCGAACAGAACCGAACACCAAACAAACAATCCAACAAACAATCCAACGAACACCCAGTCAGTGTTCATAGACTGTGTGCTCAAGGCATTTACAGCTTGACTCTTGTGTGTCTTCTTAGTCTGTTCTCACTGGGCGGCTCTCTCAAACATAGCCCGGTTTCGCCGCTTGCTACCCCTTTTTATAAGCCCTGGCCTAACCACTCAATTTACTACGTGCTACGCGCATTAATCTGCGCCACACAGATAACACCCGCGATTATTGCTCCAGAATGCATGAAAACACAGATTTACACAACTAGAGCAAAAACACAGCTAATTCGTAGGCTTATTATGGCCTTGTAATAAATCTGCTTGAAGATAACGTGATCAAAAGGCACTAAACCACATAGACAACATGACTGCCCAGATGGGGCCAGCGCCGAGAACGACAGACCTCAAGATGGCGCTGTCACATTATTTTCATATCATTGTCCGTCCAACTTTATCATTATTCCTACCAAAATACACGTATTCTACATCTGATTGGGGCATTTCTTCAAGTGCAACCTTGTTATCATTTCCTACATTTATTCTCACTGCATTTCCCTAAGTATTTTCATACTAAATTTCTGTGACCTCTCATCGAGTATTTTCATTTGGTCTTACATCTGGTTATGGTAGTGGGTCAGAAGAGCCAGGTCATCAACAAAATCTAGATCATTAAGCTGTTTTGTCAGAGTGCACTGAATTCCATTGTTTGTTGGTCAATGTCATTGTTTTCACAATCTTTAACCATTAAGAAGATAAATAGTGAAAACAGGCATCCCTGCTGCACTCCAATTCTTATCTTAAACAGTTCTATAAGCCATTTTTCGTGAATAATTCTGCATTTCATGTTTTCTTTACAACGTTTATGATCTTCAGGGGTACTCTTTGTGCTACAGGGGAACATAAAACATCTAAAAAATATATTTCCAGGTAGAATATGTTTTTGTTTTTAAATTTCTAGTTTAGATCAGCACTAAAGCTATCAGTGTGTCCATTTTCATCTCCCTAGTATACCTAGAAGTTGGGAATGCTCAGGGCATACAAAGGTACAGAAACTTGAATATACAAGGCAATTGAAGAGTCACATCCTATTTCTTCAGTTCTATCCAACTTATTTGTATCAAGCAATAATCACAATAAAGACAATTAACTACCATTTTATTTGTTAAAATACTGTGTCACATAAGCATTACAACTCAACATGAGATCTAGTTTGTTTAACATGATTTCAGTCGGCAGCAACTTCTGCTATCTCTTGTAACGTCTGCTTATTGGCTATTTTAGATTTTTGTTTTATTTTGTTTCTGGGAATTAAAAAATAAATTATTTGTCAAATGGCAGTTTTTGCTCATCGTTTCATGTATATCCAGTGGATAAAAGTGAGGATATTTACATTTGGTTTGGTTTGACAGACTATCTTCATTGCACATGGACAACTCCATCAGTAATCCGATCTCCTCCCTTAAATCACACAAGGAGGACCTCAGCACAGTGCATGAACTACGTAGCCCCGGCAAGAATTCCAATGTGTGTATACAGGAATCACACAATCTATAAATATTTTTGTGGTAGGTAGGTTTCTAATTTTTAAATTTTGCCATGGCAGCGTCATTACGACCTACTCTTTACAATATCTAACTGCCATGGGGTTTTTAATGTGTGCAACTTGCACACTGGACCACCTTTTTTTTCGACCTTATCCAAGAAGGCTAGTAATCCGATCTCACTACTCAGGAGACAATCAGGACCACTGATTCTGAAAAAAAAAATTTCCATAAATTATATTCTCTCTACTGGGAATCGAACCCAGTACCTTTAGAACTCATAGCCACTCCAACCCCTAAATCATTTATAACATTTAACAATAGGAAGTGACTTTTCAATCGTCCTGCAATAAATAATATCAATCACTGTCCAGAAATTCAATGGCCAGTTAAACAACAAATATTTTTAAGGCTACTTATAAAAGTACAAAGTGATTAGTCAGGTCAATGGTTTGACATGCTAAAGGTGAATTGTTACTTGGACATAAGTTGAATGTTTACCTGTACTTCTTGTGGACACATGACATAATCTGGTGCAATACATGTTTGTCCTGCATTACAAAACTTTCCCCAGCACAGTCTGCGAGCTACAATACCCAAGTTGGTATCTTTATCCACATACACAGGGCTAATAAAACAGAAATACAAAAAATTTCTTAATAAATAGTTGATATACCAATAACTATTATTACAAACAGCTGATAAGACATTGATATACCAATAACTATTATTACAAACAGCTGGTAAGACATTGGAATACCAATAACTATTATTACAAACAGCTGGTAAGACATTGATATACCAATAACTATTATTAAAAACAGCTGGTAAGACATTGATATACTTACTTAGTCGTTCCTCTTCTATACTGGGGTGTAGAAGTTTGTCATACTATCCTTTCGGCTGTCTTCCTCCTGGCCTGGTTCCAATCTAGTCCTCAGTCCTTTAGAGACTGCCTAATGTTGTCCTTCCAGCGGACCCTGGCCGTCCTGGAGGTCTGGATCCCTGGCTCTTAGTTTCCCATATTTGTCGAGGTAGTCAATTTTTTCCCATTCTGCTTTTCTACTTGGGTCTGCAGATGCTGGGTTCGAGGTCCTGCCACAATGCCTGGTTGCGGACCATGTCCCTTCTTGTTACTTCAACCACTTTCCACAGATACCTCATTTCTGAGGTTTGCAGCTGGCTTTTGTGGGTTGTAGTCATTGCTCATGACTCGCATCCATTGGTCAAGACTTGGAATACAAATAGAGCAGTATTTAGTCATCTTTGTTTTCTTGCCAGTTTCTCTTTTACTGAGGAATCCTCGATTTATAGCCAGAAAAATTCTCCCAGCTGCTGCTCTTCGGGTAGCCAACTCTTCTTTCATGTTTCCCTTCCAGTCTATGACAGCTCTGAGGTATTTAAAGTGGTTGACCTGCTCCAGGACCTGTACTTACTTACTTACTTAGTCGTTCCCCTTCTACCGTGAGGTGTAGAGGTTTGGAAGAGAGAGCGCCAGACCATTCTATCAGCTGTCTTCTTCCTGGCCTGGTTCCATTCTAGTCCTCGGTCCTTCAAAGATTGTCTAATGTTGTCCTCCCAGCGAACTCTGGGTCGTCCTGGAGGTCTGGATCCCTGGCTCTTTGTTTCCCATGCTTGTCGTGGTAGCCGATCTTCTCCCATTCTGCAGACATGGCCAAACCATCTTAGTTGGGACTGTTCTATTTGGGTCTGCAGCGGATGGGATTTTAGGCCTTGACGGATCGTCTGGTTGCGGACCATGTCTCTTCTTGTTACTTCAACCACTTCCTCAGATACCTCATTTCTGAGGTTTGGATCTGGCTTTTGTGGGTTGTAGTCATTGCCCACGACTCGCATCCATATGTCAAGACTGGGACATAGGTGGAGCGGTATACAGCCATCTTCGTTTTCTTACCAACCTCTCTCTTGCTGAGGAATCCACGATTTATGGCCTGAAAAAGTCTCCCAGCCGCTGCTTTTCGAGTGGCCAACTCTTCTTTGATACCTCCCTTTCGGTCTATAATAGCTCCGAGATATTTAAAGTGGTCGACCTGCTCCAGGACCTGTACTCCCAGCATTATCTCATGCCTTCTTCCTTCTCGTGATATCACCATGGTTTTTGTTTTGGAGCTGCTGATGACCATCCCTCTCTTCTCCAGCTCTTCCTTCCAGACTTGCAGGTAGGATTGAAGATGTGCCTCTGATTTAGCAATCAGGGCGACATCATCGGCAAATGCTAGTGTGGCCGGGGTTAAGGCGACTGGTTCATAGATAATGAGATAGGGAAGTAGAGGTGCAATTTGTTAGATAAACAGAAGATGTAAAATATTGAGAAGTAGTCAAAAGGAAGTAACACTATTTATTAAATAGTTGGGCAGTGTGTGCCAGAGTTGCCGCCTTGCAATTTTCGTGCAAGAGCAAATCTGTGGAAACAACTCCATTTTTACTATTCAAGATATGAATTCAGGAGCGGAGCAGACGCAAGTGTTTAATGTGAAGAAAAAAAGAAGTTAATTGTGATATTTCTTGGACAGGGATGTCCAAAATATTTTGAAGGTACGTGCTGAAACATTTACAAACTTTTATACCTCATGTAGCAAGATAGACTTTCATGTACAGCAGTAATGTCAGTGCTAAGGACCAATGAAGCATTGTTATAAGGGTAACAGCCTTGAAAGAAGCTAAGATTCCCTGGTATTGACCAGTCATATGTTGACAAATCAGCTACGATAACTTCAAGCATCATCGAAGATCTTTGAACAAGTTTTATTACAGTTTAAGAAGCAGAGTTCTAAACCACAGACTAAATGAACAAGTTACAGCGTAGAAGCATATTAATCAAGAATTACCTATGACCAATTATAACAAATTATCTTCTTTTCCCTCATGGCACCAAGGAAAAGAGTTACAAAAGCTAGAAGGAAATGACACAAATAAATAGATAATATTAAAACAAGGAATACCTCTTCCCTCCCAGCTCTAGAACAACCGGAGTTAAATTCTCCGCTGCCGCTCTCATGATAATCTTCCCTACATTGCTGTTTCCTGTGTAGAAAATGAGGTCAAATCTCTCCTTCAGTAGTGCTGTGGTTTCTGGCACTCCACCGTTAACTACTCGGAAAGAATTCTTGTGGTAGAAAACAAAAGAAACATTTACTATCAGAACCAGAGACACAAACTGCAATTTCAATTCACTCTCATGAGTTTTCCCCCTTCCTTTCAGTTCACTCTCATTTTATCTGTCTCTCTTAAGAAATATGGCAACTCATCACATGGAGAAGCAACAAAAACAACAACAAAAAAGCTACAGACATTCATAAATGGATGCTTGCACAGTATAGAAGGACTGAAGTGATATGACGAGATGACTAATGTGGAACTGATGACAAGAACAAGACAGGTGCCAGTGGAACAAAAAGATAAGAAGAAGAGACACTGGCAATGGATGACACACATTGAGGAAACTTGCTGACAGCATTACAAGGCAGTTCTTTTCTTGAATTTCCAGGGTAAGACAGGCAGAGGGAGAGCAATGAACACATGGAGAAGAGAACTGGAGACAGAAATGAAAATTATGAAGACACAGAAAGAGCTTGAGCTAAAGGCCTGTGCTCCTAGTGACCTGAAGACTGATGATGATGATTGATGATGATGTCACAGGCTTCTCTCACTGTTTTACAAATTTCATATCCAGGGAACAGGAATGGCTGTGCTGCCTGACTGTGTCTGTCTTTGAGCCAAAATTCCTGAAAGACATGTTCCATTGTTTACTTTTGTTCTTTACATGGGCACTCTGAGTCCAATTTTAAATTCGCTCAATAGATGGTATATCAGTCTGCAGTGGCATGTTCTCCGTCTGAAAATAACCACTTGATCTTTTGCCCATACTGACTGCATCTATAATTTCTCAATACTAAAGTATTCAAGTCTGAAGTTAAATAAGAATTTTCCTA
This sequence comes from Oreohelix idahoensis, assembly GCA_024509875.1. Lineage (NCBI taxonomy): Eukaryota > Metazoa > Mollusca > Gastropoda > Stylommatophora > Oreohelicidae > Oreohelix > Oreohelix idahoensis. The sequence continues at coordinate 115,744 of JAMPIV010021368.1, forward strand.
ATAAGCTTATTAACATGTAGACATATCTGATTTAGAGAAAAACACAAAAATCTGGTTTAAAATGTTCATTTTAAGATTGTTTTGTTTTTTAATGAAGCTTAGATATTAAAAACGTAAAAAGATAATGTGAGGGAGCTGATTGACTATAATAAAAAGTGCGGGTAATGAATATAGGTAATGTAAACATTACAGCACGTACAACACTGGCCATTTCATTTTTTTCTTATTATTTAATGATTTTATTATGATATTAACTTTATTTTCTTTTATTGTTCTCATTTGTTCATCTTTTATGAAGACCTTTGTGATAGGTAAAAGTAAAGACAGTCCCATGGCAGTAGAGGAGTGATATATTACAGACTTGACTTTACTAGGTCCAGTTTTATGATATGGGCTGATCGGTTCATTTCCTCACTGCCTTTGCCTTTCCTAACTCAAAAGCAAAGATAGGTACTCATTTACAGATGGGTAGAATGAAGCGTGACACTACCAGGTTTTGAACTCAGCGCATTTGTCTTGAGAAGCAAGAGCTCATAACCACTGTGCTAAATGATGCCCCCTGTAGTCATAACATAAAGAATGTCTTTGTCCTAGCAAGATAAATATTACTTATTTAAACCCCACAGTTTCTCTCATACAAATGATATCATGGTTATACAAGTGGTATATGTTATGTAATAGTGAGTTGGCCGGTCAGTAATCTGGTTTCATAAATTTGCATAAAGTAAATTTAACGGCTTATGGAATTCCAAGCTGCATAGTGTCAATCATAAAAAGCCTCTATGCCAACTTTACGTGTAGTGTTGGGCAGAGCAACCTTTGAGGTGAAGACAGGAGTACGACAGGGATGCCCCTTATCAACCACTCTATTTTTAACAGTCATAGACTGGGTGATGCGCCAGACAACAGAGGGCAGTCCAAGAGGAATAAGATGGACAACATCTTCTACATTGAAAGATCTGGAATATGCAGATGACATTGCACTACTAGCACATTCACATCAACACATCCAGGAAAAAACGGATAGACTTAATAAGTTTAGCTAGCAGGTGGGCTTGAACATCAACTTAAAGAAGTCTGAGGTCATGACGCTCAATGTGAGCAACCCTGAGCCCATATCAGTAAGGAATCAGCAACTGGTACAGACATATACCTTCACATACCTAGGAAGCATAGTAACACCAGACGGCGGGGCAGGCAGAGACATCAACATCAGAATGAATAAGGCATCAGCCTTCTTTAGCCTAAACAACATCTGGAAGTCCTCCCAGTACAGCACAAGCACAAAATTAAGATTATATCAGAGCTGTGTGCTTTCTGTGCTTCTCTATGGTGCGGAATGCTGGAGAGTTACAGAGAAGGAAATGTCGAAATTGTCCTCTTTTCACACAACATGCCTAAGAAAAATTCACCGAATCTTTTGACCGAATATCATCATTAACCAAGATCTGCTTACTCGTAGCAAGCAAGAGGACATGCACACCATCATAGCTGGCAGACGCTGGAGCTGGGTTGGCCATGTCCTCAGAAGAGACCCCGATGCCATCACAAGAACAGCTATGCTTTGGACCCCTGAAGGAAAACGAAAGAGAGGCCGACCAAAAACAATGTGGCGGAGGACTGTGGAGGCTGAGATGCAAAGAATGAACCAGAGTTGGGGCACTGTACGAAGGATGGCCACCGATCGAGCAAAGTGGAATCAATTTGTTGTTGCCCTACAAGACGCCACTAGGCGTGATGGCCACTGACTGCTTTGACGGTCGGCGGCTAAGGATCAAAGAAGAAAAGAAAATTTAACGGGCTTAGAATTTATATTAAAGGGCGATAAAACTATGACTTATTGATTTGTAAGCAAAGCGCAATAATCCTAAATTGCGCACCTTCAGAAAAAGTCTGTGTTTTTTAATTAATAGGAAGTTTGTGTGTCGGTAATCCGGTTTCATAAATTTGCATAAGCGAAATGAACGGAATATTAAACTTAAGTTAAAGGGCGAAAATCTATTGACATATAGAGTTATAAGCAAAGAGCGATGATCTATAATTCCGCCCCTTGGAAAAAGTAGCGTTTTTAGTTTAGAGTTTGGTTTTTGAGTGAGTTCGACTAAGCGACTGCGAAATTCACGGGTTTAGGTGAACTGTTTTGGAAATTGTTTTACAAAATATAGTCAGTCAGATTTTAAACGCACCAGCGTTAAGAAGCAAGTTGCTTGTGTTAAAGTTTTGTAGTGGCAAGTGATATTAAGAGGTGTCAACTGGACAATATGCCAATGAATTGGTTGCTTCTGTGGTGACAGAAATGTGAAACTATTGTCTAGCCTCTTAATCGTTTGGTACATCACAATTTATAGATGACAGTTCATATTATATTATCTCTGTGGACAAGATTGACAAGGTTGCCAGTATGACAGAAAATGTGTATATTTTCAAGTCAACTAGGTATGTTGGTCTCGCCAATAATTGATAGATTATGTAATACAAGTGACAATAGACAGTAGCTAGTCAGGAGAACTAGGAAATAGTAGACCAGTTGTCAGCCTAACAAGCAGGAAGTAATAGACCATGGCTAAATCATACCCCTAGTGGTTAGGCCAGTCCTACCAAGATACACCAAGCAGAGCATACGAGAAATAAGAGACAAGAGTCAGAAGAATTGAATCAAAATGTTTAAGAGATAAATGATTTCACAGATATGAAGAATTTAGAAGGCAGATAAATCTCGACACCAGTTGTCATTTTCCAGTCGTGAAGGCCCTAACATCTAGAGACAGCTAGGAAATACTGAGGCAATAAGGAAGAATGAAAGCCCTAACATCTAGAGACAGCTAGAAAATACTGAGGCAGTAAGGAAGAATGAAAGCCCTAACATCTAGAGACAGCTAGAAAATACTGAGGCAATAAGAAAGAATGAAAGCCCTAACATCTAGAGACAGCTAGGAAATACTGAGGCAGTAAGGAAGAATAAAAGCCCTAACATCTAGAGACAGCTCGGAAACACTGAGGCAGTAAGGAAGAATAAAAGCCCTAACATCTAGAGACAGCTAGAAAATACTGAGGCAATAAGGAAGAATGAAAGCCCTAACATCTAGAGACAGCTCGGAAATACTGAGGCAGTAAGGAAGAATGAAAGCCCTAACATCTAGAGACAGCTAGGAACTACTGAGGCAGTAAGGAAGAATAAAAACCCTAACATCTAGAGACAGCTCGGAAACACTGAGGCAGTAAGGAAGAATAAAAGCCCTAACATCTAGAGACAGCTTGAAAATACTGAGGCAGTAAGGAAGAATGAAAGCCCTAACATCTAGAGACAGCTAGGAACTACTGAGGCAGTAAGGAAGAATAAAAGCCCTAACATCTAGAGACAGCTTGAAAATACTGAGGCAGTAAGGAAGAATAAAAGCCCTAACATCTAGAGACAGCTAGAAAATACTGAGGCAGTAAGGAAGAATGAACGCCCTAACATCTAGAGACAGCTAGAAAATACTGAGGCAGTAAGGAAGAATGAAAGCCCTAACATCTAGAGACAGCTAGAAAATACTGAGGCAGTAAGGAAGAATAAAAGCCCTAACATCTAGAGACAGCTAGGAAACACTGAGGCAGTAAGGAAGAATGAACGCCCTAACATCTAGAGACAGCTCGGAAATACTGAGGCAGTAAGTGTGAGGATGTACTGTATTTTTATTTTCAACGGGCCCCAGTCTTCATCTCCAGGTAATTAATTGCGTTTATTTATGAGGAGCTACGGTGGGTTTTAATTTCAATTTCGCCCCAGTCCTCTTCTCTCTGTAAGTAATTGCGTTCATTTATTTTATTAGGCGTTTGAGTTCAGAATTATTAGGCTGGGTTAAATTTTCAGACGTTAGGAACACCTACCCTGTTAAATGTAGGGATGGGGGCAGAAACACGACCCAGGTACGCAGAACCAACGCAGAACCAATCAAATTTATTTTGGTAACGAAAATGGTCAGAAGCATTATCTAAGGTGACGCAATCAGTAGCGCGGGAGCAAAATATACATGAGTCATAAGTTAGTTTACGATATCATTGGCGGAGGTCAGATGTAATTTAATTGCAGCAATATTATTGGTCTTAGGGCGGCCCACAGCGACGCGACGAATCATAGCGTGGGGTATTGCATCAGAATTAAGACTATATTTAGCATCTAAATCGGTTAGCGCTCTTTGCTCTCAAGAAATTTGCCGTGACGAAAAGCGCCAGTATACATTATACATATCGTCTGCTCTATGTGAGAAATTTGATAATTGGGTATGTCTATAACTTTATTAGCATCGTAGATAGTTCGTTTTATATAAGATCTTAGCACGATAGAGTAAGTTTTTCTTCTGAGAGTTAATTAAAGTTAATTTAGCTTGAAGTGCCATCAATTGCTATCTTATAGAAATAATAAAAATGTAAGTTGTGCATATAAGTTTTCTAGGATAAGTAGCAGTATCTATTATGTGTGTAGCAGCTTTGAGATATTAACTGTGTGAGAATAAGTGCTTAGGTAAACGGGTGCTCTTTAATATGTAACTGGAGGTCTGTGAGACCCGCATTTTGATAATTAGTAGTGTATATACGCGAGCGTAAGTTGTGTATTTAATTACTTGTGTTAGTGTCTTGGAGTCAGAAGACAAAAGGTTGAGATGGGATTTAATATTATCTAGATGGTATATATATATATATATATATATATATATATATATATATATATATATATATATATATATATCTATATATATATATATATATATATATATATATATATATATATATAGTGTTAATTGATACCTTAACGGGTCAGTTCGTAAGAAGTAGGGCCGGGAATTTTTACCGGGGAAGTTTAGCTGGTGGTGAATGAAATGTTATGACGCCTGAGGGCTAGACTAGCTCAAAAGATTCAGGTCAGTCCATGTCTGGAGTTTACATAACAGACCGATAGTAAGTTAGGGGAGAGAGATAGGAGGGATTGTAAATTAGTTCGACCCTTGGGTAGAAATATTTGTTTATCGCTTGTGTGTAGATTTGTGTAGGGGAGAGGTATTAATTTAGAGGGACGACGGGAGATGTATTAATTTAGGGTGGTTATGTGTTAGGGATGAGAATATGTTGTCTGTTGTATAAGATGTTGTTATTTTTTTCGTTACAGCATTGTCACGGCACATAGGGAGAGGTGTAAACTGCCTTACAACTTACCACGGTAATTTGCCTTCTCAGGAGTAGAAGGTTCGAGACATCAGCAGAGGTGAAGAGAACTGGTGATGTGATATTACCGCCGCCTGTACATCTGCACCAGTAAAAGAAAGAAGTTCTCATGCAGTAAAGCACATTCTTCAGCGGGAACGGGTTTTCTTAAAATCCTGAGCTCTTAGCTCGTTATAACACACCAAATAGGCACGTGGCCTGGTGTTGTTGTTTTTACACGGCCATAATAAAGCCTTTGGTCCTAAACCTGACTAGGGTTAACTGGGCAGTTAACAGAAGGTTCATCAGCCGTGAAGCATGTACATCCCAAGTCAAGTACCTCATTCTAATACCAAAGTTATCAGCATCTGTAGTTTGGGAAGGAGAAAGGGAAATCATTCCTTTCCGAATGCTATCGAGAGGAGGGGTGTATGGAGACGCCACTCAGCAGAAGACCGTAGTGTCAGGGAGACACTGAGCAGAAGCAGAGGAGAGATAGACGTTAGAGAGTTAGATAGAAAATACTTAGAGGACAGCCTCTGAGTTAGCACTGACAAGTCCGTTAGTGGATCAGTGCTTGTAGTACAGTGGTTTGCTGTGTAGGACATCTTATAGTGCATCAAGACTGTGTAGACATTTAGTTAAGTCTGCAGCAGGACAGTGTGTTAGAGTTAATAATAATAGGATAGTTAGGAGAGGCGGCTCTTAAGTTAGAGACCCTCACCAAGTAAATTGTTTAATCCTTCATTCTTTTTCCATGCAGGTTGAACGAGAGGGTGAAAGTGTGTGGTTATAGTGTCAGTCATTTTAATCATTCTGGTTTTTTAAGGTTTTGTGCGACCTTGCACGTTATTAATTTTGCTGTGTTATTGATTTTGTTGTTTAATAAACTATAAAATGTACACTGGATCAGTTTCTCTATAACTATTCTGTACGTTTATGCTTGTCTGTATTGTTTTGTCTGTGGATTTTAGTGAAACCGTATCTCCTTTATTAGAGGCGGTGAGTCAATAGCTCTTAACTAAGTCACGAGTGGCAAGGGAGAGTCAATCTCGGTTCTCACCCTCGTAGCTATAAGCCTCATCTTTCCACATTCACTGTCATTCTCATCTAAATCTATCTTCTCAGACTTTCTCATACTAGTGTCTTGTCTCTATACTCAGACAAACCCTAAACTTAAATCCACATCATGACAGTAAGGAAGAATGAAAGCCCTAACATCTAGAGACAGCTCGGAAACATCTAGGCAGTAAGGAAGAATGAAAGCCCTAACATCTAGAGACAGCTAGGAAATACTGAGGCAGTAAGGAAGAATGAAAGCCCTAACATCTCGAGACAGCTAGGAAAAATGAAAGCCCTAACATCTCGAGACAGCTAGGAAATACTGAGGCAGTAAGGAAGAATGTGAGAGCAAGACATTGAGATAATAACTGATTTTAAATTGTGCTGTACAAGTTTGGCCAACCTCAAGGGAAGGTTGGACTCATTATTTCACACCTGCCACGTTACATGTAAATAAACTTCATTATATTTTGCACTGCTGTCAGAGTCAAGTCACTCATCTATTGTTGATATCATTTGTCAACTGTCTGCGTGAACTGTTGTTGTAATGCATCAAGTAAGAACTTACTTTTATACCATCAACCGCAACCTGCCTACTGTTAGGGTTATAAGAACCACTATACATCATCAGCATGCATGGCTACAGTAACATAGGTATATAATAATTTAAACATATTTTCAAAGTGTTTGAAAGGGGTGAACATCGCACTACTCGCACATTCACATCAACACATCCAAGAAAAAACAGATAGACTGAATAAGTATAGCCAACAGCTGGGTCTGAACATCAATCGAAAGAAGACTGAGGTCACGACACTCAATGTGGGCAGTCCTGAGCCCATAACAATAAGGAACCAGAAGCTGGAACAGATGGACACATTTACATACCTAGGGTGCATAGTAACACCAGACGGCGGAATAAGCAAAGGTATCAACAACAGAATGAATAAAACGAGAAAAGCCTTTGCTAGTCTAAACAACATCTGGAAGTCCTCTCAGTACAGCACAAACATCAAATTCAGATTATATGAGAGCTGTGTACTTTCTGTCCTTCTTTATGGTGTGGAATGCTGGAGAATAAAAGAGAAGGAAATGTTGAAATTGTCTTCTTTCCACACAATCTGCCTAAGGAAAATTCTCCGAATCTTTTGGCCAAATACCATCACCAACCAAGAACTACTTATTCAGAGTAATCAAGAGGACATGCACACTATCATAGCTGGCAGACGCTGGAGATGGGTTGGCCACGTCCTCAGAAGAGACCTCAATGCCATCATAAGAACAGCTATGTTATGGACCCCTGAAGGAAAGTGAAAGACAGGCAGACCAAAAACAACTTGGTGGAGAACTTTGGAGGCAGAGATGCAAAGAACGAACCAGAGCTGGGGTACTGTAAGAAGGATGGCCGCCGACCAAACAAAGTGGAAGCAGTTTGTTGCTGCCCTATAAGACACCACCAGGCATGATGGCCACTGACTGCTTTGACAGTCGGCAACTAAGGATCAAAGAAGAAGAAGAAGGAAGTGGTGACTTCATCTGAAATATGAATATGAAGCCATGGCCAGTTCTGCAGGAAGCCTTATGAAAACACTCACATGCTCTTACAGTAGTAGTATTTGTAGAAACATATTTTACAAGATAAGGTTGCCAGCCCATGCACAACCTCGTTATAGTCAACCCTTACGGCATGCCTAAGGGAGCAGTAGTCTAATTCTGTACACATATTGTACGGCATCCAATGTTGTTGCCCTGCTTTTTGTTGTCTTCTATTTGTACACTTTACACATTTCTCATCTCTGTCTGCGGATTATGACTGGTTAATTATGGATTTCCGAAACAATATTTTTTTTCTAATAAATTGTTAATTTGTAAAACATATTCCAACACCATTCTTGTTTTACTTCCACGTACATCAGCCAAACAAAAGCCAAAGTCGAACAGCAACATTATCATTAAATTTTCTAACTTCTAATTCCTCTATTTGTCTGTATGGTTCTCTGATGAGATACAAATAAAAACAGGTGAGGAGGTGCAGAAGGCTGGCAATGCCACCACATACAAAAGATTGCTACAGATACTGCCACTGTTCGAGCATATCAATGTTTTGACAAACTACTGCACTGGTTACCTCATGCTTCATAAGGAGCAACAATGAGAAAACAACACCTCTAATAATCTTAGTTTGGAGAAAGCAATACCTCTAATAATCTTAGTTTGGAGAAAGCAATACCTCTAATAATCTTAGTTTGGAGAAAGCAATACCTCTAATAATCTTAGTTTGGAGAAAGCAATACCTCTAATAATCTTAGTTTGGAGAAAGCAATACCTCTAATAATCTTCGTTTGGAGAAAGCAATATGTCTAATAATCTTAGTTTGGAGAAAACAATACCTCTCATAAACTTAGTTTGAGTTCATGTACTCACTGTGTCCAGATACTTGGGCAAATACTCCTCCATAAATTGAGCAGTAGCTTCCGCCACCTCAGAAGGCTTGATGACAGCACAGTTTCCTGCAATGGATGATGGTCATGCACACTATAGTTTAGGTACAATGTGGCAAAGTTGAAAAATAAGCCAAACAGAAATTTCAATCCAACAAGTGGTATGAGAAAAAGAAATGCTAAAAAATAACATTAAACAGCTTTTGTCACATCACATAAGCTATAAATGAAAAGAGAATTGATGGAACATGTGCAAGTTAAACCAACACAATTCATTCATTCATAACCCTCCACTCCCAAAGGAGCATAGGCCTTCAACAAACACATGCCAAGTCCTCCTGTCACGTGCCATCATCTCAAGTTCTTTCCATGTTCTCCTCATCAATTTCACCTCTGTTTCCAACTCTCTTCTCCATGTACTTCTTGGTCTTCCTCTGCCTCTCTTGCCCTGGGGGTTCCAGAACAAGGACTGCCTTGTAATGCTATCAACAGGTTTCCTCAGTGTGTGTCCTATCCATCGCCATCGTCTTCTTCTCATTTCTTGTTCCACTGGCACTTGTCTAGTTCTTGTCATCAGTTCCACGTTGGTAACCTTGTCATACCATTTTAATCCCTCTATTCTACGCAAGCACCCATTTATGAAAGTCTGTAGCTTTTTGGTTGTTGTCTTTGTTGTTCTCCATGTCTCCGAGCAATACAATAGGATTGACTTCACATTTGAGTTGAAGATTCTTATTTTCGTGTTGGATCCTATTTCTCTTGATCTCCATATATTTCCCAATGCAATGAAAGCTCCTCTTGCCTTTTGTATTCTTATTTTGATATCACTGTCTGTCCCTCCAACTTTGTCTATATTACTGCCAAGATATGTGTATGATTCTACATCTTGTATTGGTGTTTCTTCAAGTTCAACCCTGTTATCATTACCTGCATTTATTCGCATTATTTTTGTCTTTTCCCTGTGTATTTTCAGACCCAATTGCTGTGACCTCTCATCGAGTGTTTTCAATTTGTCCTGCATCTGATTACGGCTATGGGACAGAAGAGCCAAGTCATCAGCAAAATCCAGATCATCCAACTGCTTAGTCAGAGTCCACTGGATTCCATTTCTGTTGTGTGTTGCCGATGATCTCATAACCCAATCTATTGCCAGCAAGAAAAGAAATGGAGACAAGAGGCATCCCTGTCGCACTCCTGTTCTTATCCCAAACGGTTCTGTAAGCTGTCCTTCGTGAAGAACTCTGCATGTCATGTCTTCATATGTTTTCTTTATTAAATTAATGATCTTCAGGGGAACTCCATAATGCCTCAACAATTTCCAAAGTGATTCTCTGTCTACACTGTCAAATGCCTTTTCGTAGTCCACAAATCCGATGTATAGTGGTGAATTCCATTCCAGACTTTGTTCAACTATTATTCTCAAAGTGGCTATCTGGTCTGTACATGATCTGTTTTGTCGAAAACCTGCTTGTTCATCTCTCAGTTTCTTGTCTATGGACTCTTTTAATCTCTCAAGGATAATCCTGTTTAATACTTTTCCTGGCACTGATAGTAACATTATTCCTCTATAATTTGTGCACTCTTGTAAATTTCCCTTCTTAGGCAACTTAACCAGATATCCTTCCTTCCATTCTGCTGGTATCTCTTCCTTTTCCCAGACTTTACCAAGTAATTTATATAACATCTCTGTAGCCGTGTCGATATCTGCTTTGATGGCCTCTGCTGGAATGCCATCAGGTCCGGACGCTTTTCCATCTCTTAGAAGCTTTATGGCTTTCTTTATTTCTTCCTTCGTTGGTCTTTCACCGTTAATTTGTAGCTCTTCTTCTGCTGGCTGGATGTCCGGCGGGTTTTGTGGAGCTGGTCTATTGAGAAGGTCCCCAAAATATTCTGTCCACCTCTTCATTTGCTCTTGTATATTGCTGAGCAGTTTCCCATTCTTGTCTTTTATGAGGCAACTTGTTTGCTTGTATTTCCCTGTTAGCTTCTTTGTGCTGCTATACAGTTCTCTCATATTTCCTTTGGCTGCAGCATCTTCTGCCTCTCTTGCCAACTCCTCAATATACTTCCTCTTGTCTCTTTTGATACTTCTTTTTACTTCTTTGTTTGCTTCTGTGTACACTTCTTGAGCCTTGGCTTTGGAACTTCTGGTTTTGTTTGTGTTTAACTCTGCTTTCTTGTTTTTTCTGTCTTTTATCTTATTGATGGTTTCTGTTGTTATCCATGCTTTTTGTTGTCTTTCCCTTTTCCCTTTATTTCTTCACATGTCTCCTTCCATACAGTTTTGACCTGCTGCCAATAGTCTTCTGTATTCTCTACATCTTCCAGCTGTTGGAGCACTTGGAATTAAACCAACACAATATTTCTGACATATTGTTATTGTGGAACAGAATCGACTTCACTGCACTCCGGACAAACCCATAGGTACTCAGTCTCCCTCAGTATATGTCGAAGAGTGTTTGCTAACTGTTCCTGTAGCTCGCTGGTTGTATACACAACGGATGCATCTTCTCATATGTCCATCTCTGCTAGCTTTATGTTTGATGCCATATTCCAACAGTCTTAACCTTGATGGTTCATCTATTGCAGTGTCATTAACAGGCGATCATTATTTGTTGTCAGTATCTCTCCCTTATCTATATCCAGTGTTCCCACTGTGGATGCTTTTGCTGCGAGTCAATCAGCTCTCTCATTACCATATATCCCTGCATGACCAGGACAATAGATCCACACCAGCTCTTGTAGACTCGAAGCTTATATGAATGTTTTCCATTCACGCCGCAACCAACCACTTTGAACCTTTCAAAGCATGGACTGTGAGTCTGACACAATGACTGCCTTTGTGAATGAAGTTTCAGACATCCACCTTAAGGCTGCAGTGACTGCCTCTACCTCCATTCTCATGCTGGAAGTTGTTATCTTGTAAGCCCCGCAATGTTCTGCGGCGATTCTGCCTTCTGACATATACACATATAATTCTGACATATACAGAGACACAGCACTTCACAGATAAACACACATTCAATTATTTGCTTTTCTGCTCCTTACTGAGCATGCAGCCAACACCGAAGCAGTGCCTCCTTGCAGGAAGCCTGCATCAAAGCTCCCATGAACTTGTAGCTGTGTTGTCTGAATACTTATTCAGTTCTATTCCTTCCATATCTTCTCAGAGACCCCCAAGAACTATACAAGGATCACTGTGCACAAGCCACCTTCAAATATCACAGACCTTGTGAAGGATTAGACTTTCTCTACTACTGTAGGAGTCGTAGACATGGCAGCAATGCTGCATAGATTGTAACCCTTATAATTGTTTCTGAAAGTCAGCAAAGATATATAGCGTGTTTGTGTACATGTAAATGAACATATACTTTCCCCTAAATTCAAAGCTGTCGGGTAATTTACAAACCATAGATTGTTATCATTATTGTGGTTCAGAATTGACATCATTACACTCTGAGCAAACCCAAAAGGTCTTGACAAATATCAAAGGGTATCTTCTTTCTTCTTCCTCGTTCGTCCTGAAAAGGACGGTGGTTGCGCTGTGTCTGTTTACGCCTAAGCTGTGATATCTGCACCTTTCGGTCGACACATCCGACTTCTGCACAGCATTTTTAGGACCGGGTTTGCCTTTCCATTACGATCCACACACGCTCAGCCAGACTGCACTGCTGCAAACTGTTTCCAGGACCACCACGTGGAGGTGGAGTGCGGTCTTGACCAGCTCTGGTTCGCTGGTCCTGACGCAGGCAGTCAAGCTATGAGTCGCTGACTGCGTTCTCTATTGCTGCGTCTTTGGGTCCCAAATATCAAAGGGTATGAATGCTAACTGTTCCTTTGTGCGCTGTTGTACACACACCTGACCCATCCTCTCATACATCCATCCCTGCTCATTTTACTTTGTTGTCCAATTCCTACAGTCTAAGTCATGTTGACTGATCAATTGCAGTGTCGTTTTCTAATAGGCGATCGTTAACTGTCCTTGTTATCTCTCCATTATCCATATCTGTCACAGTATGTCTTATGACAACCCTGAGCCACCTGCTTTGCAGGGAGCATTTTGGGCAAGATCAGCGCAGACAAGCGTATGGGGGAGTTTTTCCGTAAACTGTAGTTCACGGGCGCACTTGACAAGTGATCCGGTTGTGGATTGGTCAGTATGGTAGGGGAAAAAAGAGGCTGCCAGCTGTAAAGGTCACTGTAGGTGCTGTTTTCGTTTTGGCCGGAAGTATGTTCCGTTTTGTCTAATGGATGGAATTGTATATTAAATTGTTTGGGACTGAACCAGATGTATTTTCACTTTGTGGACTGTTATATCATTACATGTGTATGTGTGCTCTTAGATTCATATACGAGCCAGTTAGTAATAGTTGCATAGATTGGTATCATAGCTGTCAATCACATACACAATAAGACGAGGGTGAAGATAATTCCATGCAGTAAGCACCTAAGAAGAATCAAACTACGTCATGATAGCTGGGGGAACTCGTTTTGAAGCCCACTTTATGCATCATTATCATGGCATTCATTTTCTTGATAAGAGTTTGATCATATAATTCACATTTTCTGACATAGATTGCCTTTCTGGTTATTTTTGGAAGTTGTCTGATTGATTGTGTCAAGTTATTTGCACTCAGAATTTTACAACGTTTACAGTAAACAGTATGGTTTATTTCATGGTCCTAGTTTAGCAGGGCAAAGTTGGTGTCATTATCCATATCTAATGTCCTAAATATGGGTGCTCTCGAGGTTAGTTTGTTAGCTCTTTCATTGCTGCTTGCCCCTGGATGACCAGGACAGTAGATCCACACCAGCTCCTGAAGGGTTGAGGCCTCTATGGATGTTCTTCATTCATGAGATAGTCATCCATTCTGAGTCTTCCAAAGCATGGACTGAGAGTCCGACACAGTTACTAAGATTAACCCAAGTCAAGCCAATCAGGTTTGGATCTATATATAACATTACAAATTGTGAAGACACTTACTGATATTAATTATATGTGGTGTTCACTGAACTTCCTAATGATACCTTTCATTATAATTTCATCACTCTTTTTTTTTCACTCCCTAAGGATCATGGGAGCATCTGATTGGCTGTTATAGTGCTTGCCTCTCATGGCAGAGTTACCAGGTTCTGGGAATGAAACCTATCAGTTTACCCAGCTGTAAATTGGTACTTGGCTCTACTCTTGAGTCAGGGAAAACATAGGTAGCAAGGAAAGGAACTGGTCACCCCACCTCAACAAAAGAAGAATAACAGATACAACAGAACAACAAGAACAAATACAACAACATAACCAAATGGCAAATACATCAACAAATGAATAGAACATATACAACAACATAGCAAAATGACAGACATAACAACATAACCAAATGACAGACACAACAACATAATCAAATGGCAGACACAACAACGTGACAAAATGACAGACACAACAAAATGACAGACACAACAACACAACAAAATGACAGACACAACAACATAACAAAATGATAGACACTACAACATAACCATATGACAGACATAGGAACGTAACAAAAGGGCAGATACAGGAACATAACAAAAGGACAGATACTGCAACAAAACAAAAGGACAGAATAAGCAACCAAAAAAAGGACAGATACAACAACAAAACAAAAGTACATAATCAGCATCAAAACAAAAGGTCAGATACAACAACAAAACAAAAGGACAGATACAACAACAAAACAAAAGGACAGAATCAACAACAAAACAAAAGTACATAATCAGCATCAAAACAAAAGGACAGAATCAACAACAAAACAAAAGTACATAATCAGCATCAAAACAAAAGGACAGAATCAACAACAAAACAAAAGGACAGAATCAACAACAAAACAAAAGGATAGATACAACAACAAAACAAAAGGATAGGTACAACAACAAAACAGAAGGATAGATACAACAACAAAACAGAAGGACAGAATCAACAACAAAACAAAAGGACAGAATCAACAACAAAACAGAAGGACAGAATCAACAACAAAACAAAAGGATAGATACAACAACAAAACAAAAGGATAGATACAACAACAAAACAAAAGGACAGAATCAACAACAAAACAAAAGGATAGATACAACAACAAAACAGAAGGATAGATACAACAACAAAACAAAAGGACAGAATCAACAACAAAACAAAAGGATAGATACAACAACAAAACAGAAGGATAGATACAACAACAAAACAAAAGGATAGATACAACAACAAAACAAAAGGACAGAATCAACAACAAAACAAAAGGACAGAATCAGCAACAAAACAAAAGGATAGATACAACAACAAATCAAAAGGACAGAATCAACAACAAAACAAAAGGACAGAATCAACAACAAATCAAAAAGGACAGAATCAACAACAAAACAAAAGGGCATATAGCAACAACAAAACAAAAGGACAAACAACCATGCAACGTGAGACGGTGAAGGACACTTAGAAAGCGAAAGGCAAATGTTATAGCAAAACAGAGCGGCCCTGGCTTACAATTCACCTGGGATAAGCATGAGCTATTTTCAACTATGCGTGACAAGACAGAAAAAGGTACAGGGCTCAAAATGCCCAAATTTAACTACCTGCAAGTAAAAGTGATTTGACAACTTCATTTTTCACTATTCCTCTTTCATTTCTACTAAGTACTTTGTCTTCTAAGGGCTCATAACCTTCTTGTCATATATGGCACTACAATAAGTAATAATAACGTGTTTGTATTCACACCTGCTTACATTTCATGACCTAGCCTGTCGCTGCGAAAAACTTGTCAAGCATGCAGTTAAACAATCTTATTCACGGGACACCTGTCCCCTTTTCTTCACTAAATATCTCTAGATATTCTGGTCTGATTACAGCCGCATTTTAGCAATGAGGTAACAGGTGATGCGTGTATGTTCCAACTAGGCTAACTTTTGCACTTGAAATCTGGTATTTTAGTTGTCAGATGGAAATGAATGTCCCCTTTTTTCAATTTTTACTTTAGATTTTAAAGCACTTGCTTGTTAAGGCCAAGTAACTGGGTTCAAAACCTGGTAGTGTCACACCACAGTCTACCCAGTAGTAAATGTTTCTGTCTCTACTCTAGTTTGGGAAAACAAAGACAGCTAAGAAGAGAACCCATCACCATACCTCATAAAGCTGACAACTAGTATGGTTCAGTATCTTACAGCATTATCCACAATGGGACTACCTTTTACTTTAGATATCAGGTCTCTTTTTTCCTTTAGATGCCAGATGTGAACGAATGTCTTCTTTAGATATCAGTGATCAGTCTTCTTTCTCTTTTGTCTTTCCTTTTTAAAAATTAGATATTAGATGTGAATTAATGTCCCTCTCTCATCTTTTATTGTTAAGCTCTAAATATCAGATGTCAATGAATGTGCCATTCTTTCTGTCAGATATTAGAGTTGAATGAATGTGCGTTTTCACTTTAGATATTAATGTGAATGAATGTCCCTTTTCTTTCCTTTAGATATCAGATTTGAATGAATGTTCTGTTTTTTTTCATCTTTAGAAATAAGATGTGAATGATTGTTCCCCCCTACTCTGTTTCTTTCAAACTTCAGATATCACATATGAATGAATGTGTGTGTGATTTGGGGGGGGGGGGGGGTTTAAAGCTCGGAATAATAACAACTAAATAAATAAAGGTAATTAACAGGTACTTGTTGGACATAAAGGATGACACTAGACAACAGAAAAGAAAATATAAGCGATAGGCTTACCGGGAATTGAACCTAGGACCAACAAATGGCGCCATCGCCTTGCTGTGACAGTACATCGTGAAAGGACGCTCAGCCAATTTTGCACCCCAAAAAAGTGCATTATTGGCTGAGGTAATTCTCATAACACTCACATAACTATGGTATATAGGACCCATGGACGACCTAGACAGTTTAAAGACGCAATCACTAACATAACTTTCCTATCAGCAAGTATAGACCAAATAAAGGCCGAAATACTTGTGTCTATTAATTTGTAGTGGAAGATGAATAACACAGAATAGACAGGTAGGTTAAAGTCACGGATGGGTGAACTCTTAAATAAATAATGGAGGAAACCGTGAGTCCTGTGAACAGTAAATAAATGTTAGTGACTGCGTCTTTAAACTGTCTGGTGAGATATATCATCACTGGAGCTGATGAGATATATCATCATTGGAGCTGGTGAGATATGTCATAACTGGATCTGGTGAGATATGTCATCATTGGAGCTGGTGAGATATGTCATAACTGGATCTGGTGAGATATGTCATCATTGGAGCTGGTGAGATATGTCATTATTGGAGCTGGTGAGATATTTCATCAGTGATCACCATACCACTTTAATATTTTTTGTTACTTCTCCATATACAATGCGGTTGCGCAGTGTTTAGTTTACCGAGCTCGGTAGTCCATGTTTCAATCCCCAGTTGAAGGGGATTTATTAGACCACAAACAACTGCGGCGTTGACCCAGCCTCATGAACTGGGTCCCACAGCAACTCTGGGAAGGTTAAGGCGGCCTGCATGATGCTGACCACATCACCCCTAGAGTGTCGATGGTCAAGAAAATATGAGCCTAACACCATATTCCCAATATGCCTCAATGGGAATGTAATGGGATCCGTCTCCATATACACTGTATTTTATCCTTACTTAGTTGCCAAATACACTAAGGTATCATTTTTAATGCATGAATGTATAAGCTACTGATAGCACTGCATAAAACAATGTTTAATAAAAGGTAATAAGTCAGGCGATATAAAATCAATAAACATACAACGGTAAAGTTAAGTACTTAATATATACAACTGCAGGTGTAGCTAGAATAATAAGTGAGATAGAAAATGTGCACAGACTTGGCCTGTATACTGAGGTAGATTTGACTCATTTGTAAGAGGTGCTTACACAGCTGTAAATGGGTACCTGGGTATACACTTTAGGCACATGGGATGTAATCATCAGCCATCACTGCTCCATTCGGAGTCTGGGGTCACCTCTGCTGTCTGTTTTCCGCACGACTAGCCATAAGAAATCACCAGCGCTTGATGTAGTGGTTTATGAATATACTATTTTTGTATGTTGAGGTTGCCAGCCTCATTATTAACCACTTAGTAAGAAAAACATGTCAAATTCACATTTGTAATATAAATGTTACACAACCCAATTGGGTTTTACACAATCTGCTCCCTAAGGCATGTCATATACTAATATGAGGTTGTGCATGAGGCTGCCAACCTCATCATGTAAAATAAATTGCTACAGAAACCACAGCTGGAAGAGCATGTAAAAGGGAACAAAATGGGAAAGTATGATGAGGATAGGAGAAAAGAAAAGTGGGAGGAACCTGAAGAAGAACAGTGTGAAGTAGAAGTCAAAGCAACAGAGAAACTCATGAGTAGATCTGGAGGGAAAAAACCCGCCAAAAATTGAAATCATTGGCTAGCAACAGGAGCTACCTTATGCTCTACTAGGATCGGCAAGTAATGATGATTATGAAACAACATGCCCAGCGAAATGTGGAAATGAACCATGGAATAGCTCACAGAAAACTGATCAAAACGGGCAAAAATTGTCAATGGCACTAGATAAGACAGCTAGAAGAAAGACAAGATAGTCTTGAAAATGTGTTGAGCTCAAATTATTTAAAAAATATATAAATATATTTATATCAAAATTGG
The DNA here is from genome assembly GCA_024509875.1 of Oreohelix idahoensis. Taxonomy (NCBI): domain Eukaryota; kingdom Metazoa; phylum Mollusca; class Gastropoda; order Stylommatophora; family Oreohelicidae; genus Oreohelix; species Oreohelix idahoensis. The sequence continues at coordinate 134,104 of JAMPIV010021368.1, forward strand.
GATTAGTCCATTTTTTTTAATCACTAAGGATCCCCTGAATCTAAGTATATCATAATCAGTTTTAAGAACGCAATCTGAAAATGTGTAGTTTGACTTATAAAAGTTTTTTTTTGGTAATTTCCTAATACTCGTGGCTGAACGCTCAGCAGTGAATATGTGTATAATGTGTAAATTTCATACCATTTAGAGTTAGGGTTAATATTAGGGTTAACCCTAACCCTAATACTAACCCTAACTGGTACGAAACTACAAATATTATACACATATTCACTGCTGAGCGTTCAGCCACGAGTATTAGGAAATTACCCCTTTTTTTATGAAACTGTGCTGTTCTTACAAAGAAAAATGATTCATTTTTCAGAAACTTTTTTTTTAAACCACTGTCTTCAGACTTGTTTATTTATTCATCAAGCAACTTGAGACAATATACCAAACTGTCAGTTTAGATAAAATTTGCCATATGACAAAAAATATGCAAAGACTTAATCTGCATAATGAGATAAATTCAACACACTTTTAAGAGGTACTTTTAAGAGGTAGCAGTGCTACATTAGATTGCCCCTTCTGCCTGCCATTCCTGCTGACAAGTTACCGACTTGCTAGAACGTGCCATATATTTATAAATTCAGATTGTCAAAATTCAAGCCCTCATAGGCAATTTATTATATAAATTTAATTTAATATTCGAATTGGCTGCCATAAACAACTGATTTGAGATGGCCTCATAAAAAATAACCAATAGGTGTTAGGTCTGGACACCTTGGTGACCATTCAATGGGCCCACGTCACCCAATCCATTTGACTGGAAACGCTTCTTGTAAAATCTTACTCCTCAAAATGCAGCCCCAAACTTTAATTCGTGGATTATTTTACAAGTCATTCCGTTGCCCTGTGTGGGTTTTCAATGGCCCAATATCATGCATTATGTCTGTTGAAAATTAGGATTATATCAGAGCTGTGTGCTTTCTGTGCTTCTCTATGGCGTGGAGAGCTGGAGAGTTACAGAGAAGGAAATGTCGAAATTGTCCTCTTTTCACACAACATGCCTAAGAAAAATTCTCTGAATTTTTTGGCCGAATACCATCACCAACCAAGATCTGCTTACTCGGAGCAAGCAAGAGGACATGCACACCATCATAGCTGGCAGACGCTGGAGCTGGGTTGGCCATGTCCTCAGAAGAGACCCCGATGCCATCATAAGAACAGCTATGCTATGGACCCCTGAAGGAAAACGAAAGAGAGGCCGACCAAAAACAACTTGGCAGAGGACTGTGGAGGCTGAGATGCAAAGAATGAACCAGAGTTGGGGCACTGTACGAAGGATGGCCGCCGACCAAGCAAAGTGGAATCAATTTGTTGTTGCCCTACAAGACGCCACCAGGCATAATGGCCACTGACTGCTTTGACGGTCGGCGGCTAAGGATCAAAGAAGAAGATGTCTGTTGAGTAAACCATTATGGTGAAACACTACTTCATCGCTCAACATGGTAAGTTTTTCTTCTTCTTCTTTTTTGATCCATAACACTAGATCTCGATTTTTTTCTACCATTAACTATTCGAGGTGACACTATCGATCCAGGATTACCTCGCCAAACTTGGCGTCCACCTTATAAAGTTATTGTCAATGATGGACTGGGGCCAAATTTGGCACTGTACCCTGACACTATCAATATCGATAAATATATTCAGGATAACTGTACATTCCAGGAAATATCACCAAGATTAGGTAAGGAGAGAGAGAGATAGCGTGGCCATGTATGTCAGAGAGAGAGATTGAATATTTTCTGTTAAGGTAGCTTGTACCAAACTAGTTATTTTGCTTTAACAATTGGTTACTTCACGGAGTAGCACGTATTATGAACTTTGTTTCTTTACTGTCTATAACTGTAACCTATTGCTAACCTTTAACCTGTGGGGTTATTAACTTGGTTGGGTTCTTATCTTCTCAAGGAGGGGAGGGCAAGGGTATTCTGTTATTTTTCTATGCATGTAATTCTGATTTATTTGATTCTTTTAGATATTCGATGTTGTAAAGTTTAATGATAATAAACAACAACAAAACTAACTTTGTGTGTGTTGGTCAGACCCATACCCATTTAACCATAGTTTTTCACATTTGTGTGTCTTGTTGTCACATAGCTGTGTGTGTGTGTGTGTGTGTGTGTGTGTGTGTGTGTGTGTGTGTGTGTGTGTGTGTGTAGGTGTTTAGTAAACTTATATTTCTCAATATTAAGGGGTGCAAGATTGTCTTATACTAAAATACAGTCGTATAGATAGGCTGGACTAAAGGAATTATTCAGTACAGAGACAGATCTTCTCCTTTAACTATTCACTTGTGAAAATCTATTTCTTACACTTTACTTCTCACGTATTATCACCATCTCCTATACTCAGGCGGGACCTTAAATAACTTTAAAACCTATCTAAGCACGACACGCATGATTATTATTATTTTTTTTTTTCTTAACCAGCGGCACTTAGGCTTTCAGCCCTTCGGCCCAATGACATGTCATTGCGAGGCTGGGGAGCCTATGGACTTTCCTTCCAACCCGGTCAGGAGCTTCACTCCTTCCCATCCACAGAGGGTTTATCTCAGGAGCCTTTAAGGTTATTCAGTCAAAATCCCAGTCGGTGACACTCCTTCAAATGCTCACGCCCAGGCTTGAACCTTGAACACCTGATCGCCAGCGCAATGCGGTAACCATTACACCAGCGCGGCTCCCATACGCACGATAAAGGTCCAGGTTTCATGTGCATGGGTCAAAAGTCAGTCAGTCTGTCACTATGGTGGAGTAATAACAAGAAAGGTGTCAGTAAAGTGAGACGTGACAAGAATACCCTTACAATGGTGGCGCATTGAGGACAACTGTTGATAGTATTACAAGGCAGTCCTTGTTGCAGAATACCTAGGGTATGAGAAGAAGTGAGAGATTGAAAACAACACACAGAAGAGCAATGGAGACGTAAATGATAAGGGTAGAAAAACATGGAAAGACTTTGAGCTGATGGCACGGGACAGGAATACTTGGCATAACTTTGTTGAATGCCTATGCTCCTTGGGAAGCCGATTCGTAAGGATAATAATGTTGATGAATGCCTTAACCAGTATTAAACTAGGCACCTCTTTATGAGGCAAATTAAATTAAGCTGCTGAATGCAGACATTTAAAAAAAATAATGCCTCGTTTTGGCGAGGCGCGCTCCATCCAACCTAGACACAATGACCGTCTGTTATATTAGGGCACGTGACCTTGTGGTCTGGTAATCAAAACCGTACGTAACAACAGTAGTAGTCTGTGAAAGAGAAACGTGGCGTGGCACCAAAAATAGCACTTACGAACTTCAGATGACAACCGACGCCACCGCCGCCTCATGACATGGCTAGATACAATGACAACCACGCCCCGTGTATTTCCTGCGGGTGTCAGGGGAGACAAAGAAAGAATTAGACTACAGCTCCCTCAGGCACGTCGTACAAGGCGACAAATCAGTGGTTGTTCGTGAGGCTGGCAACCTCATCATGTCAAACATTGCTACATAAACCACAGCTACAAGATCATGTGACTATTGGGTGCAGGCTTCTGTCCAGGAGGACGCTACAGTGGTGGCTCCGTGGTCCATAAGGAGTGAAAAGACAGAAGAAAAAAGATGATGATGGTTGTGGTGATGATGATGATGATTAATAACAACAACAGACCTGTGAAACAGAACCAGGCAATAACTAGTACAGCTGGAGATTAAAGAAAGGACATGGAGATGGATAGGACACAGTCAGAAGAAACAACCAATCACTGCGACAAGATAAGACCATGATTAGAACCCACGGGGAAAAAGAACAGTGGAAAAGCCAAAGAGAACCTGGTGAAGAACGGGAGAAAAGGAAGCTAAGGCGACGAGATGTAATGGGCCGGGCTGTAAAAAAAAAACAACAAAAAATAGAAATCAGTGGCAAGCTATAGTTTCAGCCTTTTCTTTCACACGTTGCAAAATTAACTCATTGACTGATCAGTGTTCTTTTTTTAAACATTCTTTCTATCCATTTTTTAAATGCTGTCTTTGTTTGTTGAAGACGTACTCTCTCTCTCTCTCTCTCTCTCTCTCTCTCTCTCTCTCTCTCTCTCTCTCTCTCTCTCATTTAGTATAATTTCTACATGGCTAAAAAATATGTATATCCTAGTTTTCCATCGCTAGTTCTATTTTCCTAACTCAAACATAGAACGATATTCCCCCATCTCATCCAATAACCTCTCTCTCTCTCTATCTCTCATTCTCACAGAAGACTATAAGCCTCAGAGTGTTCTCGTAGCTCGTATCATCAATGAAACATGAGACTCGCCGCTAAAAGCCCTATGCTGTTAGCTTCTTGATTTTCATGAGAACAAGACACGGTACACGAATACTACGGTATCGGCTTGTGTCATAAAAATTCAGAAACATCGATACCGTCCACATTATCCTCATCTCTGATGTTATGAAGTGCATCTTTTTCACAATAACGTTTGTTTCTTGTTCGTTGATTTTAATAATAATTTTTGTCTTTTCTTTTTTCTTGTATTCACTAAATTGTATTATTGCAAGGGTAGGACATGCAAAAAGGCAATAACCCCTACTTCTCGCTCGTGCATTAGTTTGTTCATTCTTTCTTCACAATGAGAAAGGGAATAGCGAGTAATCAGCAGGCGCCCACACCACACACACAGATGTGCCCATATGAACAAGTGGTGTTAATCCTCTTACAATACATGCAAGAACAAAGCTAATCATGTCCTAGGTAACAGCAGCGCTGGCTGTAGTTGGCCTGTTGGCTTGTTCGTTTGAGTGTTGTATACGACGGAGAATGAAACAGAAGATTCAGCAACAGAAAGAGAGAGAGAGAGAAAGAATGGACGAGAAGATACAGCGAAGAGAGAGAGAGAGAGAATGGATGAATAAGATACAGCGAAGAGAGAGAGAGAATGGATGAGAAGATACAGCGAAGAGAGAGAGAGAGAATGGATGAGAAGATACAGCCAAGAGAGAGAGAGAGAATGGACGAGAAGATACAGCAAAGAGAGAGAGAGAGAGAATGGACAAGAAGATACAGTGAAGAGAGAGAGAGAGAGAGAGAGAGAGAGAGAGAATGGACGAGAAGATACAGCGAAGAGAGGGAATGGACGAGAAGATACAGCGAAGAGAGAGAGAGAATGGATGAGAAGATACAGCGAAGAGAGAGAGAGAATGGACGAGAAGATACAGCGAAGAGAGAGAGAGAATGGAACAGAAATTGCATCGAGAGAGAGAGAATGAACGAGAAGATACAACGAAAGTGTAGAGGTAGACATCCTTACAGGTAAAACACGACGAACAGGGGTGACAAATATTCAACAATTCTTCACTACCTGTCAGCTCCCTCCAGAATATAGGCCTTTAATAACTTGACGCCATCCCTTCTTGTACTGTACCATCTGTACACACGTCTTTCTATGCCTTCGTTATACCTTTCCTGTCTATATCCTATTGCCTTTCCCATATATTTTAGATCATCTATTTCTGTCAGCTTGGGGATTCCCTGACAAGGATTCCCTTATAATGCAGCCAACTGGTTTTCTTCATGTGTATCCTATCTAGTGCCAGCGTCTTCCTCAATTATCGTTCCCTGGTATTAGATTAGTTATTTCCATCAGTTTCACATTAGTTATCTTGTCATACCATCTCAATCCTTTTACTTTGTGGAAGTAGCCAGTTGTAATGTTAATGTTAATCAGAATCGCATCATTGCGCTCCAGGCAAACCCATAGGTGCGCAGTCTCCCTCACCAAATGTCAAAGGGTATGAATACTAATTGTTCCTGTTGCGCACTGGGTGTATACACGGCAGATGTATCCTCTCATACGTCCATCCCTGCTGGTCTTACGTTAGATGCCAAATTCCAGCAGTCTTAGCCTTGATGATTCATCGATTGCAGTGTCATTCTCTAATAGACGAACATGAATCGCCCTCAGTATTTCTTCCTTATCCATGGCCAGTGCACCTTTTATCTGTGCTCTTGAAGCTAGTCTGTCAGCTCTTTCATTGCCACGTACCCCGGCATGACCAGAACAGTAGATCCATATCAGTTCTTGAAGATTCTGTGCTTCTATGGAGGTTTTCCATTCATGTCGAAGCCAACCAATTTTGACCTTTCGAAACATGGATTGTGAGTCTGATACAATAATTGTCTTTGTTAATAAAGTCTCAGACAGCCATCTTAAGGCAGCAGTAACTGCCTCTATCTCCATTCTCATGCTGGAGGTTGTTATCATGTAAGCCCCGCTATGTTCAGTGACGGTTCTGCCCTTTACTCTAGCAGAGAAGCCCCACCCTGATGTATTACCACAGATTACAGACCCACCAGTGTACACAATGGCATCATCATCCCCAGCATTATCATTTATCTTCTTCTTTGATCCATAACCGCCAACCATCAGCAGCAATCACGCCTGGTGGCGTCCTGTAGGGCAGCAAAAAATTGATTCCACCTTGCTCGGTCGGCGGCCATCCTTTGTACAGTGCCCCAACTGTGGTTCATTCTTTGCATCTCGGCTTCCACAGTTCTCCGCCAAGTTGTTTTTGGTCGGCCTCTCTTTCGCTTTCCCTCGGGGGTCCATAGCATAGCTGTTCTTGTGATGGTATCAGGGTCCCTTCTGAGGACGTGGCCAACCCAACTCCAGCGTCTGCCAGCTATGATGGTGTGCATGTCCTCCTGGTTACTCCGAATAAGTAGTTCTTGGTTGCTGATGGTGTTTGGCCAAAGGTTTGGAGAATTTTCCTTAGGCACATTGTATGGAAGGAGGACAGTTTTGACATTTCCTTCTCTGTTTCTCTCCAACATTCTGCACCACAGAGAAGCACATAAAGTACACAGCACTCATATAGTCTTAATTTGGTGTTTGTGCTGTACTGGGAAGACTTCCAAATGTTGTTGAGAATAGCAAAGGCTGTTCTCGCTTTATTTATTCTGTTGTTAATGTCCTTGCTTGTTCCGCCGTCAGGTGTTACTATGCATCCTAGGTAAGTAAATGTGTCTGTCTGTTCTAACTTCTGGTTCCTTACTGTTATTGGCTCAGGATTGCCCACATTTAGTGTCATCACCTCTGTCTTCTTCAGATTGATGTTCAGGCCAACCACTGGCCATACTTATTCAGTCTTGGTTTTGTCTTGAATGTGTTGATGTGAATGCGCGAGTAGTGCAATGTCATCTGCATATTCCAGGTCTTCCAGTGTAGAAAAGGTTGTCCATCTAATTCCTCTTGGACTGCCCTCTGTTGTCTGGCACATCACCCAATCTATGGCTGTCAAAAATAATGTTGTTGATAAGGGGCATCCCTGTCATACTCCTGTTTTCACTTCGAAAGTTACATTATTCAATCCGACACTGCACGTATAGTTAGAATATAGGCTTTTTATAATGGAAACAATGTAGCTGGGAATTCCATAAGCCCTCAGTATTTTCCATAGGCTGTCCCTGTGTATGCTGTCGAAAGCCTTTTCAAAATCAACAAAGTTAATGTACAGCTGTCTCTGCCATTCTGAGCACTGCTCTATAATGTTCCTGAGGGTGAATATATGATCTGCACATCTTCTGTTCTTTCTAAAGCCTGCTTGTTCTTTCCTCAGTTTATGGTCAACTGCTTTTGAAATTCTCTGGATGATTATCCTGCCTAGTATTTTGCTGGGAACTGAGAGGAGAGTAATTCCTCTCCAGTTGTTGCAATCTGCAAGGTCGCCCTTCTTGGGCAATTTGACAATTATTCCTTTACTCCACTCTGTTGGTGTTGTCTCAGTTTCCCAGACTTGTGCAAATAGTGGTTCTAATAGTTCTGCTGCTAGTTCAGGGTCTCCCTTGAATAACTCAGCATTTAGATTGTCGTGACCAGGCGCTTTTCCATTTTTCAACCCTTTGATAGCTGTGATGATTTCTTCTTTTCGTGGGATGTCTGTATTTACGTTTAAGTCACTTTCAGCCTCAGGAACATTCAGCTGGGTCTCTGGTGGTTCCTTATTCAGTGTTTCTCTGAAGTGCTCTGCCCATCTTGTTTCCTGCCCCTGTGCTGTGGTGATGAGATTTCCTTGCTTGTTTCTTACTAACGTTATGTTGTTTGCACCTCGTTTTTTCACTGGTAGTTTTAGTTATTTTATAAACTGTGCTTTGTTCATTTCTCAGTGCTGCCTCTTCTGCCTGTCTTGCAAGGTCATCCAGAAATGTCCTTTTTGTTAGCACGGGTTTGACGTTTTACTTCCTTGTCCAGCTGACTGTACTGTTCACTATATATTGCCTTTAACCTGGGAGACTTAGCTTCTGTTTTCATTCTTTTCATTTCCTTTCTCTTCGCTATGGTGTTTAGCGTTTCTGGTGTTATCCAGTCTTGGCTCTTTCTTTCCTGGAATCCCAAGCATGACTTGCTGCTTTCCTTGTATATTGTTGAGATGGTGTTGAATTTCTGGTCGACATCATCGGTCTCTGTTCTTTTCTGGCATTTGGTAATCTGATATCGTCTCTTTACATCGACCACAAAAGCTTTTCTGGTGAGGGGGTCCTTAAGTTTCGTGATGTTATATCTTTTCTGTTTGACTGCAACTGGTCGAGCAGCTCTGAGTTTCACCTTCAGTCTTGCTACTACTAGGTGATGATCACTTCCCACATCTGCGCCTCTTCTTACTTTCACGTCTTGTAGTGCATGTCTTCATCTGCCATTGATCATTATGTGATCTATCTGGTCTCGTCCGTTTGGTGATTCTCATGTTAACTTGTGCATTTCTTTGTGTGGAAAAAGTGTTCCTCCAATGACCAGGTTGTTAATACTACAGAAGCTTATTAATTTGTCCCCATTCTCATTTACTGTTCTGCTGCCGCATTTCCCCATTACTCTTTCGTTATAATTATTGTGTGTTCCAACTTTTGCATTTAGGTCTCCCATTACTATAATAAGATCGTAGCTGGGTGCAGTTTCCATTTCCTTTTGTACCTGTTGATAGAACTCGTCCTTGATCTCTTCATCGCTGTCGTTTGTTGGTGCATAGCATTGTATGATTGTGGTGTTGGTGAATCTCCCTCTCAGTCTTGCTCTTATCAGTCTGTTGTTGATGGGTTTCCATTCCAGTAAAGACCTTTCCATTCCTTTCTTCAGGATAATGGCTACACCTTCGTTGTGCTGACCATCCTCTCTACCAGAATAAAGTACTGTTTCCCCTGTAGCTGTTATTATTCTACCCATCCCTGTCCATCTGCTCTCGCTTATTCCCAGGACATGCAATTTGTAGTTCCTCATCTCTGCTGTGATTTGTCTCAGCTTTCCTGCCTCATTCATAGTTCTGACATTCCAAAAACCAATTCTGGTTTCGTGTTTTGCGGTCAGGGCATCCGTTTTCATGCCAGTGGCTTCCTTTCGGCTTTCACCACTGTCAGTCATACGAGCCTGAGACTCCGGATGTCCGTCCCGCATCAAAGTTTTTTTCATCTGTTGCTGTTTCCATAACATGTGCGATTTTTTACATAGACAGGGGTGTCGGCCCTGTGCTAAAACCCCCATCCTGGAGGACCAGGGTACCAGCTTTTGTCTGACCCCTACCCACACAGACCAGTCCAGCTTGGTTGAACCTACCAGGAGTAAAACTCCCACTGGCATAGCTCTGGGGATTATCAGGGTACACAAGCTGCCATACCACTACAAGGTATAGGTACCATTGATGGCAGTGTAAGTTTTTCAAGCCATCTAAATAATAAACTGCCTATGGGGCCTGACTTTTGATCCACTCTGTATACTCAATTTTCCATGCCTCCCAACAAAATTACAATGTGTGCAAAACAATCATGCATCCTAGAGGTAGCCAATCTCAACTTTAACTCATGTTTCCAAAGACTTCAGCAGTCAAGGTCTAAATTCTCCAAAATTTCCTACAGGTTACACACTAAGAGGTCCTTGAGCTAGTCTTCGTTGCCGCAATGAGTAAACAATTGCCATCAAATAATGAATTCAGCATCAAATAATGAAATCAGCCACCCATCAAATGCACAGTATACACTATGTCCATCTCCACAAACAAACAAAAACTACTCAGGTAACTGACCTGTTTTTAAATTAAAACAGCATGATTGCCTCAGCTCATTATACAATACTCCAGACCACCAAAGACCTACACACAATGATCAACACTCCCATATATAAGAGGTGTTTCAGATGTCAGGTACTCAGCAATCAGAATGAATCAGAAGAGGTTCAAGCTAGCTTCAAGTGGGTGTTTTAAAAAAGTGTTTATGTTTGGGGTCTTGAAGGCAAGACGTTAATTTCATCATTTTATATATATGCACACATATACACAAATGCAATGGCATGCATTCACACACAAACACACACATGTAATCACATGCTTTCACATATTAACACACATGGGGAACACAGGTCTAAACAATCACAAACATAGACAAATCTAGATGTCAGACTTGTTATCTAAGAGTTAAGATCATAATAACAGCAGGACATCAACTCACATGTAATACTGAGACATCATAGCAATCTCCATGATTTTAATACACCAACAAACTCATCGCAATAACAAATGAATAGTATGGTGCAAATAATAGAAGCGAAATCCTGACATTTACTCACATTGTAAAAATCTTCCCCTCCTTCAGATACAAATAGCTCACAACAACTCATGGTTACATCATGTGGACTTGGCACAAATACAATCACGCTGTCACAGACCACCCCTACTCACATGTCTCACTATAACAACCAAACCAATGCACACCCTTATGACTCCACATGATCCCAGCAACAACTCTCAAAAACTGTTTGTGACAAAGACACGAAGGTTAGTGCCAGATTGGAAACATCTACAATTTTAACGTTTTGAAGAACATATCACACAAGAATAACAGAAGATTTAAAAATATTTTTTCAAGGCACATCATTTAATAACTGTCATGCCAACCTGATGGCCAGTAATTGTTGCCTTAAAGGCATATACAAAGATATGCACATGTATGTACGAGGGTCGTTCAAGTCAAACCAGGACTTTTTATTCTGGAAGTACAGGAAGGAATGCTAGCGTGGTGGTGCTACTGACAGTAGTAAGTAACAGGTATGACCTACTCGTATTACCGTTACCGTTATTACCGTTAGGTGGCGTACGCGTCACGGTTCAGTCCCTGATAGATAATGAAAATGGCGGACAACAGAGTTAGTGCACTTTGGGTGCCAAGACAGCTTTCCGCTTTTGACCGGCAGAGAAGAGTTCAAGTCTGCACCGAGTTGAAGGATCGTTTTGGCAGGGAAGGCCAGAATTTTCTGAATCGCTTCGTTACGTGTGATGAAACCTGAGTGCATCATTTCACTCCGGAATCAAAACGAGCATCCATGCAGTGGAAGCATATGGACTCACCACCACCCAAAAAATTTCGGAAAATTGCGTCTGCTGGGAAAGTGATGGCGAGTGTTTTCTGGGACAAATGTGGCATTATTCACGTGGATTTTCTACCCCGTGGTGCCACTATCAACTGTGAAAAGTACTGTCGCATTCTAAGTGATGTGCATAACCATCTGCGGAAAAAAGACGGCCTGGTTTGATAAGAAAAGGCGTCCTGTTTCTACAGGATAACGCAGGACCACATACCGCTCCACGTGCAAATTACAGCAACTCGGGTGGGAGGTATTGCCACATCCCCCTTACAGCCCAAACCTCGCTCAGAGCGACTTCTACCTGTTTGGACCCCTGAAAGAGTTCCTGGGAGGTCAGCATTTTAGCACTGATGACGAAGTGAAGCAATGTCCTACAATGGTTCAGGAGTACTGACATGTCTTTCTACGCTAAAGCTTTTCAAGCATTAATTAAAGGCTGGGATAAGTGTATAAATGTTGCAGGGGATTATATCGAAAAATAAACGGCAATTTCACTCCTACAAATTTGTTCTTTTAGTTTGTACAAACAAAAGTCCCGGTTTGACTTGAATGACCCTCGTACAAATCATGCATATGCACACATGCAGCCATACACAAATACAGGGCACTACAGAGCAAATAATATGGGGATCCTATTACATGCCCATAGAAGCCTATTGGGAATATGGCGTCAGGCCCATATTTTCTTGACCATTGGCACACTAGGAGTGATGTGGTCAGCATCACGCCGGCTGCCTTAACCTTCTCAGAGTTGCTCTGGTACCCAATTCATGAGGCTGGGTCGACCCCAGAGCCGTTTAATGTCTAAAAAAATCCCCCTCAACTGGGGATCAAACCATGGACCACCAAGCTAGGAAGCCAGTGCACTAACTACTAATATGAGGCTGTGCATAAGGATGGCAACCTGATCATGTAAAACAAAAAGCTGCAGAAACCAACACAACAACAGCACATGAATGCTTTGGTGCAGACTTTTAGGTGCAGTGGTGGCGCCACGTTGTACCAACAGCACAAATGGAAATGAATGAATAAACAGCATACCTCAATCACACAAAATAAGAATAATAAACAAAAATAAAATCAGCAACTGACCTGCCGCTATGGCTCCTATCAACGGCAATAAAATAAGCTGGACTGGGTAATTCCATGCTCCAATGATCAAAGATACACCAAATGGCTCCTTGATAACATAGGCACTATCCAACAGGTAAATTGCTGCTTTGGCTACCTTCAAACAAAAAACCCCAGTTACAACTAGTTTTAAACACAATTCTAGATGCTGCAAGAACAAAATAACTCTCAGGTACAGGTAAAATGGAATCAGTTTTATAGCTGCAAAAAAAAAAATAATAATGTACTATGATAAAAGGTTTTGGCAAAAACAACTTAATTAGCTCAACAAAAAAGAAAAACCAAAAACAACAGAAGTGATCCAAAAAAGAAAGCAAGAAAATGTGATCTGCTAATGCTTAAAAGATGCGGAGTCACTGGAGGGGCAAAGAAAGAATACCATCATTGCTCAATCAAGTGTGTTATAAAAGGCTATTAATATGAGCTTGTGCATGGGTCAGCAAAGTCATAATGTAAAAGAAATTACTACACAGAAACTACAACTACAAGAACACATCAAGAGATTGGGCACATGCTTCCTGCAAGGGTGCCAACTACAGTGGTGGGGCCCATGCTCCTTACGGATAGATAAAATAAGAAGAAAGAAGAAGAAAATGCAGGAAAGTGAGGACTACAAGGAATGAAAGAAATTAAGTCAGTACAAACACCTAGAAATTCAACTGAGGACTAAAACAAATAGTGCAAATACCTAGGTAGTCAAGTAAGGACTAAAACAAAGAGGAAATGAAAGAAGGAAAGTCACACTAGGCAGTCAAGTAAGAACTAAAAGGAATGATAGAAGGAAATCCAGAACAAATACCTAGGTAGTCAAGTGAGGATTAAAACATTGAGGAAAATAAAGAAGGAAAGCCAGTACAAATACCTTGGCAGTCATGTGAGAACAAAAAACAAAAAAGAATGAAGGAAAACTAGCACACATACCAAGGCAATCAAGCAAGGATGATAAGGAATGAAGTTATGCCAGTTCAATACCTAGGTAGCAAAGTAAGGGGTAAGTGAACAAAAAAATGAAAGACATATACTGCTTGCAAGAAGCTGTCAATAGAACATGTAATCTGGATGTGTGGAGAAAACAAAAAAAAAATGATGATGAAAAAAAGGCTCTCGGTGTTAAGGGTTAGTTAAACTACTTATATCTTATCAAATTTATAAGCAGCTAAAACATTCATTACATGAATGAAAAACATAAATAAATGCTGCAGTCAGGGGGGTGTACTTGAAGTGTTTGCCACCATGGGCAGATCCTTCCTTTGACACCCCCTATAAAACACACACACAATATATTATGCTTGCAAGCAGATTTTTAAACAGTACAATACTGTCGTAATTGTATCTGATCCCCCCCACCCCCTTCCCCTGTTCCAGGATGTCACCAAGGGTGAGCCATGCCCCTCACTATGCCAATAGCTACAACCATGTGTGATGTATGTGGCTCACCTTTTGAGGTTTCATCCAGTCTTGCAGGTTGTTGATAGAGTCGACTGCATCATTGACACACAAAATTATCTCCATTATCTCAGCTTCAATAGGGGACTGAAATGTGAACAAAGCTGAACTTGTAATATGATTTTAACAAAATATCCATCTTATAAAATATGACCAGAATAAAAAAACTGACGGGTTGGGATGGTTTTACAATATACAGGCTGGTAAAGGTAAAGGTAGTCACATAACAAACAATGCTGTAGGGAAGTGAAGTGACTCAACAAGCACTTAAATAAATTAAACCCCACACATGAGCCTATTTGCTGCAACTACACCAATCCATATGAAGACAGTTCAGCATGTGCTGCTGACCTGTCTAGGACTGTCGACAGAAAGAAGAAAACTACTGTCGGGCTTCCCAATATCACATACTCTATACAGGACCACTCAACAGCTTCTTCTTCTGTGTTCAGTTTGTAGTCATGCTAAATCTACAGGCCTGTCACCAGGATGAAGTCCTTTCCAGGTCAGTGTGGCAGCCCCATAGCTTCTGCCTGAGTTCAGCACCCCCTGGCCAGGTCAGACGTCAAAGGTCATCATGGGTTGGGCAGTTTTGAAGAATGTGTTCAGGATTCCAATTCCACGTGGACATTCATTCATGTGAGATATTCTGAGGTGATAGAGGTAGTCTAGTAATCTACAGTGGCCAGTTCTCAGATGAAAATTTATGGTCTGTCGGTGTCTATTAAGCTAGTCTATTATTATATATATATATATACATATCACCTTTCCTCTTCCACTGGCATTTGTACTAGTTGTGGATGATGGTTTTAGCTTCTCAGCAGGGCAATAGGTGGCTCAATTATTATTTTACTGTCACTCTAGATAAAACATCTGCTCTCTTATTTCCAGTGATCCAAAATGGGAGGGTAACCATTGAAGCGCAATGGTTGATGACCTTTGGATGATGTTAAGCTCAGATCTGATTTCATGCATCGTGTTGTAATTTCTGGTGTTCTGTATTGATTCCAACACATGCAAATTCTTCAACTTGGCATTGGCTGCCAAAGAGCAATTAGCTCAGCAGTCCTAATTAATCAACAACAAAATCTCAGGCCAGCTTTGTCTTTTATATTATTTCATTGTTTTGTTGCTTCATCTTCTCCTTCGCAGTTTTTGTTTGCTGGATTCTTTGTGTTGACATTTTTTCTTTCCCGTTTTGTAATTTTACTTGCTTATTTATCAGACGTTTTCCTAGCGTTACCTGTATGGTTACCCCATGAAATGTAAAAGTAGTCCCATCGCAGACAGAGGAGTGAAGTTTTACAGATTTCACTATACTAGAACTCAGATTTATATGGTGGAGTGGCTGGTTTCTTGCCTTGCTGCTTTTGCATTGCCCAACTCAAGAGCAAGAGTTGGGTACCCATTTACAGCTAGGTAGACTGGTGTTTAACGCTACCAGGTTTTGAACCCAATAACTTTGTCCCAAGTAGCAAGGTAGAAAACAATAAGAATAACAGACCCAAGATAAACAAAATACATGTCACAATTTAGAAATGTGATTTTTTTTTTTTTAACTGATGAATACAGATTTACGAAACTTAGAATTAAGACCCAAACAATCAACACCAAAGATTCCAAAAACATTTCTGGAGACACTGTGGCTAACATAACTCACTTTATGTAAATCTTTAGATAGGGCCTCAAATAGCTTTTCTTCATTTTCCTGGAGAAGTTGTATAACTGCCTTCAGTTGAGCTATGCGCCATTCATAAGTCCGAGTTTTTCCTGAGGCAAAAGATGCCCTAAGCTCTTTCATCATCT
Organism: Oreohelix idahoensis; assembly: GCA_024509875.1. Classification (NCBI taxonomy): domain Eukaryota; kingdom Metazoa; phylum Mollusca; class Gastropoda; order Stylommatophora; family Oreohelicidae; genus Oreohelix; species Oreohelix idahoensis. The sequence goes on from JAMPIV010021368.1 coordinate 149,906, forward strand.
GTAAAATACAATAACAACAAATAGCGATAAATAAAAACTTGCAGGGGAAGTCAGCAAAGTTGTTGGGTCATTATAAGTAATGGGGGGTGTGCACAAATATGGGAATTTCAATTCTCACAGGATATTTGCTAGAACTGAAGAATAGCAGACAGATGCAAACATATTGCCAACTGTCTATCAGTACAATGCTGTGCCACTTGCACTTATTAAAAACATACCGGCTACTACTAACCTTAACCATAACCCTGCTTTGAGCAGGCCGTACATTAAATAAAAACAAGAAAACACCAACTCACAGTACATTAATAAAAACAAGAAAACACCAACTCACTGTACATTAAATAAAAACAAGAAAACACCAACTCACCGTACATTTATAAAAACAAGAAAACACCAACTCACCGTACATTTATAAAAACAAGAAAACACCAACTCACCGTACATTAAATAAAAACAAGAAAACACCAACTCACTGTACATTAAATAAAAACAAGAAAACACCAACTCACCGTACATTAAATAAAAACAAGAAAACACCAACTCATCGCTCACAAATTCTGCATATCCTAATAAAACTATCACTTGTGTGCTTCCACTCAACCAGACTCATACTTCTCTTATATGTCGGACATTCATTAGGATCCATAAGGAAACCATCACTTATATATTTAACACTCTGAGCAACGTTACCAACGTATCATTAGCCATTTGGAAGACATCACCAAACACTGTCAACTATTCAGTGTTTAAGCCAATACTTTTATATACTGACATTTGTACAGTTTTTTCCATGAATTTTTCAACATTATTTTAACTGTCTTTCTCTTTTTTGGTATTTGTTTTGCAAGGTTGAAATGAAGAATAGTGGGCTGTGTGTTTGATACAACCTCAAAAAAGAATTCACAGATGCAGCAATGAGGATTGTGGTGATGAATCCTAAACCTAACCCTAATGAAGTGGGTGGCTTTTTTGGATGACATTGAAGAGCATGTCCCACTGTGCTTCATTTCAACGACTGAAATAAAAAATAGTGGGACACGTTCTTCAACATCATCCTAGTAAGTCACCTATGTTGTTATGGTTAGGATTAACTCTTAATATGCGACATGCCTTTTAGGTAGGCCGACGATCGATCACCGTTTTATGGCTGGCTACCTATTAGGCCGGACGGTGTCCGTGTCAATAACGAAAGTTTTAACATTATTTACATAATTTTCTTCCCATAAAAAAGTTCTAATGCCTTTTCAGGTAAACAACGTGTCTGAAAATGTAGCAAATAAAGATGATTTGCTGGGGAGGTTATGATGGTATCCTAACAAAGAGTGAAATAAGTGCATGCAGTAACCGTGCGAGGTCAAGCAAATGTAGGTCCCTGATTCTATAAATGATGATGATGAATTGTGTACAGGGAACCTAACGCTACCTCCCTAGATCTCACACGGTCTCTCTGTTGGCTCTAGTGTAGGGTGTATGATGTACCTATTGTCTAGGGGAGAAATGAGATGATAGTATACAACACACAAACACTTTACTTTTCTATGAGAAAGTTAATAAAACAGGTGTTAAGTTTTCTTTTGAACTGAATATTACAATTTAATCTGCCTGTCCAGTTATATTTTTTGGACAGGTCTTGAAAATAAGGACAAGATAGTTTACAGAAAGAGGGTAATAAAACAACTGGACTTTCTGTCCACACAACTAAAATCAAGATATATTTTTCACTGAAGAACAGTTCACAGCTACTACTGTAATCCTATAAAGGGAGAGTCACTGTGTATGAGGGGCTGTTGTGTCATCATACCCCTCTGAAATTCCTGAATATCATTGGGAAACTCAGTGAATGTTACTTTTTTACAAAAAGTGTCAGATGTACCCAGATGTATGGCACATCACCTGGGGTTATTTATAAGGAAATTCTCTCCTGAAGATGCAGACTCTTTCACTCGTTCAAGCTCCTCCGTGTTCTTATAATAGTAGAAATGACTGGATGGAGGCTTGAGGGCTGTATTCACTTTCAGCTGGCTTCCTGCCACCAGTCGGTAACAGGGAATAAAACGCACAATTTCAAGAAATATAAACAAATGATGCTGACTTGCAAAGCAATGGCCGCAGTTTCACTCTGCACTGGTCTCAGGCTGGGAAATATTTATTTTACTTTAAATTTACCACAGCTGAATCTCAGCAAAATGTTTAATGTAATTTATTTTAGACAACTGGCAATTGAATAAGGAAAACCCCTTGCTAATATTGGGTACCACTAGCCAATCAGAAGCTGGCGACTACCAGATTTCAAAATGCAGTTTTTGAAAAACAAAAAAACAATTCCAAACTACACCGCGTCTGCTATTTAATTGGCTAGCCTATGTCAGTTGCCATACAACAAAAACGTTTCGTTGATAACCAATTTCCTATCGCCCCCCCCTTCTCACCCTATACTCTCTGTACTCAAGCGAATTTGAATATTCACCTCAATGCCTCTTTCTACGCGATCGTCCCTTTAACGTTATGAAAAATTCAAGTAAGGTTGACTGTCTGTCTGGTCTACCGTCTTGGACATTTTATTTTTCCTTCATAACTTCACTAATACTGGGGCTATCATATTATTTAAAACATATTCTTGCTTAGGGGAGTCTCAGCTATCTTATCATATAAGTTTTATGTTCAGTTTCCTATTAATAAAGATTTTCATTTTTGTCACTGTTCGTTCGTCAAATAATATTTTACACAAGACCACCATTTCCTCCTTTCTCCTCTCCCGCTTAGCCTATGGGATTCAAATACTACTTGTTTTAGTGACGCCAGTACGTCTACAACGAGTGGGGACATACTGTCTGTGTGTTTGCCTCCGATGACGTTTGCCGCCGCGTGTAGATACGCATGGCAGAGTGTGGCAGGCAAATCGGGTGTTAGACGTGGCGGGTTAACAAGTTGGGTTTTATGATTTGAATTTTATCGTGTTTCACTACCAAATTGTAAGACTTACTACTGATTAACCTGTTAAAAACAAAATATTACGTTAATTCAGATAGTATTGTGCGGCGCTCTTCCGCCAATTAATTAATTTTATCGGTTAGGCGGCCGTGTATGCAGCAGATCTTACAAGTTTAAACATCGGTAGTACGTTGGCAAAACCGAAAATGCAGCGCGTTGTATATTATATATGCTATAGGCTTTTCGCACTGCACAAAAGGCAGTGGCGGGCGTGTGAGAGCAATTCCGTCAGAGTACCTGAGTCCCCTAACTGCTACCTCTCCTGATCCGCCTTGTGAGACTTAATTGGTCTGCTAGGATTATATACCCTATATTCACCACACATAGACTTAAAGCCCTCAAGTCTTGGGTGATTAAGGTCTGCTAAAGAATTTTCTGTTTGAAAAGGCAAACTCAAATATTTTGGCATTAAATAAATAATATGCAAATGTTTTTCTCCCGCTCTCAAAATGTTTTTTCTTGTAGAAATCTTGCTTGACTGACCCGAGATTGTTAGGCAAGTCTATTTATAGTTTACTGACACTATCTAGGATATATCACAAACTGAATGATGTCTTTATTAACCCTAAGCTGACAGTTGCTATGCAACTTAACTATCACTGGAGATGTCCCTTACCGTTAAGATTCATCTGAACTTTCCAGTAGTCAATGTAGGTATCAAACTGCACTACTGCATTTTTTAACTTTATCTCCGTTATTCTCTGATGCGATTTTAGTCAATTAAAGTTACACCTTATACTCAATGGGAATTAGGCTTAACAATATCCAAAAATGGCATTAATAATCTCTTTTGGTTACAAACTTGCATTTTCTATTTTATGTTATGCATAGTTTAAACAGCTACCTTATACTCAGAATTAGGCTTTACAATCCCTTTTTTGGAAGCTTCGAATGCATTTAACCTAAGATTTCTCACGTCCTATAATATTATTAGTAAAAGTATTACTTCTTACGGGTAGAGTAACATCCCTAATATCGTTTTGATAACCTCTGCCAAGTGGTACTTCTTCTATACTGCTGTGGCAAAATTCCGAAATTAATCATGTTACACAAAATAGGGTCTGGCCATCTTTATTCTTCCAGCAGTTGTAAACACAGGACCAAAAAAGCGTTTTCATTGGTCGGTGTATCATATCTTGTTAACTATGTATGGCGCGCCGTTAGGACCAGAGTTATTAGAATTCGTAATGTGAAACAGACGTCATTTCACGACATGAAGTTGATAAGGGTTCAACTCAGAATGCATTTCGCTTTGTTCCACCTCAGGGCAGGACACCTGGTGTGAATCCAGATATTGTCTCTGAAGACTCACCAGCACTTTTTTGCCTCAAAGCCATTTTAACAGAGGAAATATTGGAAGAACTTGTTGTGTCAGTCAATGATTATGCTGATCAACGCTGTCAATCAAAAGCTGCAACAGCGAGCACAAGGTCTGTTTAATGCAGCTGGCATCCAATAACACTACATGAACTTTACAAGTTTTTTTCTGTTATCATAGCCATGGTTATTGTCAAAAAACCAAGAGTGAGTGATTACTGGTCTCAGGAGCCTTACATGCAGACTCCCTGGTTCAGGCAGATATTTACAAGGGACAGGTTCCAAGCATTTTATCACACAATGTTCCATGTAAGTGATGTTGACGCACAGGGAAAAGCAAAAATTGAGCCGTTTCTGCAGAAACTCCTAACACGATTTCAGAAGGCATTTTATCCCTACAAAGAGCTGTCTTTAGATGAAATGGTGATTGGGTGGAAAGGCAGGTGGGCACATAAAATTGTCAATGCCTCAAAGCCTCAAAAATATCAAGTCAAGACCTTCGGCCTTTGCAACAGTAGTACTGGTTACGTTATCAATTTGTTGATTTACTTTAGTGCCAATACATCATACAGTCCTGAGCTAGATGTAAAGAGCCAACAAGCCATCAAAGTATTTGATACACTGCTAAAACAATGTGGGAAAAGGTCATCATATTTATGCAGATCGTTACTACACAAGTTTTGCATTGCTGCAGGATCTTACCGACAACAATCAGTATTTTACTGGAACTGTAAATATACATCGTAAATATTTTCCAAAGGCACTGAAGACTACACAACTGATGCATCTCCAGATAAAATAGTTTCTGGATCTAGAAAGTAAATTTCTTTGTGTAATGTTTAACGATAAAAAGGCAAAAAAGTCATGCATTCTAGTGTCAAGTTCTGCAACTGTGGAAACCAAAGAAATCACAAATTGTTTTGGCGAAAGAAAGCACAAACCCGCTATGATTGATGACTACAACCAACAAATGAATGGATGTGACAAGGTTGACCAGTGTGTAACAGCCTATGGAACATTCAACAGAAGAACCAGAAAGTGGTTGAAGAAAATTTTCTTTTGGATCTTTGAAATTTCCCAGTTGAATGCTTTTGTGTTGTTTGCACTCAGCAGATCAGATATTTCAAAGAAGCAGACCCTACTGCAGTTCAAGAATCAATTAATTACAGAACTTTGTCTTTTTGCTTCTGATTCTATCCAAAATATCCCACAAAGAGTAACCCATGCAAATCAACACAAGCACTCAGTACTGTATAGACTGCATGCATGTTTAAAAGCATTGAACAATTCAGTTAGGTGCTTGTCAAAGGGGTTTCATGTTTCTACATTTTGATATAGAATACTTTATGTTATCATTATAAATAAATTATTTAATGCAAAATCAGTAACTGTAGTCATGTCTGTAAATATAGGCTTAAAATAGTTGTGCGCCTTGTCTAAATATACCAAAAACTTTCAAATTGTGATAAAAACTTTTATTTGCGCTCAGACACAACTGAAACTTTCCTACATTATGTGAAAATGAATGTACTTTAAAATGAAAGTAGTTTTAGGGGTTGAAGTTTACCAGAATTAATTACACATATATTGATAAGTACAATTTGTTTTCCAACTTTTAAAATTATTTCTGCACTCATTACTGTATATGTTGCATGCATGTTTAACACCACTGAAAAATTCAGTTAGATGTATGTCAAAAGGGTTTCATTTCTCTATATTTTGATATATAATACTTTATGTTATCATTATAAATAAATTATTTAATGCAAAATCAGTAAAGGCAGTCATGTCTAAAAATGTCCTCTCTGAAATCAGCTCGTAAAAACGCAGTTTTTAAGCACGTATACTAAGAGTTAACATTTGGGTTTAGTTTGTCCTTATTACTATGTCTCAGAATTCTTTTTTATGGCTGTATCAACATATGGCCCATTGTTCTTCATTTAAAAAATAATTGGAGGCAATTATGCCTAGGCCTGTCTTTACCCTGATGAAATAAGGATTTCGTTCATTCATTCAACCCATAACCAACCATTTTGTAATGGTGGGTGATGCAACAATGATTAATTATTGCAAGAGATTAAATCTAGGTAATGTATTAATGGTTGTTTATGTCAGGTGATTAAATTTTTTATACCTGAAATGGTCACTTTTCAAGAAATGCCTGCGATGTTTCTGAGGACCCTGATAAGACAAAGAACGATCAGGACTACAACTCCCTCATGCATGTCGTACAAGGCCACTAATATGAGGTTGTGCATGAGGCTGACAACCTCATCATGTCAAATAAATTGCTATAGAAACCACCGCTGCAAGAGCATATGAATACTTGTTGCAGGCGTCTTAATGGGGGACCAGTTGCAACGGTGGCGAAAATGAGAATGATGATGATGAATCCGGAAAATATGCTCTAAATTTTTTTTTTTTTCAATTAATGAAGAAAAATATCCCGTTCAACCTCTGATGGGTTATAAGTAGGATATATATTGTTTTCAATTCCAAATAATATGAACAACTGCCAATATGAGAAAGTGGCATCACATTTGTCAAATCATTGTAAATAGGGACAATCACAATTGTGCTTATATGTTAAATATATTTTAAAAATAAAATAAATAAACAAAAACAAACAAACAAAATCAAGAATAATATTAAAGAGGGGTGAAACTCCGTTATATAAACTTTAAAGATATTTAATATTAAAGTGGAGCATAAGACCCATCTTGCCACCTACAAGTCGTCTTGGGAAGTGAACTATGGTTAGCCTAGGCCTATGTGTTCTGCAGTAAAATTACCCAGAGTAAAATTAACAACATAATGATCCAAGCGAAAACTAACTGATATAAATAAAGCATAGATGTAATATGCAGCATATAGGGCCTTACCTGTCCATATTCACCCATGCTTAAGCGTCTTTCGATTGCAAATGTTCTGTTGTCTCCAGCTAGTTTAACGCAGACCAAAGTTCTGTGACTTCGTCCTCTTTAATTTGACGACTGTAAACTAAACATCGTTTTCCTTTAAACAAAGTTGTGGTGGTTACGATTCCGAATACGCAATACCGATTCTATGTTGTTAAATATCCGACGGGTACAATATTTGGAATCGAACTCATGAAGCCGTCTCTAAAAATGAAACCGAAAATAAAATAAACAATTATTGGAAGAAAATTAATAAAATGGAGAAATGTAAAAACGGCACTCATTTTTCAGAAGACATATTTGATCATTACTTCCTTCTATAAGTCATAATTCGATAAATCATCATTGTCCTTTTTCTGTCTTGTTCCTAACAGAACATCGGCCCACCGCCTGCAGTAAACATGTACTTAAAGCATTCACGTGCTCCTGTGGCAGTGTTTTCTGCAGCAATAATTTTTTTGATGAGGTTGCCAGCCACACAGGCTACACAACCTCATATTAGGCGCCTCATACGCCATGCATGAGTGTCACTCTCCAATGTATTGTCACACATTAAAATACAAAGGGAATTACACCACGTATCTTAATTATAACACACCAGAGGATGAACGGGAAATGTTTCTTCATAAATGAAAAAAGTATGTTCTCTGTAGTAAGTGGCCGTCCACGTTTATTTGCTTTATTCCTGATAGATTTTGCGATGAAATGGTTACTTTTCAAGAAAATTCACGTCAAATGTTAATATATAGTGGCTGGGAATGTGAAGGTCTGATGCTTGCTTACAATGCATATGACTTTTAACAGATGAAAGTCAATTAAATATCTGTTAAAGTCAGTTATATAACTGGAACCACCAGGCCTTTACACCCCTCCACTTTAATATTATTCTTGTTCAGAGTTTCTTCTTGATTTTGTTTGTTTGTTTGTTTTTTTTTTCTTTATTCTTTTTTTTTTATTTAACGTATAAGCATAATTGTGATTGTCCCTATTTACAATGATTTGAACAATGTGATGCCACTTTCTCATATCGGCAGTTGTTCATATTATTTGGAATTGAAAACAATATATATCCTAAATATAACCCATCAGAGGTTGAACGGGATATTTTTCTTCATTAATTTTAAAAAAAAAAAAAGTGTTGTTCCTGGGGACTCTATAAGAGACTTGTTATTCGTTGATGATGTTCGCGATCGTCACTCAAAGTCAACAGGAGCTCCAGAGCTTGATGAATCGCTTCATCCAAGCTTGCAAGGACTTTGGCCTCATAATAAGTCTCAAGATAACAAATGTGCTGGGTCAGGATGTGAATGTTGCACCAGTTATCACTATCGATAACTATGAATTGGCAGTGGTGCACCACTTCACATACCTGGGGTCTATCATCGACGACAAACTCTTCTCTAGACACAGAAATTGACAGCCGCATTGGCAAAGCTGCAGCTACCTTTGCCCGCCTCACAACGCGTGTTTGAGGAAAACTCACAACGAAGACCAAAGCTGCAGTATATAATGCCTGCGTCACCAGTATACTCCTATATGGCAGCGAGACATGGATAACCTATGCGTAGCAAGAAAGAAGGCTCAATACCTTCCATCTACGGTGTCTAAGCCACATTCTCGATATTTCGTGGAAGGACAAAGTGACAAATGTCGAGGTGTTGTCATGTGCTGACCTCCAAAGCGTAGACAGGGCAGAATACGCTGGCTTGGCAATGTCCTCCACGTGAAAGACGGTCGCATCCCGAAAGATATCTTCTACGGACAAATGACAGATGGCACAAGAACAGTTGGGCGACCTCAGCTGAGGTTCAAAAATGTGTGCAAGAGAAACATGAGGGCACTGGACATAAATAACTCCAGCAACCTGGGAAGATGAAGCTGCCGATAGCACCAAGTGGCGATACTTTCTGCGGCGCCACCTCAGCTTGGGTGAAAAGAAGCTCACACAACAAGCAGAAGAGAGGAGAAAACATCGAAAGGAACACCAGGGGAAAAAAAATCAGCTGAGGGCTATCACCTCAGAGGCGCATTTTCATAGTCAGTCATGACCGAAGGGGCTATTATTATATTATATTTTGCGAAGCTGTCATTTTTAACTGCCACTTTCATAAAGCAAAAGAAAACACATTCATCAAAAACATTCAGTATTTAAAAAAAAAGCAACACATTTAGCTCGGGTGACATATAAACAGAAAGAAATATCTAGAATACATTCTAAAATTTAATGCAATCAATATTGACGACGCTATCTGTGTATAAACAGTTAGTTAAAGCAAATAATATAAATGACTATCACTAACAACTTTGTTTCAGGTAGGGTGGTTTGAGCGCAGGTTTTTCTCGCGGAAAAGTTAGCGAGTTGGACACCAGGTAGAGTCATGTTCCATTCTTTTTATTTGTCCTTTTCCCTCCTTATGGAGCATGCACTCTTCACTGAACCTGGCCTTCATGCAGAAAATGTACGTTCTTTTCCAGCAGTGGTTTCAGCAACAGTTTGCTGAGGTTGCTAAGCTCACGCATCACCGCATATTAGTCGCTTCTTACGAAATGCATGAGGGAGCAGCAGTTAAATTCTTTTGTATTTCCTCAGGGACCAGCGAGAACTGAACGGGACAACAGCTGTAAATGTTTACCTGACTGCTCTTGAGTTTGGGTAAGGATCTAAACAACAATAACAACAACAACAAGGTAAAGGCAGCATGGAAGGGAACCTGTTACCCCACCTCATAAAGCTGAGACATAGAAAAGTGAAGTCTCTAACACTGCACTCCTCTGTGGCACTCGTACCTTTAGATAGACAATTAACGATAATTGATTTGGTAGAGAACTAACAATAACTGACCTTTATAAATGAGTGTTTGCGTAGAATAGAAGGATTAAAACTATATGACAAGAATTAGTAACTAGTAGCCCCTTCAGTCATAACCGACTATGGGACTTATTATATAACAAGATGAGCAATTTAGTACTGATTGGAAGAAATAGTGTAGCAAAATGAGCAATCTAGTACTGATTGAAAGAAATAATATAACAAGATGAGCAATTTAGTACTGATTGGAAAAAATAGTAGAATAAGATGAGCAATTTAGTTCTGACTGGTAGAAATAGTATAACAAGATGAGCAATTTAGTATTGACTGGAAGAAATAGTGCAACAAGATGAGCAATTTAGTACTGATTGGAAGAAATAGTGCTACAAGATGAGCAATTTAGTACTGATTGGAAGAAATCATAGCCAGATTACCGTAGTAGCAAAAATAGCATATGTTACGGGCCCCGCGCTTTTAGGGGCCCCGCGCCAATAAATATGTACGAGGTGTGTTCAGATGAAACCCGTCCCAGTGGCTTTATAACAAATATATGTAAGGTACATCAGCAGGAGTAGTAGAATTAAATACAGCAATTGTTATGAAGCAAGTACTCATTGGGGTTCTTTAGAAATAGTCACCATAGGCATTCAGACACGCATCCCACTGCTTGGGTAGACGACGGATGCCGTCCGAGAAAAATGACTTTGGTTGCTTATTGAACCATTTGGTCACTGAGGCCCTGACGTCTGCATCGGAGTCGAATCGTTGTCCCTTTAGAGATTTTTTTAAGGGTCCGAACAAATGAAAGTCACATGGTGACAGATCGGGGCTGTAGGCTGGGTGTGGCAGAACTTCCCACCTTTTCCTTGCTAACGCTTCCTGCACAATGTTCGCAACATGTGGACGAGCATTGTCGTGCCACGCGAAAGCATGACGGGTCGTTTATTCTTGATGGCTGTGTGCAGGTTGTCTAGTGTGTCTTTGTAGCGAATGGCATTGATATTTACGCCAGGCTCTTTAAAGTCTACCAATAGAAGCCCTTCATGGTAAAAAAATGCGGCCAGCATAACCTTACCGGCGGAAATCTGTGACTTGAATTTTTGGGGTTTTGGTGATCCGGGATGTTTCCATTGAATGCTCGCTGATTTGCTGCACGGCTCAAAGTGGTGGCACCACGACTCATCGCCTGCCACTATGCGCAACAGAAATGCATCACCCTCTTCTTCGTAACGCAGCAGGTGGTTCAAACTCTACCCCATGCGTTCTTCCTTATGGTGATAGACCTTGGACGGATTCCTTATCACACCGGCCATTATTTTAACGGTCTGCAGCACAACCAATGAATACTAGGAGAATGAACACTTACACACTTGTACATTCATATGTGCTTATTACGTCAGATGTGACGTCATCATGCTCCTCCTACGAATGTCCACATGGCGCAGCACGGTCGGGTTTCATTTGAACACGCCTCGTACATAATTTTTTGGTCATCTTCTAATACGAGCGTTAAACCAATGATCTTGTGATTTATGCCATCTTTAGCGCCTTTTCATTTGGTGTCACGAAATTGTGAGAGAAAGAGCATAAGAGGGTGACTTAGTGTGACTCTTCATTATTTTTATCTTAACTTTTTGCGGACGGAAGCCATTTAAGTGGCGTTGAAAATTTGGTCACGTTTGGACGGAAGCCACTTTTTTGGCTCTAGGCGACTGCCCCTCTAATTTTGTTTCGTTCTTCGTGAAATGAATTTGCATTAACAATAAAAACTAGAATTTAGGAAACGGAAACTTCCTGTTTTAATTGAGGTATACGGCGTGCTCGCACTCTCTTTCGATCTTGATTAAAATTTCTTGATTTGTAAGGTTAGAAAACTCAAAAAATGAGCAGTAGACACAGAGATATTGGACGTAATTATGCTTCTGGAAGTGAAAAACGTAAAGCGAAGGAAGAAAAAGAAAGAAGAGATCAACTTGTGATATCAAAAACACGTAAGCTGACAGAATATTTTGATGGTGGTGGTACTCTAACCGCTGAAGCTGGAAGTACAGGAACAACTAGTACTAGTGCAGGTTGTGCAGCAGAAAACATACAGCAAAACCCGGTATACACTGAGTCTGAATGTGAAAGAATAAGTGAAACGAAGAATAATGATATTGGTGACTGGCCGAACAATATAGATGACTGTGAGCGTGAATATTGGATATCCAAGGGAAGTGAAAAATGTGAACATGTTGATAGTGCCTTCTCTTCATCCGTGCGATTGCATGACACTGAAAAGAAAACTCGATACTGTCAGAAGTCTTATTTTACACATATTCATAAACAAGCAACATGCAAGAAAATGGTTATGCTATTCAGAAAGTAAAGAGGGCCTATTCTGTTTCCCATGTAAGCTTCTGAGTTCAGAATGTTCATCAAAGTTTACTGTGGAAGGGTTTAATGACTGGAAAAATGCAAGCAGTCTATTGCGTCGACATGATGAAAGCTCCTCACATAGACAAGCTTTAATTTTACTGTTGATGCATAAAAACAAAGGTGAACGTGTCGATTCCCAACTTGTGAAACAAATGAACATTCAAGAAAAGTATTGGCACAAACTTCTAGAGCGAATAATTGAAGTTGTGAAGTTTTTAGCAGAACGAGGCCTTTCATTTCGTGGCAGTGATGAAATTGTTGGGTCCCCTTATAACGAGAATTACTTAGGGTTGTTAGAATTACTGGCCAAGTTTGACCCTTTTCTGGCAGAGCATATAAGTACTCATGCAAACAAAGGATTTGGACATACATCATATCTATCTAAAACAACGTGTGAGGAATTCATCAATCTGATTGGATCCAGCATACTGGATCACATTCTCTGTGAAGTGAAGAAATACAAGTATTATTCCGTTTCATTGGATTCTACTCCAGATATATCTAATATGGACCAGCTGACTTTGACTCTGCGCTATGTTTTGCCATCTGGACCAGTTGAAAGATTTGTGCCATGTTTGGATATGGAAGGTCATAGTGCTGAACAGCTTACTAAAAGTCTACTTAATTTTTTTAAAGGCAAATGACATTGATATTAAAGACTGCCGTGGTCAAAGTTATGACAACGCCAGCAACATGAGTGGCAAGTTTATAGGATTACAAGCACGAATTAAAGAGATGAATAAGTTTGCGCATTACATTCCGTGTTTGGCACATTCACTAAATTTGGTTGGAAAATGTGCTGCTGAAGGTTGTCAAGAAGCAGTCATTTTCTTTGGATTTGTTGAAAGCTTGTACACCTTCTTTTCTGCTTCTACCTACCGATGGGATCTCCTTTCTACTGCATTATGTGCTGGCGGTACTCATAATAAGTCCCATTTGCCCTTTGTGAAAAGACTGTCAGATACCAGGTGGTCCGCTCGGGCAGATGCAACAAAAGCACTTTTACACAGCTTTTCTGCAATAAAACAAGTCTTGGATGATATTTCAGATAACAATGATCAGAAGGCAGAGTGTCGTCAACAGGCTCGTGGTCTACTTTCAACCATGATGAAGTTAGAAACAGGAATAATGATCATACTGTGGGATCAAGTATTACAGCGTTTTCAAATGACCAGTGCTTCTTTGCAATCTTCTGACCAAGATTTGAATACAGCTTGTGCACTCTATGAATCCCTGCGGGGGTATATTCAAGCTATGCGGTCTACTTTTGCAGACATAGAGCAAAAGGCCAAGGATCTGACTGAGTGTGAACATTATCAAGAACAAACTCGAAGAAAACACAAACGAAATCGAGAGTATGATGATTTCAGTGGTTCCAGCACACTTGATCCACTTGTTGAATCTCAAACGCATTCTCAGCAGTTTAAAAGCCGAACATTTCTTGTCCTTATTGATAGCTTGCTCTCTGCCTTGTCAAAACGCCAGAAAGCTTATCAAAAGTTGAATGATGTATTTGGATTCCTTCGTCAGTTACAGTCGTTTACACCTGAAGAGGTGGTAACGAGATCATCGAATCTCATTAAATCATATCCGGAAGATCTGGAAGAAAGTCTTTGTGAAGAACTTGTGAAGTTTACAGAACTGTTGAAAACTGATCTTGCTTCTCATATTGGCACTACTCTAGACCTTGTAGAGTTACAGTTTTACTGTTTGATAATTGACAATTCTTTGGAGTCTTGTTTTCCAAATGTAGAAATCGCCTTGCACATCTATTTGTCACTAATGGTAACCAACTGCAGTGGAGAACGATCATTTTCAAAACTGAAACTTATTAAAAATGAACTAAGGAGCACCATGGGTCAAAAGAGATTGAACAATCTCACACTAATGAGCATTGAACATAAACTTCTGCGTGAAATTGATACATCCTATATCATCAACAAATTTGCTCATGCTAAATGTAGAAACATTAATATTTAAACAATAATGTTGACTGTGTTGTTACTTTTGATAATGATAATTACTATGCAAATTAAAAATGTATGTGTTCAAATATATTTGTTTTGTTTTATTGTTTTTTAACTCCGCCTATGCCTGTCCCAAGCCCGGATGAAAAAGGAGGAGGGCGGCCTGCATGGAGGCCGTAAGGAGGCAGCCCCTCCACCATGCAAAGGCACAACAGGCCAATCACCTGTTTGTCTTAAACTATGATTACGAGCAATACAAGAGAGAAAATCGGACTGATTCTAAAGGCGACGAACTGGAACGGACTACGGACTACGACTTATGGAACTTGGAACACAAGAAGTATAAATGGGAAGGAAGAGGAGCTTGTGGAAGAGATGAGGAAAGTAAAACTAGAAATCCTGGCTATAACGGAAACGAAGAAAAAAGGACAAGAAGTCATGGATCTCGATGGCAACACGTTGCTCTACAGTGGTGTACCCATATCTGAAAGAGCTAAAGGGGGCGTGGGTTGCATTGTGGCCCAAAATCAAAAAGATAGTATCAAGGGATGGAACTTTGTCTCGGAGCGCATTATGGTTGTAAAACTAAAAGAAGGAGAAACCTGGTCATAGTGTATGGGCCAAATGAGGATGAGAGAGCAGAGGTCAAGGAGGAATTCTTCGAGCTGCTTCAAAGGACAGTGGATGACTGCCTAGATGAAGTTATCATGCTCGGAGATTTTAATGCCAGAGTTGGAAATGACCATGCTAGATGGGGTGGAGTTATCGGAAGATATGGAGAAGATACTCTCAATGACAATGGAAAGCGACTCCTTAGATTCTGCAGTGAGCAGAATCTGATCATTACAAACACAAAGTTCCCCCATAAGCGCATACATGCATACACTAGATGTGAACCAACCAAGAATGAGAAGTCAGTGATCGATTATGCCATTGTTCGGAGAAGCTCATTCAGATATGTCCGAGATGCAAGAGTCTGGAGGGGGCCAGAGATTGGAAGTGATCACTACCTGCTAACAATCAAACGAACAACTGAAAGAGTTGCTCAGCCTAGGAACTGCCCAACATCACGCAAGAAACCAAGTAAACGAGCAGGAGAAATGAGCATTAGGACCTACAAGCTGAGAGAGCCAGAAATTAAGACCAGATATCAGGGGCTTATTGCTGCAGCAGTGAGCAACACAGAAGAACGACCTGATGACTTGGAAACCATCTGGAATAAATTCAAGGATATCATAAAGACAGCTGCTGCAGAAGCATGCGGTGAAGTCCGACTTGGGAACCAGAGAAAGAGGACACCTTGGTGGACAGAGGAAGTCAAAGAGAAAATAAGAGAGAAGAAAATGGCATGGAAACAATACTTAGGAGCTAAAAACACAACCGGACAAATGGAAAAATATAGAGAATATGTGACACTCAGAACAGAAGCAAAGAACAAAGTGCTAGCAGCAAAACAGAAGTCCTGGGAAGAATTTGGAGAAAAGCTAGAAAAAGATGCACAAGAAAACCAGAAAATGTTCTATAAGACCCTAAAGAACATGAGGAAGGAAAAACAATGCCCTCTCAAATTTATAAAGGACAAGCAAGGCAAATTGCTTACTGCCCCGAAGGAAGTAATGGAAAGATGAAAAGAATATTTCTCAGAACTCCTGGATGGTGAGCATGGTGAAGCATCAGAAATGATAACCACTAGCACAGAAGAGAAAACCAATGATGGTGAAGATGACATAAAGATGGAAGAACTGAGGGCAGCACTAGAGAAAATCAAGATGGGAAAAGCAGCAGGGCATGATGGTATAACACCAGAAATGGTTAAGTACAAGGAAGCATCAGGCGACCTATTACTCTTAAAGGTCCTACAGGCAGCATGGTGCAACAAGACCATACCAAAGGATTGGGAGATTGCCATCATAACACCAATTTTCAAAAAGGGTGACAATCGACGATGTGGAAACCATAGAGGCATATCCCTTCTCAGTGTCCCTGGTAAAATCTACTCTAGAATCCTAGAGCAGAGACTCCGACGCCTAGCTGAGCCACAATTGGATGAGGTTCAGTGCGGATTCCGAGCAAACCGAAGTACTCAAGACCTAATCTTCACACTCAGACAGCTGAGTGAAAAGGCCCTTGAGTATAAGAGTGAGATCCATCTTTGTTTCATAGATCTGGAAAAGGCGTTTGACAGGGTCCCATGGAGCAAACTTTGGGACTGTTTGGCAAGGAAGAATATTCCAGCACCTCTGATTCATGCTATACAGAGCTTCTACAAGTCTTGCAGAAATTATGTGAGGACAGCAAACCATAAGTCAGAAGAGTTCAGGACCACCACTGGTGTAAGACAAGGTGATATCCTTGTAGTGGTGTTGATGGTATTGTATGATGGTGATATTACTAAATGTAATTGTATGAGGCCAGCTGTGAAGGCTCCTGAGATAAAATGTAGTTGTGAATTGTCAGAAGGCCTTTCTTGCTACCACTACGACCTCACACTTAATTTTTTTTTAATGAATGTGGCTACGTAAAGTGTCTAGGGTTATGATATGTAGTGTGGTGTAATAGGTTATAGATATACCCACAGATATTTAACAAGACTAATAATGTTTGTGCTGTTGGGGTGGCCTCATCACACCTGTCTATATTGACTACACAGTGTCCAGAAAATGGTGGGAATTTTATGGGGGTATTAGTAACTAAAGGGCTTTGGTGAAAGTCCAGCAGACCAGAGGCTCACTCATCTTGTCGTTGTAGCTCTGGTGCTGAAAACTGATGGTCCCACCTCTCCGTGCTGGCGGGCAATAATGGTGGTCTCTGTCACAAGTACTGCACAGATACACTCGAGTAAAGTCACCAACTGAATAGTCACTGCTTTGTTGACAACAGAAACTCGCAGCTCAGATTATGAATAAATAACACAGAACTGCTAGCAAAACTCAGCTGAGCTGCTGGCTATAGTATGGCGTCCCTAAATTTATTACAATTTCTTTCATATGGAAATCACCACACTTTAAAATCTGTGTCTATCACTGAACAACTATTGAGAAATGACCCCAAATCCGCGTCTAAGCGCCGACAATATGCTTGTCTGTGGCCAATCACTGCCTAGGTTTATTTGAATTTCAAATTTCCTACACTAAAGTCATTTCAGTCATGCTTCAGTCAAGTATGGATGGTTATCTGTTAGTCTGTCCGTCTCTACTTGTGTTTCTACAAAATTGTACTCGATTTTTGAACCAACCTTTCTCTCCCCTCCAAAATTTTTTCGTTAAAAGTTATATTTAGACACAGCTACCACCCAAAACCCCTCTCCTCCATACTAAGTAAATTTGAACACCTGCGTTTCGAGGTCGTGTTTTTTTGTGCAATTAGCGACACTTTTAGATTCAATACAGTCTGTCGATGATGTGAACAACACTGTCTTTTGTCATTATCTTCAATATTATCTATCCGTCTGTAAAATTAAGACCATATTAGTTCACTGCTCAGAATAGGCCATCCGGCCAGCTAATTTTTATATTCCTAACATTAATATTAAGAAAAATTTACTTTTTAATTTTTGTAATATTCCAAACATCCGCGTTTTAGCCGCTGAATTCAAATCAAGGGCTTGGTATCGCGCAAAAGCGTCCAATAAATGACTGTGGCGTAACATATCTATGGTCCCTTCTGTCGAGTTGCTTACTTTTTATGTCAACTTGGGAAACGTGACTTTTCTCCGTTTCCCCCCCAATTGCGTCTCCTTAGCCTTTCTAGTCTCACGCAATATTTCCAGTCATATTTTTTTCCTTTTTGATCCGCCGTTCCCCTCCTGTCTAGCAAGTCAATTATTATGGAGGATGATGACCCGCGGTCTAGGCGATCATGTACTATTCGCAGCCTACGCATTATGTTTTTATCCTTAAATGTTATCTTTGGAGATATTTTACCGTTGTATCTCTGTCAATTTCACTACAATCCTATCACCTTACCTCTTCATACTCCTTATGGGCGATGTCATCAAGGCATGTAAGGAGAGAACAAGAAAGTATTCAGTGGGGTACTGGAAGATGAGACAGGTCTATATTTCAGAGCTGGCATTTGCTGATGTTGTTGCCCTGATTGCTAAATCAGAGGCACATCTCCAATCCAACCTGCAAGTCTGGAAGGAAGAGCTGGAGAAGAGAGGGATGGTCATAAGCAGCTCTAAAACAAAATCCATGGTGATATCACGAGAAGAAAGAAAACATCAGATTAAGTTGGGAGAACAGGTCCTGCAGCAGTTCGACCACTTTAAATATCTCGGAGCTATTATAGACCGAAAGGGAGGCATCAAAGAAGAGTTGGCCACTCGAAAAGCAGCGGCTGGGAGACTTTTTCAGGCCATAAATCGTGGATTCCTCAGCAAGAAAGAGGTTGGTAAGAAAACGAAGATGGCTGTATACCGCTCCACCTATGTCCCAGTCTTGACATATGGATGCGAGTCGTGGGCAATGACTACAACCCACAAAAGCCAGATCCAAACCTCAGAAATGAGGTATCTGAGGAAAGTGGTTGAAGTAACAAAAAGAGACATGGTCCGCAACCAGACGATCCGTCAAGGCCTAAAATCCCATCCGCTGCAGACCCAAATAGAACAGTCCCAACTAAGATGGTTTGGCCATGTCTGCAGAATGGGAGAAGATCGGCTACCACGACAAGCATGGGAAACAAAGAGCCAGGGATCCAGACCTCCAGGACGACCCTGAGTCCGCTGGGAGGACAACATTAGACAATCTTTGAAGGACCGAGGACTAGAATGGAACCAGGCCAGGAAGAAGACAGCTGATAGAATGGTCTGGCGCTCTCTCTTCCAAACCTCTACACCTCATGGTAGAAGGGGAACGACTAAGTAAGTAAGTAAGTTTATTGTTTTTTTTTTAAATATAGGGCCCCTTTCTTAACATATGCTACAGGCCCCGTACTAGCTTAATCCGGCCCTGGAAGAAATAGTGCAATAAGATGAGCAATTTAGTACTGATTGGAAGAAATAGTGCTACAAGATGAGCAATTTAGTACTGATTGGAAGAAATAGTGCTACAAGATGAGCAATTTAGTACTTAATGGAAGAACCAAACAATCACAAGTAGAGCATAAGGCAGATATTGATTAGGGCACACCTGGAAGAAACCAGTTAACAGCATAACAAGATAGTCATTGTTATGGAATACTCTGTGTAAGAGAGAAATCGAAAAACACCTGGAGAATTGGAGGTGGACTTGAAAGAATCGATGAAGACGTGAAAAAAGCTTGAATGGCTCTGAATATGAAGGAGGCTCGGACTCAGCTTGTTAGAGGTTTCTACTCTATAGCACCACAGGGAATCGAAATTTAATACGTGGGACGGAGTTACTTTCTTTCTTCATTGTAAGTCAATTATATTACAAGTAATACAAGACGATAATACCGTATATAATACAAACAGTAAAATTGTCCTTCCCTGCTCTTCTTCTTCTTCTTCTTCTTCTTCGTACACTCTCAGACGTCCACTTGAATGTTTTCAAAGAAAACAGTAGTCAGTTTGAGGCTATATGAATCTCTGTAGAGCTTTTCCACGAATGGTACTGTTGTCGGCCATATGCGCTTTCTCTGTTCCGCATATGTTGGGCAACTTTGAAGCAGATGTTCAGCAGTCATTTTATCAGTGCAACAGTTACACTGATCGGTAGTTCCGTCCCTGCTATTCGATTATTCGGTATTCACTTATCCGCATTGCAGCCCAGTATCGTCCAATATGATAACCGAAGGTTAGAGATCAAAAGTCAAAGGCGCGCTATCTGAAGTATTCAAGGGTAGCCACCCATGTCCGCGATCAAGGAAACAGTTGTGTTATATTTTTTGAACCTCTGAGAACTGATATAATAGATTGTAGAGTAAACAAAACTGTGAGCAACATTATACAAGGTGATTGAAAAGTCACCCCCTATTTTTGAATTATTATTTCTTCGCTCGTATTCAACTAATTTGTATGAAGCACTCGCCAAAATAAAGAGACTTAATTTTTTTATTTTGTACATAAAAAGTGCTGGAAAGTAATGATGGACTCTTCAAAATCCTCCTGAAAATTTGCTGCCTCGCGAAATTGCTGGAAATGATAAAGTCACTCCATGAAGACATGAAGGGAACAGTCCAATATGCTGGAAGCAATTCACAGCCCTTTGACATA
This sequence comes from Oreohelix idahoensis, assembly GCA_024509875.1. Lineage (NCBI taxonomy): Eukaryota > Metazoa > Mollusca > Gastropoda > Stylommatophora > Oreohelicidae > Oreohelix > Oreohelix idahoensis. The sequence goes on from JAMPIV010021368.1 coordinate 170,504, forward strand.
CGCAGTGGCGTTAAACAAGGCTGCGTTCTGGCTCCAACCCTCTTCGGGATCTTCTTTGCCTTGAAACGTGCATTCGGAGATGCAACTGAAGGAATATGCATTCACACTAGGTCAGATGGCCGACTGTTTACCCTTACAATGCTGAAGGCAAAAACAAAAATCAGAAGGGTCACTATTAGAGACTTGTTATTCGCTGACGACGCTACAGTTGTCACTCAAAGTCAACAGGAGATTCAGAGCTTGATGAATCGCTTCACCCAAGCATGCAAGGACTTTGGCCTTATAATAAGTCTAAAGAAAACAAATGTGCTGAGTCAGGATGTGGATGTTGCACCAGTTATCACTATCGATAACTATGAATTAGCAGTGGTGCACCACTTCACGTACTTGGGGTCTACCATCAACGACTGTGACGTATAATGGAAAAAGAGCCTACAGTAATCTGACAGTTTTGTAATCTCGTGGTGTTCTATGATTTGCTAGCTAAAACCATGCAATTACTGCCTGTGTTTACTTACACAAGCGTACTTTTTCGTCCCGCCTCGTTTCTTTGAACATAAGCAAACGAAGTGTTTACAAACTTTCGTGACTTGCCCGTCATAACAGGTAGCGAATCAGGATGTTTTTACCTCGTCTTCTCACGCGAGCTTATCTGTCAGTCATACGATACATGACAGACCGCACGTGAAAAACACGTGACACAAGACGTAACGGCATTTTGAAGTCTCCGGAAAGGGGAGTTAACGCTTTGATGTCGAGTCGCGGGCAAAAATCTCGAGAAGCCCGTTACACGTATAAGTCTTTTGATGACGGTGGAAAAACGCCGACGAAAGACTGGCCGTAAGCCTTTATCTTGTAACTCTGTTTCTGATTCTCCGTTACACACGGTAGCGTGAAAATTAAAAACATATATAGATCTGAGAAATATGATGATATATAAACTGGGTTTTCTTAAACCTGCTATCAGTTGTCACTCAGAATTTTTGAATACTCTAAGCACGCAGTTCTAGAACCATTATTGTGAAAAAATGTGTTATTAGCATTCGTGGGGATTTTTCAGTGTGATTTTCTGGTAATAGAAATTAGTGCTTACGTGTTTAAAAGTGTTAGCTTTTACCAATTAAAAGTGTTAGCTTTTACCATTATAATTCACTTAGATTTTCTAGCTGTTAAAACTAGGGAAATAAAATAACGCGTAGCTATTTCATACCAGATTTTCAATTATAATGTTAATTTTCGCCACACGCTTTCTCACACAAGAAGAGACTGTTTTAGCTGACTGATTTACTTGCTAGGCGCGACTGACAGTGACAGAAAAGAATTCATGCTTTATTTCATTGTGCGTATTTATTATAAGTGCCTATTATTTTAATACCATACAATGACTAACAGACGCCGACAATTTAATAGCTATTAAAGACTTGCGATACTTTGTGTAAGTGCGCATATAGATCATTAAATAATAATTAACATTGTACGCTGACTGCCGACTTGAGCAAAGGAGCGGGAGAGTTGCATAACTCTCTCCGACCTAAAAACTCAGCGGTAAGCGAAGGCTGACCGTGTAGGCATAAAGGAAAACACTGTGTGCCTTTTAAATTTAATCAGGACTGACGGAGTGGATAAGAGATCGACTTGTCCTCGCCTGTGTGCATATATGTAGCTATATAGAATAGTAGCACTTTTACATAAATGTTTTTCTTATATTCCTAGCAGACCTGATCAAGAGCATCCTGCGGTTTTTTTTTTCTGATTGGTTAATGTTGTCTCTTTTTCTTGGCTTGTGCGTCACCAATTTCATTTGTGAGCGAGTATTCGCCAAAGATACATGAGAAACTTTTTAACTTATAAGGTTAACTGGACTTCCCAAACCCAGATATTTTTTTCCAATTTTACCAGCCCACTGGGGTGTACAAAATAACATTATTATTCCCGACTTCTGACAGTCGTATTCAAGCGGATTTATCCAGATTTTTCGCGGGTCAGAAATCAGCGCTCTAACATAGAGTCAGCCAATGGGATTATCATCATTTGTAACATTTTTTGCAGCCAGATGTTTCCCAATACTGGAAGTATTTTCCTCTTTTAACTAAGAACCCCAAGAGAACATTCCTACATCAACTATTGGCGGTGACATTTTTTTCATCCAGAAGAACAAAACACCAGATTCGGCGTTCACCTCACTAGTCTTTATTTGTTAGAGGATGGACTGGGGCCAAATTGGGAAGTGAACCTGACATGATATATATTCAGGAATAATTAAATTTCCAAGGGATATCACCAAGAGTAGGTAAGAGTGATTGAGTGGCCACTGTATGAAAGAGTGCGTGAGTATCTTTCTTTGTTTCAGGGAATTTACCAACATTGGATTTACTTAAACATGTTTACTTTACTGGGTAGAATATAATAGGAACTTGTTTACTTTACTGTCTACTCTGTAACATAGTGCTAACCTTCTACTTTGGGTTATTAACTTTTGTGTTCTTTTCTCCATAGGGGGAGGGCGCATTTATTCTGCTATTTCATATGTATGTAAATCTGATTTTATTTGATCTTTCTTTAGGTATTGGTGTTGTCAAGTTTAATGATAATAAACAACAAGGAAACTTAACTTTGTTTGTTGGTCAGACCCATACCCAAGTAACCGTAGTTTTTTCACGTTTTGTGTGCCTTGTTGTCACATCGATGTGTGTGTGTGTGTGTAGTTAAACTTATATTTATATGTATGAGGAGGGGAAGGTTGTCTTGTACTAAATTATAGTCGTATAGATAGGCTGGAATAGAGAAACTTACTCATTCCAGAGACATATCTTTTGTTCCTTACGCTAGCACCCGTGAAATCTATTTCTCACACCTTTTCTCACGTACCTATCACCATCCACTCTACTCAGGCGGGCCAAAAATAACTCACAACCTATCTGTACGACAAACTCTCTCTGGACACAGAAATTGACAGCCGCATTGGCAAAGCTGCAGCTACCTTTGCCCGCCTCACAACGCGTGTTTGGTCAAACTCCAGACTCACAACGAAGACCAAAGCTGCGGTATATAATGCCTGCGCCACCAACACACTACTACATGGGAGCGAGACATGGATAACCTATGCTAAGCAAGAAAGAAGGCTCAATACCTTCCATTTACGGTGTCTACGCCGCATCCTCGGCATCTCGTGAAAAGATAAAGTAACAAACGTCGCGGTGTTGTCACGTGCTGGCCTTCAAAGCATATATACACTGCTTAGACAGCGCAGACTACTCTGACTTGACCATGTTCGCCGTATGAAAGATGGTCGCATCCCGAAAGATATCTTCTACGTGCTACTGACATGGCAAAAGAACAGTTGGGCGACTGCAGCTGAGATTCAAAGATGTGTGCAAGAGAAACATGAGGGCACTGGACATAAATCAAACAACCTAGGAGGGATGAAGCTGCCGATCGCACCAAGTGGCGATGCTATCTACGGCGCTACCTCAGACTGGGCGAAAAGAAGCTCTCACAGCAAACAGAAGAGCGGAGAAAACGTCGAACGGAACACCAGAAAAATAAGCACCTGAGGGCTATCACCTCAAGAGCGCATTCCCATAGTCAAACTTTTTAGCCAATGGCATTTATCGTTCCCGTTTTGACAAGTGTTTAATGTAGGCTATATCCAATAGGAGCGTCCGATTGACCGAGTGGTTAGAGCGCTGATCTATCGCGGCAAAGGTACCGGGTTCTATTCATGGTGTCGTCGCACTCCAGTCTACCCAACTGTATATGGGTGCCTGGCTTTGATCTTGAGTTAGGAAAGGAAAAGGCAGCGAGTAAGGGAACTAGTCACCCCACCTCTCAATGCTGTACCTAGTATATAGAAGTCTGTAACACTTCATTTCCCTACAGGTAGTATCTGCTATGGGACTTACCTTTTCATATACAACTGTGAGTATATAAACATTTACCTTGAAGATTGCGGGTTAAAGTTCCAGGGTCAAGTAGTCATTCACTCATAACCCATTAGCTCCCTGCGAAACATGGGCCTTCAATCAGATCACATTAAATCTCCCTCTCTTCTGCCAACCATTCAAGGTCTTTCAATGTCTCCCTCCTCTATCCTTTTTATGTCTCCAGTTCTCTTCTCCACGTGTCCCCCAGCCCCTATTTCTTTTACGTTGGAGATTCCATAAACATGTATACCATGTAGTGATGTCAGCGGATTTCCTCAGTGTGCGGTCTTTCCGACCATCTTTCTTTCATCTCTCGTCCCACTGATGTTTAGTTTCGCCCCTCCCCATCAGTGACGATTGACAGTGGCGGTCGTTTCGTTCTGCAGCACCCCGTCATGGATGTTGGGCCTACAAAGTTATGTTGGTGACTTCCTACCGTGTCTATGCTGTCATCATAACCATCATTTTATTTTTCGCCCCTGTGGAGCAAGGAACCACCACAGTAGCTGCCCCCATCCCCTCCTTGCAGGAAGCTTGCATAAAACATTCACATGTTTGTGCAGCCGTGGTTTGTGCAGCCGTGCTTGTGCAGCAGTGGTTTGTGATACAATTTATTGGTGATGTTGCCAGTCCCACATACAACATTGTATTGATCGCCTTTGTGAACGGTGGTTTGGTTTTGGTAAAGTAAAAGAGTGTAGAAAAATGGTTTAGGAAATATGAATGGATTTGGATATAGACTATTTGTCTTGGTAGAAGGGAGATAAAATGAGTGTAGGAGTGCTTTGAGAAAAGGGAGGAAACTCCGCATATTACGGTTGGTAGATGAAAGTGCTGAATTTGGGTTAAGCAGATTTAGTGGGTTCTCAATAATGGTTGAGAAAATTAGCATGTAATGATTTTGTAGTAAGCTTTAAAGAAGAGAGTATGGTGTTCAGTTAAATCTTCAAAGGGAGATAACGTAGAATTAAGTCCCTTGCAGGTTTAGTGAGTTGAGGAAAAAAAGTAAGCACGGAAAAATTGGGATGTGGGAAAACAGTTTAGGGGTGAACGAAAAAATGTTAGAACGGGCATTGAGGAGTTGAGACTGAGACGCGCTAGGCGTAGGTAGAGAAAAGGGTTTTCTCCCAAGTGTTAAAGTTGGATTGTCGAACGCGCTCAGCGTAAGACTTGTGTGGGTAAACGCGCTTAGCGTAGGTGGTCAGCAAGAATGTGCTGTGAGTTAAAGAGTGATAGAAACCGCTCAGTACATTATTTATCATAAATTGGTGTACGACAGTATTTTTGTGATAGTATTTATTCTGAGGACAAAATGGTTGTGAAAGGAAAAAGTATATTTCAATGAAGAAACAAAACCAGGTATGTTGACATTTTTGATCTATTACTAGCATGTGTAGCTCAGCAGACAAGGTCAGAGCAAAGAAGAAAAATAGAAGTAGTCTTGGCAAAGTGACAGCCCTGGCGGTAAGGCCAGTTTTCTCTCAGTGAGATATACCAAGAGATATATGAAAGAAAAAACGTAGAAAAAAAACCAATCAGTACAGAAGAGAGACAAGAGGTTTCGTCTGGAGAATTAGAGGACATTTTTGATAGCTGGAACAAGCAGTAGCAAAGAAGACAAAGCAATGTATGTGAAAAGTTGATACTGAGATTGTTTTTCGAAACTGAAGTTTTTATTTATACAAGACTGTCCACATTGAAGAGGAAGGTTGGGCATACCATTTTTACCCATTTATCAACTTATGTTAATAAAGTTCGACGTTTGAGATTTTCACTGCTGTTTTTCGGGTGAATTCGATTGATCAACAGTAGGTATGAGAAAATGTAGAGTCAGTCTGAGAGAAGGAAGTTTTTCGTATTTACCTTACGGGACCCAAAGATGCAGCAATAGAGAATGCAGTCAGCGACCCATAGCTTGACTGCTTGCATCAGGGTCATCGAACCAGAGCTGACCAAGACCCTACTCCACCTCCATGTGGTGGTCCTGGAAACAGACTGCATCACTGCAGTCTGGCTGAAAGAGTAGGGATCGCAGAGGGAAGGCAAACCCGGTCCCAAAAAATGCCGTGCTGAAGTCGGATGTGTCGACCGAAAGGTGCAGATATCACAGCTCCGGCGTAAACAGACACAACGCAACCAACGCCCTTTTCAGGACGAACGAGGAAGAAGAAGAAGAGTATTTACCTTACAGCATACTATCTACTGAAAGGGCAGTGGTCCGAACCTCTAATACTATCAACGGCCACACCTTGTACGACATGCATGAGTGAGCAGTAGATATATTCAAAGAAAGAAAGACAGACAGAAAGAAGAAGAAGACGAATGAGGAAGAGGAAGAAGAAGGTCTTATAAGAGACCCAGGGCGAGAACTACAGCGGAGCCATGATGTCATATCATCTACTATTTTCAATCTCTGACGCCCTCCCTTCCTTCTTTTCTTGTTGTTTCCCACTTTGTCATCGTCAGTTTAAACTTTCCTGTTCTCAACACATGTCGAGATAACTTTAACGGTATTTTAATACAATAATGGAAGTAAAGAAGAGATTTTTCTCAGTGTGATATAGAAGAGCCTATCCTAACACAGACTCCAAACTCACAGCCAAAGCTGCGGTATATAACGCCTGCGTCACCAGCACACTTCTATATGGCAGCGAGACATGGACAACCTATGGTAAGCAAGAAACCAAGTTCAGTACCTTCCATCTACGGTGTCTACGCCACATCGTTGGTATTTCATGAAAGCACAAAGTGAGAAATAGTGAGGTGCTGACCTTCACAGCATGTTTACACTGCTTAGACAGCGCAGACTACGCTTGTTTGGCCTTTGTCCGCCACATGGAAGATGGTCGCATCTCTAAAGATATTTTCTACTGAAAACTGGCAGACGGCAACAACAACAAGAAACAGCAGGGCGACCACAGCTGAGGTTCAAAGTTGTGTGCAAAAACAAAAGAGATCTGAAGGCAATGGGCATAAATCCAGCAACCTGCCGATCGCACGAAGTGGCGATGCTTCCTAAAGCGCAACCTCAGATTGGAAGCTCTCACAGCAAGCAGAAGAAGAAAGAACACGAGGAAAAAAAGGATGAGGGCTATCACCTCAGAGGCGCATTCCCATAGTCAGTTATGACTGAAGGGGGCTACTACTACTTTCCTAACATATGGAAGCGAATCGTGGCCTGGAGGTCACAGAGATGCAGTTTTACACAAGAATGTTAAGAACACCATGGGCAGCTAAACAGGGTAATGAGGATGTCTGGAAAAAAAGAAAGCAATCCTCTTTCTTTAGGCAACGGGAAATCAGCCCAGGGCCCATCTGAACCAGCGAGGCCAATCGTGAAGGGACACACTAAAGACTCTCAGGTCTGTTACTTTCCGGTTGTCTAGTGGCATCCTTCTTTCTGTCTTACCGATACCTGATATTTACGTTTGTGTGTTTATTTATTTACGACTCACGGGCCTCAGGTTTCATATTTTATTTTTACTGTGTTCACCTATCTCTGTAACTTAAACCAACTAATGCTTTCATGTGTTGTTCAATCTCCTCTACGATCTACTAGGCACAAGTATGTCGGCCTTTGTGTGTTATAGAGCATAAACTTGCTAATAGTAAAGTTACATTTAGTGACTGAGTCTTCAACCAGTACCATTCCTGGACAAAACTTTATGGAGATTCGAATAGCCTCAAGGTGACCACTGTTTTCTTTCGACAAAAGTCAAGCAGGTGTCGGGGAGTTCACGACGACGAAGAAGAAGAAGAAGTAGAAATACCTGTGTCGTTCATTGATCCAATAGTCCTTAATTATGGCAGGAACAAATTACCATTGCATTGGGGCACCTTTTGTGTGGGTGTGTATGTGTGCGTGTGTATGTGTGTGTGTGTGTGCTCAATGGGCTATGTGTCCTTTCACGATTCACTCTTGAAGCAAGACGATGGCGCCGTTCGGGTGGTCCCTGATTCGATTCCGCGGTGATACTTTCACTTCTGTTACTTTTTTGTTCTCTGTTGTTCTCCTTTCTGTCTTACTAGTGCCTGCTATTTACCTATACATATTTATTTATACATTAAGCTTGAGAGGGTTACTCGAGCCTGTCGTAGATTTTTGATAGGGGAATTAAGACATAGTTTGGTCCCTTCTGAATATAACTAGAACAGGTGGTGACTCAGTGAGAGATAAGATAAGAAATAGCTTTTTCATAAGTGAAATGGTGGAAAAATAGGTAGAGTCTGTCCCTGGACTCGAGAAGATCCTCTAGTTCAGCCTATCTCTACAACAGAACCTTGTTTGTCAGACAGTATACTTATATATATATATATATATATATATATATATATATATATATATATATATATATATATATATATATATATATATATATATATATATATATATATATATATATATATATATATATCAACCACTCACATACACACACACACACATAAGTGACGACAGTTACATGCACAAACGTGAAAACTATACTAATGGAATGTGGATGTTGGGACGAGCTGATCAACACAGTAAATACAGTTTATGTAAATTTTATTTACCATAAAGAAACTTCACAACACATATATATTATCATATATCGAATATAAGACAATCATAGGGGTACAGAATTAATAAAGAAATAGACCCATAAGTACTATCCCCCCCCCCCCCCCCAATCCCCTGTTGAGACAAGATCCCACAAAAGAGAAGTTAATTAACCCCCAAAAGGTCAAAAGATTAGCACTATGGTATAGAATTAGACTATACTGTAAAGAACAGAGTATTTACGTTATTCTATTATGAAATTGAACAGTATTAGCAAAACACAGTAAGAAATATACAAAGTGAGTACATGGATTATACAATAACTCATTCCTGCTTTCTATCTTTCCATACAACCGTGGCCTCGTGTTACGCACAGAATTTTTCTAAGACTGTGTGTAATTAATCTGTCTGAATTGTACACTGTAAATTTTTGTGGTCGAGGGTATATAACCCTTGTTGGACTGTGATTACATTTTCAATGGTGGTTACCTTCTCTTGTGTCCTGACTCGCCGGTCCATTTTTTCGATCGATGTCAGGTCATTCTCCTTATATGGTAGCATCGGTCAACTGTTTCTTGGAATGATTGAAACCAGAGTTGATGTTTTATTCCCTGTCCATATAAGGCGTGATTTCATTATATCTTTGCCTGGAATGTCTCCTACACCGTCTCGTTTTGAGTCTTACTCGGGTGTTTGCGTTCTGCGCATGTCTGAACTTTAAGTGAGTTGGAGAAATCTTCCGGTCAGGGGATTCGACAAGATGTTTTGAGCAAAGAGGACGCATCCCTGCGTCTGTGATCTTTTGATAGGGAATTGGTAGTCCTCCTGTGAGTTAGTTTAGCTAACGAGATCTTTCCCTATATGATTCGAAAACGCCTGGAGGCGTATGTGTTGTGGTGGGATTTCGAAGCAAGGTAATACCCTCCTTATGTTCAAATCTGTAATCTATTTGATGTTTGAAATTGGTCGTTCTCTGCTCATTTACCAGTTACAGGAAGGAAACGTTCTTCTACTAGAGATTACACCCCAGGTATCTTCATACCAGAGATTTAGATGTATACGGGTCATGCTAGGCCCAGAGAACAGTTTCTATGCTCTTTGAACTTCGCAATGCTAGCGATGGTATCTACAGCGAGGTTAGACTTAGAAAATCTACAAAGGTCAATCTGACCTGTATTCTTGAAACGCCATTCCCGTGCGTTCAGTGGTGAACTCATTTACATATCTGATCGGATAGCATCAGAGAGGAGTTTGTTAGACTTATGTACATTATGATATGAAGCTGACGCTGTTGTAAGCTGGAATTATATATATATATATATATATATATATATATATATATATATATATATATATATATATATATATATATATATATATATATATATATATATCAGCTCATAGGATTTGCAAGATCCATTGAAGAACTTTATGTATGCACATTACCATGTACTACAGTGACTATGACTTATGTAAAATGGATGTACAGTACCTGTTTTGTGGCGTCAGAAAATAAACGATGGAAAACGTCAATAGCAGTTTACACCCTTCTATGACTTTTCATGTCATACCACATGTTACATCGGATTTTCCTACCGATGAACAAAACTTATTATCACCACTTACACAGATTGTATCGTGCTTCATTGTTCCATTGTTATTAGTTTTATTCTGGTTGTTGCCACCGTTTGTTATGGTATTCTCTGCTAACTTCTATGTGTGCCGGTTTATAATCACTGTTTTGTTGTATTATTAGTTTTGATAAATACTTCAAATGGTAGAGCTTCTAATGCCGTGCTGACAAACATGAATAGTGGGTCAATAGTCTGAACTTTCAATAATATCAACTGATAAGTCCGTGGTGTTCAGAGTCCGAACAGAGTACAATTTAATAGCACATCACATCCAAATAAAATGCAGTTCATCAGAATTCAATTAATACATCATAATTCGTCACTTCCTTCAGTCGTGGTACAGTCAAGCTATTTACTCGTGATTCCTAGATAGGCAATCCGGTATCGAACAACTCAACTTACGCGACTAAGGTGACCTTCTTGGATACTTTCCATTAAGATTGCTCCCGAAAATACATTCTCCTCTTCGAACATAAATCCCTTTTCATCACTGATATATAATATTGTATCCACCAAGTATAGGCTGACCCAAATACCTATTCATCAAGAAAATCCCTGATATCAATATCCTTCTACTGGGAGACTTCAAAAACTTCCGTCCGTCTAGGACCAAATATAACAACATATGGGTCCAAATACAATGTTGTCACGTGCTACCTTACCAACGCGACACGTCACATTAAAACTACGCAAATTATGCTCCTCGCTTTCAACATCGTAAAGCAAAAACTATAATATATCTCTATTGCAGTTCAACAACTAAAATGTGCAACTTTTATTCGAGCTTACTACCTAGTTGCTACAAATCATATATCCTCTTGTAACATTCCCTTGGCCGACGGGGGTAAAAAAAAAATCTAGACTATAGATTTTTTTTTTTTTTTTTTTTAAATTATGGGTATGTGAAAAAAATGTTAAAGATTATCGATCTACGAATCACGTACTATCGTCGAAGATCGTAGTCAAATTTAAGTCCATGTCAACAGAAAGAAATGTCAACTATCAAACTGTGACTAATTTATAAATACTTATGTCTGTGAAGAAAGTTCTAACTTAATTAGTACGAATAGAAAATGGTAATTAAAATTATAGTATAAATTAATGAGTCATAATATTAACTAAATGTAGACTGTGTAGTATCTTATAGAATATAATTTATCCTAAGTAAAGGAAAGTAAGAATTAATAGCTAAGGGAAAAAAAATTGTAAGGAAAGTAAGAGAGTAGTTAATAATGTATTAAAAGAAAGTAAAAGTAAGTTAATAGACTAGAATATAATAGATGTACGTAAGGAAAAAAATAAACAAAACCTATAACTAACTTAGTATGTGAATTAACAATATAGAATTACTATATATATTAATATTATGTTAAAGTAAGTTCATACATACATATAAAAATGAAACAATTAATTAGCTAGCATAACTATATTATCTATTTGTGTTTTGCTGTATGTATATTACTTGTTTTATTATTATATTATTTAATCATAATACTATTAAGTAATGTCATTCCCAAGGAATACGTTGTCCTTCTTTCGTAAAGTTCCACGAATATCACGTTATCATTCCGACGAAAGTATATGAAAATATATCTGTATGTCACTTTGTTCCTATTTTCACTTTTCATCTTGAATGTATCCTATTTGAATTCGACTGAGTCACGATTGGACACTAACCAAAGTCCGTGCACATATTCACAACGTTGTCAATGTTATGTGATTATTCTACTCGGATTGTTACAACTTTGAATGTGCGTAGAATTCTTCTTTGTCAACTTGTTTGACCTGGAATTTTGTAAGTTTGTAAACTCTTGCAGAACATTCAACAAGTGTCAGTTTCATCACCAAGTTCTGGTTCCATGAGTTATTTATGTTCCCTTCTTATATGGCAAAGGATTGCGGGATAGAATATCAGCGACTATATTCTCATGTCCTGGAATTGCCTCGATGGTGAAATTAAATGGCTGAAGCAGGATTGAAAAACGAGCAAGTTTGGCGTTCTTATGATTGGCTTTTCTAAGTGATGCTACAGCATGTTGGTCAGTTTGTATGACAAAAGGAGCGCCTAGCAGGAACTTCTCTAGTTTTTGTATTGCCCATACGACTCCCAATAGCTCCCTATCTATCACTGAGTAGTTTCGCTCTGTCTCGGTGAGTTTTCTGGATATATAAAGAGTAGGGTGCAGGACGCCGTCGTGTTCTTGCAATAGCGTACCTCCCAATCCGTAATTGCTCGCATCTGTACGGAGTATAAATATTTTTTTACTATCTGGTAACCTAAGAATAGGTTGCCTGGAGAAGAGAGATATTATTTTGTCAAAAGTTGTCTGGCAGTCTGTTATCCACAGAACTTTTGTAGGCATATCTTTCTTCAGTAACGAAGACAAGACAGCCGTAATTGTTGACAAGTTAGGAATAAACCTACTATAATATTGTACTAAACCCAACAAGCTCCTAACTTGTTTTTTTTGTTTGTGGAACTGATAGCTGTAAAATCTTAGACACATTTTGAGGAATAGTTTTTATTTGTCCAGCCCCTATTATATGTCCCAGGAATGTTATTTCTTGAAAACCTATTTGCATTTTGCTAGGTCTGGCAGTTAAGTTATTAGTTCTTAAAATATCTAATACTGAACCTAATCCAATGACATGTTCATCAAAGGAATGACTAAACAGACAGATGTCATCAATATAAGTGATGATGTCTCTTCTGCAAGCTAAAATTCTTCGCATCATGCAAATGAACGTTGCAGGCGCATTCATTAGCCCAAAAGGCATGACATTCCACTGATACAGACCTTGTGGAGTCGAAAATGCAGTGTAATATTTTGCTTGTTCAGTTAAGGGAATCTGCCAATATCCCTCGGTTAAGTCAATTTTTGTGAAATATCTAGCAGATGAAAGACGAATAAGTAGATCGTCAATCAAAGGATGAGGTTCACTGTCTGGTACAGTTTGAGCGTTAAGTTTCCTATAATCTACACATAATCGTATATTATTGTCTTTTTTTTTCTTACAATAACTAGTGGTGAAGCGAATGGCGAGTTACTATGTTCGATAATTCCTAATGCTAACATCTGTTTAAGTTCTTGAGATGTTTTATCTTGAAAATGGATAGGTACAGAGTAAGGACGAAGTTTTATAGGAGTACTGTCCTTCAGTATAATGTCATGAGAAATGATAGAAGTTCGACCAGGTATATCCGTCAGAACATCAGAGTAGGTTTCTAGGAGTTTAGTAATGGAATTATTTTCATCTGAAGTAAGTGAAGGTGAAATAGCAACATCCCTCCAAGATTCTGAAGATTGCAGTTCCGGTATAGGAAAAGACATTTCAACCTCAGGAAAAGATGCTTCTTCTTCCTGAATTACAGAAAGACTAGAGTATTGATAAGAAGTAACTGATTTGTCGTCTAAGTCGTGGAAGATAGACTGTAGATGAAGTGGACGGGTAAAGAACTCTTTCAACATATTTATATGATAAATTTTTTTCTGACCTTTTATGTCTAATATGTAGTCGACGTCAGAAATCTTATCTACTATTTTGTATGGTCCATTCCAAGCAATTAATAATTTGTTACCCTTTTGTGGAAGTAGTACATATGCTTCGTCACCAGGAAATAACTGGCGGAGTCTTCTATTTTTGTTTTGAAATTGTCTAGCTCTCTCCTTCGCAGCCTCTGATGAAGCTGTTGCCATGCGGCAAGCCTCTATGATTTTTTTTACGTAAGTTAATAACGTATTCATAAGATGACTGTGTTTCCTGAGTCATCTCAGAGTCGAGTAGTAAGTCTTTAATGAGTCCCATTGGGCCTCTTGGAGGAGCACCAAACACTAACTCGAACGGAGAAAAACCGGTCTGCTCATGCGGAATTTCTCGGTAAGCGAACAACACAGCTGGAATAGCTCTGTCCCAATCTTGAGGATTGTTTACCGTAACTTTATGTAAAAGTTGTTTAATAGTACGGTTGAGCCTCTCAACGGACCCATTACTCATCGGATGATAAACACTGCTGAGACTTCTTTCTATATTTAGTGTCTTCATTACATCCTTCATTGTATCAGACACAAATTGTGGTCCATGGTCCGAAAGTAATTTTCTTGGAAACCCAAGCCTAGAAAATATTAATATCAAAGCATCAGATATATCAGCTGTTGTAATATGTTTCAGAGGTATGGCCTCTGGCCATCGTGTACATAGGTCAATACATGTTAATATGTACCTATGCCCTCTGGCAGTTGGTAACATAGGACCAATAATATCTATTGCCATCTTGTCGAAAGGACGAACTGATATTTCACTGGCCTGAATGGGGGCATTATGAAAAGCTCCACGAGACTTAACTTCCTGGCAAGTCACACAGGAACGTACGTATAAAGATACGTCTTGTGAAATTCCCGGCCAGAAAAACGATGACAACACTCGTGAACGTGTTCGAGTGTAGCTCATATGACCCGCGCATTCGGAGTCATGTGCATGCCGTAGTATGTATGTCCTTAACGACGATGGTACTATGACCTGATGTTTTACCTTATCTTTGTCAACACTATTTCGAATCAAAATATCATTATGAATAGTGAACCAATGTTTAGCTCTATTCTTAACCGTAATATCATCATGTTTGTTCACTAATGCAAAAAATTTCTTCAAAGAGTTGTCTTCTCTTTGTTTGCGAGCAAAAGACTCTCTTTCAATCATGGAGGTAGGTATATCATTAGAGTACTCCATCACTTTAGTGGCTGTAGTATCCTTCCTTTCCAACTCGTGAGCTTGAGCTCTTGTTGTCACTGTATTGGCTGCATACAAGTTCACTCTTTCCCATTCCAATATTTCCTCGGGAGTACAGTCTTTGCTGCCATGTATACGTCCGATTGTCAAATCTGCAACCGGATTCTGAAGTAAACAAACTTTAACTTTCCCTGAAAAAAATGGAGTTTTAACCTCTATAATTGCAGTTGGATAATATTCCACTGTCCCTCCGAAGGTAATACAGCGTACAAACTCTTTAGTAACATAACGTGGATGCACTAAGGATTGACGGATACCAATTGTGGTGGATCCGGAGTCTCTTAAAATAGAAATAATATTTCCATCCAGGATTCCCTTGTTAAAAAATCAATGTCCCAGTTCCATCGTTAGCCGTTAGACAAATAGCAGGAGTAGGTTGTGTAACCTGTATTGTCGGCTGACTTGATTTCTGAAAAATAGTATGGCATTGTGGACAAACATTTGCCACGTTATTATCAATGACATAGCATGCAGATGAAGAATGTGTTGGAGTGTCAACATTGTTATTACATGGAGATGCATTCATGGTCAATGCTGCCCCTGTGTTATGTGTAAACTGTTGATGATGTCTGGAGATGGAGCGTTGTCTATCCCGAACACCTGAATAATTATTATCATTGCCTCTACTGTTGTAACTTTTATGTCGTGGTTTAAAATTTTCATTCTTCCTCTGATAATAATTACCACTATTATTGAATTTGTCAATACCAAATTTATTCCAACTAGGCTTTTGTTGAAAATTATCTTTAGGTTTAAATTGAGGTATTTGATTTCTGAACTGTTGTCTACCTCGGTTAAAATTGTTATAGCTGTTATAATGATTTTGTCCATGATTATAATTATCATTATATCCTTTGTAAAAATGGTTCCTATTAAGACTATGTGTCCTTGCTTTGTCATAACCGTGGTACGACATGTTGGATGCCACTGGTAATGGTTCTCGTGTATGTGAATTCCCTAAACTGACGTTAGGATGTGCACAACAATAATTTATAGACATCTCTTCTAAGGACGCAATGGTGGGTGGTTTTCGTTCCTGTAGGAATGAAAAAAATGGCGGACTAACTGAAGATAGTACTTTATCTCTAAGTATCAGGTCCACTAATTTATCATAAGATTTTTCCACTCCCGCATGTTCAACCCATCTGTTGAAGGTGTCTCGTATATTTGATATAAATCCTGAAAAATCTTTATGTGAATCTGGCTGAAGATTTTTAAATTTTAATCTACAACCTTCCTCATCTAAATGAAACCGTCGCAATAGCAAAGCCTTAATGGCATCATAGTTACAAGCTATTGTAGGATCTACATTTTCAGTTGCGTTCAAGGGCTCACCATCTAAAAATTCTCGAAGTTTAAGTGCCCATGCTGATTTATCCAAATTATTAGTCTTACATACTTGTTCAAAACGTGACAAGTACGATGATAAATTATCATAATTAAGTTTGAAATGTGGCAGTTTAAAGTTATAATAACTTTTATGTTGTGTAGCTGAAGACATATCATTAGCATTAACACCATGGCTAGTAGTAGCGCATTGTGCTTTTAATTTGGCTGTCTCCAATTGGATAAGTGCCAACTCCTTTTGTTGTTGCATTATAATTTCATCTTGTTTCTTTTTATTTTCCTCCTCAATTCTTAATATTTCATTTCTTGCCTCTTTTCTATCTTCTTCTTGCTTTGCAAGTTCTTTCTGCTTTTCTAACTTTGCCTCACGTTCTTCTTCTTCACGTTTTAACTTTGCCTCACGTTCTTCTTCTTCACGTCTAGCAAGTTCTTTCTGCTTTTCTAACTTTGCCTCACGTTCTTCTTCTTCACGTTTTCTATCTGCCTGTTCTTGTTTATAAATAGCTAGTTGTTCTTCAGCAAAAGATTTCAGTTCTGGTCCTTTAAAACCAAAATCTTTCCCTATTCTAACGAAAGTTTCTAACGTAGACATTCTGAAATCAATGATCTATGTAGTTAATCAATAATGTATTGTAAACACCAATAAAAATAATTAACTTATTTATGTGTACTCAATGGCCAACGTAGTACTATTTTTAATAAAATTATACTACTTAATATCTAACATGATGCTCATATTCACCAAGAAATATAACCCTATAGTTATTTGTCAATATACTATATCATCATGCCTTAGTCATGATGGATAAACACTAGTGCACTGGGCCATTACTGCAAACAGTTGCAATTATCAAGTTCCTCTTATTTATTTTCAAAAATTAATCAAAATATATGTTATTATATTAATACCCAACTAAGGTAAGCTATCCCTATTAGAGTATAAGCTTAAACATCAATAAAGACAAAACAAACCATAAATAAAATTGTACAAGACATTAACATTTCACAATTGACAATTGCAAACATTAAAAGATGATTACTTGAACCAAATAAAACTCGGAAGTATCAGAGAAGTTCAAGGTGACGAAATATGGGTTAATAAACATGTGTACAAATAATGATGACGACACAGGACTCTATATAACGAACATATATTAACAATTAAAATAAATTATAGCAAGATGGAGAAAATACGAAATAGTTACAAACATATTACAGAAATGAATAAAAATTGAAATAGAATACAGGAAAATACACCAGAAATTACCATCACTATACACCTAACATCAAATATCAAATGTTTGCAATAACAAGCAGAACGAGTCCAAAATTATTTCTTTGGGGTCTCTTGTATTCAACTCGCAAATATTCAATTACCCTATAATCGATTAGAATCTTTGTGGTCAGCTTGTGGCGACCAAACCTACTTACACACATAAAAAACATACGAAGATAGATAGATACATAGAACATGCATGAATTAAATATGTCCACATAATTCGATGGACGACATTTTGCACTGAAACGACCACTACTGGGTTTACTTATCTTTTAGCGTATGAAAATTTTCCCCACAAGATGCTGGCAGTTGTCAATGGTACAGATGGGATTCCCTCGAAGCTGGTTTAGTGACTTTGAAAGCATTCGTGTAGTTCTTGATCCATTTTTGAAGGTAAATCGAAGTTTGATACAGATTGCGAAAGGTCTTGACTTCTGCTATGGATTTTGGACATGAAATGATGACGTTGTACAGTCTTTCGTTGTTAGGCGTGTTACGTCACTAACTGCAAGTCACGTGAGCGCTAGCCCATCGTAAACACTTCTAGTTCTAGGTCAATCGAATGATACAATGTCTTTATTTTCCATTTGACTTGAACTCACTCTTTTGCATGGACTAAAGAAAAAAAATTTTCGTTACTTCGTTATCTTGTCAACTTGGTCCCTGTGCTAGCAAACCATTGTCGATTCACGCGCTGGCAACCATTCTCGATTCACGGACTGGCGAACCATTCTCGATCCCCGCAATGGCCAACCATTTTTTGTTACATCGGATTTTCCTGCCGATGAACAAAACTTATTATCACCACTTACACAGATTGTATCGTGTTTCATTGTTCCATTGTTATTAGTTTTATTCTGGTTGTTGCCACCGTTTGTTATGGTATTCTCTGCTAACTTCTATGTGTGCCGGTTTATAATCACTGTTTTGTTGTATTATTAGTTTTGATAAATACTTCAAATGGTAGAGCTTCTAATGCCGTGCTGACAAACATGAATAGTGGGTCAATAGTCTGAACTTTCAATAATACCAACTGATAAGTCCGTGGTGTTCAGAGTCCGAACAGAGTACAATTTAATAGCACATCACATCCAAATAAAATGCAGTTCATCAGAATTCAATTAATACATCATAATTCGTCACTTCCTTCAGTCGTGGTACAGTCAAGCTATTTACTCGTGATTCCTAGATAGGCAATCCGGTATCGAACAACTCAACTTACGCGACTAAGGTGACCTTCTTGGATACTTTCCATTAAGATTGCTCCCGAAAATACATTCTCCTCTTCGAACATAAATCCCTTTTCATCACTGATATATAATATTGTATCCACCAAGTATAGGCTGACCCAAATACCTATTCATCAAGAAAATCCCTGATATCAATATCCTTCTACTGGGAGACTTCAAAAACTTCCGTCCGTCTAGGACCAAATATAACAACATATGGGTCCAAATACAATGTTGTCACGTGCTACCTTACCAACGCGACAAGTCACATTAAAACTACGCAAATTATGCTCCTCGCTTTCAACATCGTAAAGCAAAAAACTATAATATATCTCTATTGCAGTTCAACAACTAAAATGTGCAACTTTTATTCGAGCTTACTACCTAGTTGCTACAAATCATATATCCTCTTGTAACACCACATGTGTTGTGAACCTGTGAAACCACATCACCTACACTCGCAGCCAGCACCCATAAACCAGACAAGACACCTCACACTCCAGCCTATAACCTACCTGGTGTCTATAGGGGTGGGACTTTATATGGCTACACACTAGCAACGACTGTGGACTTATACCTGCAACATTGGTGGCTTACCGTTCATAGTGGCCAGTTGTCAGCCTAAACCACCCTTATCATTTTTGGTGGCCAATAACTGGTTTTGTTTGGTACCAGCACTCTCGGGGTCAGTAACCCATGCAGTACTCAGCAATCAAGTTCATGATCTACACTTACTTCAAGAAATCTACATCTTCGATGAAATATTTTGAAAGTACCCGGCGTTGCTGCATTTAGATGGATTTTGAAAGTACCCGGCGTTGCCGCATTTAGATGGTCAAGTGCCGATTGAATCAATTTTGCCGCATTCAGATGGTCAAGTGCCGATTGAATCAATTTTGCTGTAGTTCGAAGGTCAAGTGCCGATTGAATCAATTTTGCCGCATTCAGATGGTCAAGTGCCGATTGAATCAATTTTGCTGTAGTTCGATGGTCAAGTGCCGATTGAATCAATTTTGCTGCATTTAG
The DNA here is from genome assembly GCA_024509875.1 of Oreohelix idahoensis. Classification (NCBI taxonomy): domain Eukaryota; kingdom Metazoa; phylum Mollusca; class Gastropoda; order Stylommatophora; family Oreohelicidae; genus Oreohelix; species Oreohelix idahoensis. The sequence goes on from JAMPIV010021368.1 coordinate 190,267, forward strand.
AAGGTCAAGTGCCGAGTGAAGCGTGTTGCTGTTACATCTGAGAAGTACAAGTTCCATACTTTCTGCAATACTTCATCTGAGGTTCAAGTTAGTAACCGTCGTCTTTGCTATGTTATGGATGCAAGTTCAGATGTGCGATCAACGTTGGATCATCTATCCTTAGAATGCTGATCACCACCTGTTGTACACCGTGTTGACGATAGGAGATTAATAAGATAAGTGGCCTGTTTTGTTTGTGAACTGTGCCCTTATACTCTAACTGAGCCTTCTGTATTGTCACATTCTTACTGTTATATGTTTACATGTTTTATGTTATTTGTATATTTATTGTTTATATTTCAGCGGGTCGGTTGGGTAGGTGACTATTATAAGGTATATGACGTCATAGAGGTCTTATAATAGCGTTCAGTAGGAGCAATTTTCTTAATTGAAAATTTACATGCAAAATTTGTTGCTATTTGTGTTAGTTGTGACGAGGTGTGTTTTTTCTTCGTTGTTTTTGTAACATTTTCTATTCTTTAGTTTTGATTAAATTTGTTTGTATTTGGAGGTCTACTCTTTCCTGTCATTCAGTTCTATACACCTTTTTGTTTATACACTGTGACGTCATTTGTTTGTTTTCCTTTTTCGCATTTGTCATCACATTCTTTGTGATTTTTTTTTTTTAGTTTTGCTGTTTATTTAGTTGACTTCTGCGAATGTTTTCGTATTGTCTTTGATATTTGTTATTGTTTACATTTTTCTTAGTTAGCATTCACTATTGATAAATATATGGTAATGCACTATTAGCTGTGTAGTGCACTTATGATAACAAACTGATGGATTTGCTCATGCACTGTTAGCTGTGTAGTGCACTTATTAAGAGTTCACTGGTGGTATTATTATACATTTGGTAATACAAGTTCTTTGTCAAAGACTTGTTTCCCACAGAGATTGGGATAAACATTGTGATTATACAAGTACTTTATTTAAGTCTCGTTACCATTAAGGTTGAAATAAGATAATTAATTATTTCAGGTTTTTTGGACTCATAATATTAGACATTATGTCTACACTTGAGTACTTTATCGAGCAAGGGAAAGCCCTTGGTAAGACTGGTGATAAATTAGAAGAGTATGCAAATACTCAGTGGACTAAAGCACTAAAGTCTGAGGAGAAAAGACAAAAAGAGGAAAATAAAAGATTAGACAGAGAAGCTGAGCAAAAGAAGATAGATGCTGAGAATCTGAGACTGCAGATGCAGGCAGATGAAAGAAAATTCCAGATGGAAATGGAAAAACAGAAAAGAGAAGCTGAGAATAAAAGATTGGACAAAGAAGCTGAGGAGAGAAGAATTCAGCTACAATTAGATGCTGAAAATAAAAGACTACAAGCCGAGGCTGAAGAGAAAAAGTTACAAAGAGAGGCTGAAGAAAGAAAGTTACAAAGAGAGGCTGAGGCTGAGGAGAGAAAAGCAAAAATGGAGCATGAAGAAAAACTCTTAACTTTGGAGTTAGAGAAGTTAAAGTTGATGAACATGGGTAATGCCAATGATCCAAATAAGGGGTCATCTTCTGATAAAGCTAGTACTTTTAAGATTAAACTACCAGCATTCAATGCTTCCAGTGACGATATAACGTTTTATCTGGATAGATTCGAACGTTCATGTAAAACACATAACATAGATAAATCACTGTATGTTTATCAGTTGTCCAATATACTTAGAGGTGATGCTTTGAGTATGTTAAGCATGGTAGATGAGCCTGACAAGAACAATTATGAGGTTGTCAGGGCGGTCTTGTTAAAGAAATACCAACTTAACGAAGACGGCTATCGTCTTCAATTTAAAAATATGTTGCCAGAAACTGGAGTAGAATTCTCTGAATTCATTTCAAAGATACGTCTTACTTTTACACGTTGGGTTGAGCTGTCTAAGACAGAACATACATTTGAAGCACTTATGGACTTACTACTTAGAGACAAGGTTATGTCTTCTGTCAATGAGTCTTTTCTTGCTTTTCTTCATGAGCGTAAGCCTAAAAACATAAAAGAAGTGGAGGAATACTGTTGCCAGTATGTCAATGCGCACCCTCACGTAACCATTAGCAACTCTAGAGTAACAGAAGGTTCGCCGGTTGCTTCGGCAGCACCATATGGCCCAAACTTCATGCGTAAATTTCAAGGTACTCAACAAAATTTTAATAGGAAGAGTAACCGTAATTATGCTCAGAATCATGGCAATCAATCACATGGTGATTCTTCTTCGAAGAACTGGAGACAAGCAGATAGTCCACGGTATACTACACCCAATAATTTTAGACATTTCCGCAGAGGTAGTCAGTATAGAGGCAATCAAAACTATTTTTCGCGGAGACCTCAAAACCAATATAATAGAGGTTCTCATCAATATAGAGATGATAATGACAGTTATGGAAACTGGGATTCAAACCAGGATAACAATTACAGTAGAGAGTATAATAATAATTTCAAAGGCAATAATGGTCGCGGTAGATCTCAACATAAAAGAAAGAGATATCAACAGACAAACTCTGTACAGCAAGAGTCTCAGGGAGCATGTAAACAGGTTGATGATAATAAAAACGCTAGTGCTATCACATGTTCTGCCTTTGACTTTGGTAGGGCAACTAAATGTCCCCAATGCAGTACTTTGTTCGAACCGACTACCGTAACTACTTTGAGTTGTGGTCACCCTCTTCCCGCTCTTCCTGCTGCAGTTGCACATGACGGGAGAGGTTCTCTTATCCTACATAAGGGTCTTGTAAATAGTAATCCAGTCTCAGTTCTTTTTTATTCTGGATGTACTACTATTGGTGTTAGGCAATCTCTTGTAGATCCATCCTGTGCTACAGGAAAGGTGATCAAATGTGTCACATTTGGTGGCACTTTGGAAAAGTATCCTACTGCCATAATACATATTGCTACTCCCTTCTTTACGGGAGATTCCACGCCTATCTTCTACCTAACCCTATAGCGGACCTTATTATCGGTCGTATTCACGGAGTTAGGGAATGTACCCCACAGCAGATTGCTGTTTGGGAGGAACAAAATATTGAAGCTACCAATGCAGTGGTCACAAGAGCACAAGCTCTGGAAACACCTCAAACTTCATTAACTGATAATAATGAAGTAAATAGCCAAAATAGTCACTTGATTATTTCACGTGACTCTTTTATAAAATTGCAAGAAGAAGATCCTTCTTTACAAAAATTCTTCATTCTAGCAAAAAAAGGTGATCCGAATCAAAATACAAATAGAAAGTCTTGGATTTCTATGAAGAACGGCGTACTTGTGCGTATGGTACAAGACTCGACTACGTCTACACATTCTCAAATTCTTGTGCCTAAGAGTATGAGGTTGCAAATATTGCAACATGCTCATGACTCACAATGTGCTGGACATATGGGTTTTTCCCGTACAAAAGCGAGGGTTCTTGCGGCTTTCTTTTGGCCATTTGTGAGCAAGGACATACGTATTTACTGTCGATCTTGCAAAGTATGTCAGGAGGTCAAATCTAAAGGACCACGACATACTGCGCCTATCCAGGCTGCTGACATTCCTATTCGGCCGTTTCAGAAAATGGCAATAGATATTATCGGTCCTTTTAGGATCAAGTCGGCCAGAGGACATCAATTTACCCTTACATGTGTCGATATGTGCACACGTTGGTGATACAACCCCCTTTACTCTCTTGTTTCCAATAAATGTTATTAAACGTTAATGTTATTAGTCTGTTTACACCCACTGTTGCGAGTGTAGTGGTTTGGTCTATATCATCGCCACACAGGCTAATTCAATATATGTGTGCTGCTGACCTGTCACTGTGTCTGGAATGTTGACCTGGGTGTGTGTTGATATGTTCGCACACCACAGTACGTACATAAGGGTACATGCAGGAGTCAAGAAGGGTTGCAAACGACTGGAACAGTTCGATACTGTTTATTCCGTTACAACACAGATACGATGACATAAATGACACACATTCGACAGCAAAACACGAATCATAGTATATAATTTCCACACTGCATCAATACCTAATACGGCCTGTCCTAATCCTGGACTTATAATAGCTTAATAGCTTCATACATCTCCACACTGCAGTTAATATATAATATGGCCTGTCCTAATCCTGGACTTATAATAGCTTAACAGCTTCACAAATCTTCATACTGCAGCTAAACATAATATGGCCTACAAAAGTACCTTAATACACAGCGAAGCCTGCATCACCCGGCAGCTTCATTAATCTTCAAAATATGGCCTACAAAAGTACTTCACTACATAGCAAAGCCTGCATCACACGGCAGCTATAATAATGTTCATATGGCCTAAACAAATCTTCACTGCATTGTATCACATAGGCTGTACACACAGCGAAATATATAAGTCGACATTTTCTCAAATCCTACGTAGGCATACATTATCCAAAAACACTGGGACTCGACCTACACGGTCCACGCCCAAAACACAACTCCCTAAATCACACACTAGTCCCGCCAAAAAACCCGTCACGAGATTCGGTTGTCTTGAACACCGTTCTCGATAACACATGCAGACTAGCGAGCTATTCACATGACTCAAAACAGTACAGAATAAATACATTAAACAGCGTTCACACGCTTATCTGTACTCTGTCACCCGAAAAATAGGAAAAGATAATTCTATCCTAAAGTCAAACAAGTATCCGCTTAATCAAGCGTTGCAACTCGAAATTTAATATGTTCAAAACATTCTAAAGATTACTTCCCCTTCCATAAGTTCCACCTGCAACAGTTACCACCCGCTCCGGGAAAAAAATGATTCTATCATTTTTTTTTGAAAAAATTAACTCCCAAAAACGAAAAATTTAGAAGACAATTAAGCTGTAACGTATGCCTACAAAACTATCTTATTTTAAATCAAAATTAGATATTTACAAGAAATATCAGCATTAAAGTGAAAAGTGGCAATTAAAGCATACAGCATAATCAGCTAAGTATAAAAAGAAATTAGCTAAATATACAAATATGATCAGTTCCAAAATTAAGTTACGTATATTTAGTACAAATCAAACCGAAAACAACCGATCGAAAGAGAAAACACAAGATCAATCAAAAGAAGAATGATCTGTAAAAAAGGAAAGTAAGAACTCAACAATACCATATACTCATAATTAAGTTGGACAATTACATGTAAAATAAATACAACTATCATAAGTAGATATGTTATATCAAGTCATATAACCACTCCAACAATACAAAGAATAGAGGTATAAGTGTTGAAAGGACAAAGTATACAAATAGAATCAAGTAAAACGAAGATGAGGTACGAAAGTATAAACAAGATATGAAATCCATACCGAAAAGACAACAGAAAAGAAGGAATGAAATGAAGAATAGTTACCAAAGACAGATAGAAAGCAAAGGCACGAACACAAAATATCAAAGTATATCTATACTAATACCACCAAAAATAATTTATAACTAAACAAAACCTAATAAGTAATTTAACTAAGTTATAAGAGTTATACAAAACTAACATAAATAAATTATAGGCATCGAACAAACAAGTAATAGCATTACTATAACTAATACGACCAACGCACAATCAAGCGCTAAAAATAAAAAATACATCATAATAAAAAACAACTTTTTACAAGAACTAATCAAACTACATATCAATGATATCACGAAGTCAAATGCTGGGCACACCCAACAAAAAATTACAATGCCAAAAAAAAAAATCATTTTTTCAACAGTACCGTACAAACATTTATATATTTTCTCGATAAGTTACATAAAAACATTATTTAATTTTTAAGTAGTTCAGTAATACTTTAAGTAAAGCCTAATAATGAAATCAATATTTTAACAAAATGAATGAAATATAAAACAAAAATCCTATCCCGAAGAAACCTTTAAATCAACACATGTAAATTTAATTTATCCTTTAAGTTCTTTCTGCTGACAATTACGTTCAGCTCCGTAAAATGCTATTTAGCTATAACTCTATCTCTTACTCAAATCGATAAGATATACATTATAAATAAATCTACACTTTGTTGTTACTATGAAATATAAAAAAGGTTCTATAAAAATATCTACAAAAAATAAAAATAAAAATTTTTTTTTTTAAATAATCTGCTAAGAAAATAATCTACATGTCTGACTGGCAAGAAAATCAAGTTCTGGAAAATCGAAGTTTCACAAAAAGATAACAAATCCAAATACAAGATCATTTATGATACATGCACGCTATTTTCAAAATTACATTTCACCACATAACAGATAATTCACATCTTTTCTGTATGTTCTATATATTAATTAATCATGACACCAAAACATAAGAAAAATATAAATTAAGTGAATAACGAACACTCAGGACTATCTAAAAGTAACCACTACATCAACACAATAAATGAGTTTGTGCAATCTCATCATGTACAAAACTATCCTAAACAACACAGTTGCAAAAATTCTAAGTTGAACAGAGTAGTATAAAGGATAATAATTACATACTACACATTATCAACACAATAATATATAAATAGCATAAAAATGTATTAATACATCATCAAAATACAGACATATAAATAACAATAAAAAATTATGGCAATCAAATGATGCATAGAAATAATCATTACAACAAAATTATATGTTATTTCAAAACAACAACATGTCATGTACTAATATAGAATACAAAAATATTTACTATCTTCACATAAAAAAAAAAAAATCAGACGCGAAGTCTCCCACTCTCTTGTAAACATGCTTGACCTTCAGAAAGCAACACCTCAGATTTTAGTTTGACGCTGACAAGTTTCGGTTGACTACTCGAGCGGAAAGTTGACTCACATTTCTGACCGTCAATATGTCACAGAAGCCTTGACCCTTATCGCAACGTAGCTTCTGTCAACAAATACAAATGAAAATTTCCATTTTACTCAATAGTGAAATTTAATGAAAAAAAAAAACGTAGAAATCACGTTTACAATTACCCAGTACCGGCTTGTGTAAAAACCCGGTCTCTTCACGATGTCACTAGCTCTCTCTATCACATGTAGATATCATAGAATTCTTGGGGACAACATGACCGACCTTGAATGTCGCCGCTGCCTTACGCTGAAACAAAGTCTCACATTCACAACAACAAGTAGAGCAAGCAATAGTATTCAAGCATCCACTGTTATTTTTACTCTGTTTACTTTGATTATAAATGACTCTGGGCTCATGTTGAACAAAATTAGCACAATTGCGCTTATTATTTGATCTATGATCAAAATACTTATTATTACCGTTGCCTTGTTTACAAATAATCACTTTAGTCTTTTGTTGAGGAACATTATTCTGGTGATGTAAAGCAACATTTGAAAAGCTATTATCTCTATCATACTTTCCAACATTCTTACAATCAAAACTTTGAGATTTGTTAAATTGTCTACAGTATCTACGAGAGGGAAAATTATTATTTTCTGATCTCCCTTGGTACTGTTTACTCTTGGGGTTATCTCTCTTTCTAGAACTGTTTTTTCTTTTCCCTTATGGGAATATATTTACCAATAGTTTCAAACTGACTGTGCTGAGTTTGACAACTGCCAGAAACAATAGTATCTCTATTGTTCCGCATATGGATTTCATCTTTGGAACAAGTAGTAATAGTCTCAACACCCGCTATTAATTTCTGAGTATTTCCAGTAGTAGAGAAATATTTGTTCTTATGAATCTTGACCTGAAATTTATCACCTATCTTTTCCTGACCAACAGAACTGGCTGTTACACAAGAATCTTTGTTGGTCTGACGCCAAGAATTATTACTGGAACTACCAGTAATATTAGAACTTTTAAAGTTGTATTTACCACGATAAGATCTATCTTTACCATGAATGAAATCTCTCTGAGAAAAAAGTGTATGGGGTTGACTTTTCGCAACTTTCTGTCTATAATTGTGAACATTGACAGAAGAGCACCTTTTGTTTTTCAAAACCATATCTAGTAAGCCAAATATTCTTTCCCTTGCTTCCGCAATTTCATTATCTTTAAGTGAAATCGTTTCACTTAACCTTTTATTTAACTCCTTAACAGCCAAAACTTTGTCGCTTTCTTCTGCTAGTAAATTTTCAATTTTAGCGACCTTCTCTTTCTCAGCCGTCAACTCCACTAATGTCTCTTTCTCTAACTGTTCTTTATTTGCTCTCAACTGAGTCAACTCTAGTTGTAGTGACTGAATCTTAATATAATCATTCCTATTATTAAGCTCATCAATCTTTTCTGGAATCATCTCATTCTTTTCTTCCTGCTGGAGACCAAGATTCGCAATATCATCCATTAAATCAAGAAGTGACTCTGTATAATCTCTATCACGTTTATCGGTCTCAACTTTCAAATTCTCATAAATCTGTTTATTTTGTTGGACCTCCTGTGTAATATTTTCTACCTCAATTTGCTTATCTTTCATCTGGACTTCCAATTGCTTTATCTTCAACAATGCTAAATCCAAACTTGCCTGCACACTAGCAAGTTCTGAGTTTGACTTTTGCAATTCACCCGTAAGTCTAGACACTGTTTCATGTACTTTACTCACTTCAGCGGTACTCTCTAAGAAGTTTTCCCTTTGTTGTTTTTTTCTTCTTAATTCCTCATCTTCTAACCTCTTTTTCTGATCAACAGAAATGTCGTTGCGCATTATCTTACGTATACTCTTCAATATCTGATCGCGCTCAACACCCATATAGTGGTACGAAAACAATCGAAGATCCATAAGCAGTAACTGCGCTAAATCTTTAGCCATCCTTAGATGAGGATGAGAGTGAAAATTCTCCTCAGCAAAATATTTTAGCGCTCTTGACGCATTGACCAAAAATCTGTCTATCACATGTTCCTCAAGCTGTGGGCCTTTTAATTGTTGATAATCTCTACCTTCTTCCCACAAATAAGCCAATATAGGCCTCATATCCTCAGGATCTATCTCATCATCATCCATAGTGATTCACTTACTTAATCCAATATATCTAGTAATCACTTATAGTTATGACAAATTACTGTCGCAAAAGGTTGGACAATTAACTTTCCAGCTCACAAAGCCAACTATTTGTCAAGAAATGAGCTTATTACTCAATTCTGTATCACCAATTCCTTTTTATAGCACCTTTATCAAGTCACATCATTATCAGGAAAATCGACATATGTCAACAGCCATTAACACCTATGCATCAAATCTTAATCATATGTCAAATTAGACATAAACAACAATAATAACAAAATGAGCAATTAGGGAGGCCTAGCGACATATATGAAGTGACACAATTTACACAAGACACAATCACTTATCTGTCAATGATCCCGCTTCTTTTCCGCCACGACACTGGATATCACATAGACTGCTAAAACCTCCACTGCGGGAAAGCACTGCAACTTGATTCGTTTCTCTTCAGGTAATTTCGTCAATATGATATGTGCTTAACAATGCACAAGTTGACAGGAACCATAATACAGCACACACTGCAACTCTTGACTCTTCTGTAGTCTGAAATGTACACGGCAACTCCGTGTATCATAACGTCTTGAACTTGTGATGGTGACCACTGGCACAGGTAACCCGAATATTGCAGAAATCTGTCACAACCCGTACAAATGCTGGTACAAATACTGTCCAAGTCTAATTGAACGCTCTTGACCACTGCAGACGTTGTTGTCGTCTATAGGCATGAAATAGGACGTCAATTGCTACTGGTGTAAAGTTGCCTTCTACCACGAATAAAGCGTGCGTCGTTTCTCAAATGCGCCACCCAGGCAGATAATAACTAGGTCACAGTTCTGAAGTACAGGAGATTCAAGCCACGCCTACATAAGGTCAATTATAACAAAGTCAAGTGTTCTACACTCTTGTCACGTGCAAGTCATTCGTATTATTTTCAACTTGTAGTGACTGATCCTCTAGATATGTTATGGTCTGGTGGACAAAATTTGATTCACTTTATCCTCTTGCTTCAAGTACATATCACTGTAGAGGTAACAATTTCTTAATCGTATACGCCACTCAGGCACATCTTAAATGATATCCAATGATACGAAAACTACGCCACTTAGGCTATCGACGCGAATAGTCGTAGATGTCAGATCCTGTTAACTAAAAACCACCACTGATACACCCCCCTTTACTCTCTTGTTTCCAATAAATGTTATTAAACGTTAATGTTATTAGTCTGTTTACACCCACTGTTGCGAGTGTAGTGGTTTGGTCTATATCATCGCCACACAGGCTAATTCAATATATGTGTGCTGCTGACCTGTCACTGTGTCTGGAATGTTGACCTGGGTGTGTGTTGATATGTTCGCACACCACAGTACGTACATAAGGGTACATGCAGGAGTCAAGAAGGGTTGCAAACGACTGGAACAGTTCGATACTGTTTATTCCGTTACAACACAGATACGATGACATAAATGACACACATTCGACAGCAAAACACGAATCATAGTATATAATTTCCACACTGCATCAATACCTAATACGGCCTGTCCTAATCCTGGACTTATAATAGCTTAATAGCTTCATACATCTCCACACTGCAGTTAATATATATAATATGGCCTGTCCTAATCCTGGACTTATAATAGCTTAACAGCTTCACAAATCTTCATACTGCAGCTAAACATAATATGGCCTACAAAAGTACCTTAATACACAGCGAAGCCTGCATCACCCGGCAGCTTCATTAATCTTCAAAATATGGCCTACAAAAGTACTTCACTACATAGCAAAGCCTGCATCACACGGCAGCTATAATAAGGTTCATATGGCCTAAACAAATCTTCACTGCAGTGTATCACATAGGCTGTACACACAGCGAAATATATAAGTCGACATTTTCTCAAATCCTACGTAGGCATACATTATCCAAAAACACTGGGACTCGACCTACACGGTCCACGCCCAAAACACAACTCCCTAAATCACACACTAGTCCCGCCAAAAAACCCGTCACGAGATTCGGTTGTCTTGAACACCGTTCTCGATAACACATGCAGACTAGCGAGCTATTCACATGACTCAAAACAGTACAGAATAAATACATTAAACAGCGTTCACACGCTTATCTGTACTCTGTCACCCGAAAAATAGGAAAAGATAATTCTATCCTAAAGTCAAACAAGTATCCGCTTAATCAAGCGTTGCAACTCGAAATTTAATATGTTCAAAACATTCTAAAGATTACTTCCCCTTCCATAAGTTCCACCTGCAACAGTTGGCCAGAGGCTATACCTCTTAAGAGCATCTCCACTGCCGATATCGCAGACGCTCTTTGGCTGATATTTTCTCGCTTGGGATTCCCCAGAGAAATATTGTCAGACCATGGCACTCAACTTATATCTGACACTATGTCACAGATAATGTCTATCTTACATATTAAAAGGTCTCTCAGCAGTATATATCACCCAATGTCTAATGGGTTAGTTCAGCGTTTGAATAGAACACTAAAAACTTTACTTGGGAAGATAACTGAGGATCATCCTCAGGATTGGGACAGGGTTTTACCCGCGGCTCTCTTTGCTTATAGAGAGGTCCCCAATGAACACACAGGATTTTCTCCTTTTGAACTTGTCTTTGGCGCGCGTCCGCGCGGCCCTATGTCTTTACTTCACGATCTTATCACTGACGATAATATTAGCGATGACACTCAATCTTCTTATGAGTATGTCATTGCTCTTAGGCAAAAGATCATCGAGGCATGCAAACTAGCAACTTCTTCATCCGAATTTGCTAAAGAAAAGGCAAGGCTATTTGCCAATAAGAACAGATGTCTACGACAACTTTGTCCAGGTGACAAAGCACTCGTCCTACTTCCTTCAAGGGAGAACAGACTTCTTATTGCATGGAAAGGTCCGTATGCAATAGTCTCTAAAATTTCCGACGTCGACTATGTTGTCGATATTGATGGAAAGCATAAAACTTTCCACATAAATATGCTTTCGGAATTTCATGAACGACCTGACTATTTGCAGCCTATTTTCCAGGCGACGGACGATTCTCCAGTACCTCATGGTCATTACTCATCCCTGTCAGTTATACAGGATGAGGAAACTACTTTTTCTGATGTCAATCTTCCTCTTCCTGTGATCCCACTTCATTCTACGGAATCTTGGGAAAACGTTACCGTTTCTCCTAATCTTTCCGCTGAGGAACATCGACAAGTCTCTTCGATGTTACAAACATTTCAGGATGTCCTTACCGACATCCCGGGACACACACATGTCATTGAACATGACATAGTACTTACTGACCATAATCCTATCAGAGTCAGACCCTATCCTATATCAATCCATTTTCAGTCACAAGTCGAGAAAGAATTGGATGAGATGATACGATTGGAAATAATCGAACCATCCACTTCAGCATACTCTTCGTCCATGGTTATTGTTCGAAAGAATGACAATAACATTCGCCTTTGCGTTGATTATCGCAAATTGAACCAAGTTACGAAGTTTGATGCTGAACCTATGCCTTCGCTAGAAGAGCTACTAAACAAACTTTCTAATTCTAGATTCTTTACCAAACTTGACTTGTCGAAAGGTTAGTGGGAAGTTCCTTTAACTGAACGAGCCAAACCTCTTACTGCTTTTTCTACACCTAGGGGTTTATTCCAATGGAATTTCATGCCTTTCGGCCTTATGAACGCCCCTGCTACATTCGTACGCATGATGCATCGAATTCTCTCATATCGTACAGATGTCATAGCATACTTAGACGATATCTGTCTGTTCAGTGATTCCTGGGAAGATCACTATCTGGGTTTATACGAATTGCTGTCTACTCTTCGCGAGTTTAACTTAACTGCAAAACCTTCTAAAGCCTTTATAGGATTTTGCGAGATTTCTTTCCTGGGTCATCGTGTTGGTCATGGTCTTTTAAAGACAGAGGACCACAATGTTTCAAAAATACTAAACATTTCTGTCCCTAAGACGAAAAAACAAGTGCGTAGTCTCTTAGGTTTGATACAATTTTACGGACGATTCATTCCGAATCTGTCCTCCATTATGGCACCTCTTTCTACTTTATTGAAGAAAGGATCGCCTAATCTGATCCGTTGGTCTCAAGAATGCCAATCCTCATTGGACCAGATTAATACTCTATTTTCATCTCCACCTATCCTTAGGTTACCTACTATTGAAAAGACTTTTGTTCTTCGAAGTGACGCCTCGTCCACTGGGATTGGGGCAGCACTTATGCAGGAGAATTCGTATACTCTGCATCCGGTGATGTATATCTCTAGGAAATTAAATGCTGCAGAAAGGAATTATTCGGTTTTAGACCGTGAATTATTGGCTATGGTTTGGTCAATTCTTAAGTTACAAAGATTCCTTCTAGGCGCGCATTTCATTGTGGAAACCGACCAGAAAGCTCTTACTGCTATTCAGAGCAAAAACTTGAAGAGCTCGAGGTCCACTCGATATGCCATAGCTCTTCAACCATTTCATTTCACGGTTCGAGCTATCCGTGGTTCGGATAATGTGATGGCAGACATTCTGTCCAGATGCCCACATGATTCCACTTAATTCTTCTGTCATATATTTCCTGATAAACGTCGAGATCTATAACAGTTCTCTACTATAATGATATGTCAGCACATATGTTCTCACTTTTTGGGAATTTATAGCATTGTACCATATAATTTCCTTTTTCTGTTACCGATTTTGTTATAACGGAAGAAGGCTTAGTTAGCAATATATGGGCCAAAGGTTCACATGGCCACAATTTATATATTGTATTTTGATTACTGTATTAAGAAATTTAACATTTATCATAAAGATTTCTGTCATTGATATTTTCGCAGCACATCATTGACGTCTGCGAGAGTGTGGACATTATGTCAACCATGAAGTATGTCAAGTTCTAACCTACTTGGGAACGAATTATGTCCACATCTTCAAGGAACACCTGTTTAATTACTATAATACATTGTTTCATGATATTATTACATGCTTGTATAATGTACTTTTTAGTTTAAGATGTGTAATTCTCTAATGCGGTATATTAGTATATGACACCGCTATTTTCATGACACTTCATTGTTTAATACTTGTATTTATATGAGTATAATTTTGCTTGCATAATGATGTTGCCATCACTGTGGCGTATGTTGGTGGCACCTCCCTGGAATATACGTGTACACTTAGGGAAATATTTTCTCTAAGGATCTGAGATATAATCTCAGTTATCGCTCCATGCGGCGAGCTAGCCTCATATTAGGCATTATATCCGCGCATCATACGTGTGTTAGAAGCCTGTTGTTTCTGGCTCTGGGATGCAAAAAAAAAAGTTTCTTTTTTTCCCCGAGGGGTGCGGTAATCTGTTATGCACAGAATTTTTCTAAGACTGTGTGTAATTAATCTGTCTGAATTGTACACTGTAAATTTTTGTGGTCGAGGGTATATAACCCTTGTTGGACTGTGATTACATTTTCAATGGTGGTTACCTTCTCTTGTGTCCTGACTCGCCGGTCCATTTTTTCGATCGATGTCAGGTCATTCTCCTTATATGGTAGCATCGGTCAACTGTTTCTTGGAATGATTGAAACCAGAGTTGATGTTTTATTCCCTGTCCATATAAGGCGTGATTTCGTTATATCTTTGCCTGGAATGTCTCCTACACCGTCTCGTTTTGAGTCTTACTCAGGTGTTTGCGTTCTGCGCATGTCTGAACTTTAAGTGAGTTGGAGAAATCTTCCGGTCAGGGGATTCGACAAGATGTTTTGAGCAGAGAGGACGCATCCCTGCATCTGATCTTTTGATAGGGAATTGGTAGTCCTCCTGTGAGTTAGTTTAGCTAACGAGGTCTTTCCCTATATGATTCGAAAACGCCTGGAGGCGTATGTGTTGTGGTGTGATTTTGAAGCAAGGTAATACCCTCCTTATGTTCAAATCTGTAATCTATTTGATGTTTGACATTGGTCGTTCTCTGCTCAGTTACCAGTTACAGGAAGGAGAGGTTCTTCTACTAGAGATTACACCCCAGTTATCTTCATACCTGAGATTTAGATGTATACGGGTCATGCTAGGCCAAGAGAACAGTTTCTATGCTCTTTGAACTTCGCAATGCTAGCGACGGTATCTACAGCGAGGTTAGACTTAGAAAATCTACAAAGGTCAATCTGACCTGTACTCTTGAAACGCCATTCCCGTGCGTTCAGTGGTGAACTCATTTACATATCTGATCGGATAGCATCAGAGAGGAGTTTGTTAGACTTATGTACATTATGATATGAAGCTGACGCTGTTGTAAGCTGGAATTATATATATATATATCAGCTCATAGGATTTGCAAGATCCATTGAAGAACTTTATGTATGCACATTACCATGTACTACAGTGACTATGACTTATGTAAAATGGATGTACAGTACCTGTTTTGTAGCGTCAGAAAATAAACGATGGAAAACCTCAATAGCAGTTTACACCCTTCTATGACTTTTCATGTCATACCACATGTGTTGTGAACCTGTGAAACCACATCACCTACACTCGCAGCCAGCACCCATAAACCAGACAAGACACCTCACACTCCAGCCTATAACCTACCTGGTGTCTATAGGGGTGGGACTTTATATGGCTACACACTAGCAACGACTGTGGACTTATACCTGCAACATTGGTGGCTTACCGTTCATAGTGGCCAGTAGTCAGCCTAAACCACCCTTATCACCACGTTCATTCGTTCTTACCTAATACTTATTTGCACCTTCTGGAACAATCTTTAGGACACACGCACACAGCAAATCCAGTGTTATTTTGGCAAAGAAAACTCCAGCTCCTCAAAGACAGATTAAATCCACTTCTCCGGGGAACGTTCACTTTGTTACTTTTATTTAGGATTTCTGTTTATGTCACATTATTTAGTCCAGGTAAGAAATTTAACAGTGCTCACAGTGTCAGTAGCTTGAGATTTCCAGTACATAGGAATGTCAGGTCGGTAACTTCTCTCAGTATAAAAATTCCTTGTCACACCACAAATGGTCACACGTCAGGAAATGTTAATGTTGGTTATGTCGCCACAACGGGCTGAATGTAAATGAAATTTGGGAAAAAAGAAATCTGGATCTATAGGCCCAGTTACAAAGTCACTCTTAATGTTCTTTGGGTTGGTACTCTGTCTCTTTCTGGGTGTAAACACGAAGCCAGACAGGTTCACCTTTGAAGACCCAGATACTAAGTAAAAAATGTTCTTTTGTATGGTTATTCTCAGATTTATATGGAAGCCGCTGGTAGATTTTGGGTTTGACTCAATACTGTGTAAAGGAGAAAAAAAAATACAAATACTTAACCATAATATAGTATTCTCAATCCTATCCTTAACCCGCGTAAAAAATAATATACTTATCCACTTCTGTTATTTAACTTTAATTGGAACTACAAGCCTAGAGCTTATACGATCGTTTAAAAACTCCCGTGAAGTAAATTCTAGTCATTTAAAAAAATTAATCATCATGAATTAGAAATAAATATATATTTCGTCAATACTCATAATGAACAGTGCATTTACTAGTCGATTAAATATCTTTTTACTGGTTAAATCGGTTAGTTAGATTAACGCTACAGCCGGAACAGTTTAGCTATAGATTATATTTAGTTCGATAGTCATTTAACACACAATAAAATCCTAGTGGAATATAACTGACGGACTCAACAGTTAAATCACTCTAATTTCTAGTATGATATTTACCGCCAACACAGAAATTAAAACAATCTCCAAAGAAAACTAAGAAACTCCATTAATACAAATGGTTCTAGAATCGGAGCTAGATGTTCTGAAATAAATCTGTGGGTACTGAATAATGGATTTTAAAAGCTGGAGAAAATATATTAAATTTGCAGAACTTCGCTCAGACTTGTTACGTTTAACGCCTTCGCTCAGATTTCGGGCTTTTCTTTGGTCGATCTGCGAATCAGAGGAAAAATTCACGCTTTTACCGCTTGCAGACTCGGGCAATCGAGCGAAACCCGTCCTTTGATCTGGCGATTCTCACCGTGTTTAATTACCTTCCAAACGAACTAATTCAGGGGGAGTAACTGTGATTATCTGCCCTTGGTTTCAGATTATGTCCCCTGACCAATGTCTAACGAAAAATTCGTTTCAACTTATCGCCCCCTTGGTTTTTCTACATTTAGCTTATCTCCCCCTTCTCTACAAATCCACCATCCCGTCCCCCCTCTACGCGTTCCGTTTATCTGTCTGATTGCAAACATTCCTCGTAGTTTATACGACATAGAGAAAAGAAAATGTGCGTGGCCAAATTAAGAGTTTGCCATATATAGAGAAGTGAAGGGGTCTGCGTTTAACAAATAGGTCTGTTGGTAAACATTCCTAAGGCAAATAGAGAAAAGAAAATAAAATAGGCGTGCTAAATTAAGAAAGAGACAGATATCTGAGTGTAGGAGGGTTTTGCGTTAACAAACCGTGCATGGCTCATAAGGAAGCCGGTGAAAGACAGGTGGAAGAAAAATGTAGATGTATGAAATCTATTTCCATAATATCCTCTGCCACAGAGCCTCAGACTCAACGCCAACTTTTACCTGATCGACTGCATGCAAGAAGATCCCACAGTGACCAGGTGACAGTGGAGGGGTGCTGTGAAGTGGACTCAGCGAAGGACGTGACGATTCCTTCGGAGAGCCAAGAACCAGAGTACATTATATTCTTCGTCTTCTTCTTCCGTCCTTAGCCACCGACCGTCAAAGCAGTCAGTGGTCATTACGCCTAGTGGCGTCTTAGGGCAACAGCAGATAGGTTTTCTTTGCCATTGTTTCCCATCACGCCTAGTGGCGTCTTTAGGGCAACGGCAAATCAACCCATTTGCAGTTGTTTCCGTAATCGAAGTGACTGGCAAACGGGTGATCAGCCCGTTGAAGTACATTATATTAGCCCTTCATATTTGGAGATTAGCTGTCACTCTGCTCCTCTCGTGGAGTCGACAGTCTTGGAAGGCTTGTTCTACTGTTTGTTTGCCCTCCCCACATGGACACGTGTCTGCTTTTCCGATTTGTTGAACAGTTTGCATTTAATGAAAATTATCACTTGATGTTTACTTAGTAATGTATAGAATAGGTCTTCTGTATGACACTCTGGACGTTCCTTATGCCACTTTTCTTTAAAATTATTTTTTATTTATTTATTTTTATTTATTGTTTTCTCTCTTTATTTCTTGCCCTGTCTCCAGTTTGAATGTTGCCTCCTTCTTCTTGTGTAAGTCTACCTGAATAAATTCACATTCATTTTCAAAATAAAACAACCAGACCACAAGGTATTTTATATTTGGACATGCGCCCTAATATAACCGACGGGCCCTGTGTAAAGGTTGAAAGGTGCGCGCCTTGTTAAAAAGAGGCAACATTTTTATTTATTTGTTTTTTTAACAAAAACCTTAATTTTCCTCATCTACCTATGACTCAACACCAAGGCAGACCACTCCAGTTAAAACTTTTCATTTAATTCGGAAAGAATTAAGATAAGTTTTTTTGTTTTTTTTTCTAACCAGCGGCACTCGAGCTTTCCAGCCCTTTTTGGCCCAATGACACGTCATTGCGAGGATGTGGAGCCAATGGACTTTCCTTCCAACCCGGTCAGGAGTTTCGCTCCTTCCCATCCACAGAGGGTGGAACTTCGCTCCTTCCCGTCCACAGAGGGTTTATTTGCAGGAGCTGTTCAGGTTATTCAGGCAAATCCCGGTCGATGACACTACTACAAATGCCCGCGCCGGGGCTTGAACCTTGAAAACCTACCTGGTCGCTAGCGCAACGTGGTAACCATTACACCAGCGCGGCTCCCATTAAGATAAGTTAGATATATTTCCAAAACAAACTGCAAATTATAAACAGGGTTGCGTCCCTTAGAACATGAACTGAGATTTCAACTTTTTTTTTTTTTTAATTAAAAAAAAAGGTTGCGTGATCCAATTTGAACCAAATTTTTTTTTTTTTAACGTGCGTCCGCTATTACTCGAGGCGAGAGGGAGCCGCGCTGGTGTAATGGCTACGACGTTGTACTGGCGACCAGGTGTTCATGGTTCAAACCCGGCCGTCGGCGTTTGAAGAAATGTTTACGACCGGAAATTTAACTGAATAACCTGAACGGCTCCTGCACATAAATCCAGTGTGGATGGTGTGGTAAAGTGGGATGATATTAATATTTATAGGGGACTTAGTGTACTGACTGAGATCAACTGTGAAGGTATCTGTATCTAATAAGTGTGGTGTATTACAGATGACCTTACTTGCTACCACATTTATAACTCAGTCAGAATTATTCTGGAATATTGTGATGACTATGTTGAATGTCTAGGGTTATGAAAATGATGAAGTGTAAGTCACAACAACAACAGACCGATAAACAATTTAATTTATTCCACAACACTTTACAACACTGTGACACTCACACACATATAACACTCTATAAGACTATCTTAAATGAGTCAAGTGTAAAGTTTCAAATATATATGTAATAATTCCTTCAATAATAGATATCCTGATTCAACTACACAGTGAACCAGGAATCACAATCAAATGTAATCACAATTTATAAATATGATCTTGGTATTGACATAATTTATTAGTATTATCCTATGTGTGTAAGTTGTGAAGTAGTACTATGAGGTAATACTGGTTTTGTTTTTCAAGCTAGATTGTTGTTTGTCATCATGACTTCAAGTGTTTGATTATCGTGGAAATAGTATTGGGAAAAGTTCACAGTTCCTGTCATTTGAAACAATTTACTGTCCCTCTGTGTTTAATATAATGTCAATTTTTGAGGGAGGGCACATAATGTTGAGCTGCTCTGGCCACAGAAGCTTATCTTTCGTGATGGCGGCAGGAAAAGACTCCTCTGCTCGATTGCTTCACTGTGTTCTGGAGACACCTCACTGGTCGCTATCTGGACCAAGGAGTATGCTGTCAGCCTCTGGATTCAGCAAAACTCAGACCAGGTGCTGCTTCAATAACTTCGGACCACGGTCCCTGAAACAAGAAGGTTGTACCTCCTACTTCAGAACTAATTTATAATCTATTTCCACACTGAACACAATACATAACAAACACTGAGTTCAGAGCGGTAGGCCAACTGCTAGCTTCATCTGAAACAATTTACACCAGTATACTCCTCCCTAATGGTTACTACGCCTCTGCAATTCCAGCATTAGTTCTTTCTAGTCAATAAGATAGGTGTCAGTGTACTGTTTGGCAATTCCATGCAGTTTTACTTTTCTCCGACACGTCCTGTTCAGGTTGGAGCACTATCTAGGCTTTGCCTCATGTTTGCTACTGAACCACGCACATATACAGACATAAATTATTAATTTACATTCAATTTTCATTAAAAAGATATCAAATATGTCAAGCTTACCACAATTCATGGAAATAATACACAAATACGTTGACTGGCGATGAATATGGCACAAATTCCGATCTGCCTCTGTCCCAGGCTTTTATTTAGAAAAAAATATAAGCTGGTTCTCAACGCACTGTTTCTGAGTAAGTTTATTTTAAAATGTGGCACTGAACTGACGCTCCTAATTGACTATATTGGCGGGTCTAACCAATCGGGCCATGTTTACACAGCTTTTCCAAAAAAAAGTACCCCTACTACCGTTTCCCCTAACAACAAAAAATTAGTATTTGTAGTCCGACTAATCGTGTTTAGCCTTACATTTACTTCTATCCAATCAAATAGGATTTAACATGGTGGCCTATTTCCCGTAAAATGGTGGTTTCAAAACATGCCACTGTGCGATTATTATTTGGTGTTGTCTGACACCCTCACTATTTTCTTTTGGCTATAATTTGTTAATTCCTAGACTATTTGCGTAACACTTAACATATTCTTTGTCAGCAAGTCCTAAGGAACCCAAATGTATAAGTTTTAAGGGAGCTAAGTGGCGGCGTTCAAAATATGTATTTCCTTCTAGGATAGTCGTGCTGTTACCACCTCCTCACATCCAAACTTTAGGGTGTCTGCTGTACTGTCAGACTTTCAAACGTAAACCAGTATAATGTCATGTTTCCCAATAAGCATTTTACAGGTTTTTAAACCTAACTCTCGTATGGGTAGTGTTTTTTTTTCACTGTCGATTTGAAAAAAAAAGCTAGTGCTTCATGCCTTTCGCGTTGGGGGTGGCATTAATTGTATATCGCGAGACGCGTGTTAGTGTTGCCGGCGTTCCTGCTTTCAGCCCTCCCTCTCTCTATCCTAATTCCATCTGTCTTTTCATTACGCAGTGTATAAAATGAAATTAATGCTAGTATTAATTTAGGTCATTAAGCAGCTTGCGTATCTCAAGGTTTTCTTAGAAATGCAGTACACGTTTTATTGTTTTGTGGAAACGCGTGTATGCTGCTATAGGCTTTACTATCAACGTGGAAACGTTACAATTTGCAGACGAAGTAGAAAAAAAAAGGGGATTTTCGAGTACAGTCATTGTGACAGCACTGTTCTTTACCATTCTTCTTTCCCTTTTATTGAATTTATGTGTTAGGCTTTACATTTACCTTTTAATTTATATATGTGGATTTAGAATGTTTCACGACAGATGGGAAGGAGCAAAGCTCCTGACCGGGTTGGAAGGAAAGTCCACTGACCCCCCAGCCTCGCAATGACATGTCATTGGGCCGAAAGAGCTGGAAAGCTCGAGTGCCGCTGGTTATAGAACAAAAAAAAAAAAAACTCGAGGCGAGAATCTCCGGTTAGTATATCTAACCTGAGACTGATTTTTACGTGAGTATCCCTTCCTGTACAATGACAGGTGTCCACACGCCATTCAGGCAGAAACTCGCCGTTTTCGGAGGGCAGTCTTTAGAGCTGGGTCCGCTCAGGAGCCTTTCAGGTTATTCCAGCCCTGGTCGGCGACACTCTTTCAAATGTCTTCGCCAGGGCTCAAATTAATCCAGTCCAAGTCGCGATCGACGACACTGCTCCAAATATCCTCGCTCGGGCTTGAACCTGGATCACCGGATCACAAATATAACAGACAAATGCAGTGTGAAGACACTATTACAACCATTGTTAGACATTCGGACAACACCACATTAATTGCTTGTACACAAATACAAAGGTGAAAACATTAATACAGTTATGTGCATGTATAAATAAAAACAGCGTGCCCCGTGCAGGTGCCGGGGGGGGGGGTGTCTCTGAAGGAACGAAGAACGAATAGGACTACTATATCGTCTGGCATATCGCACGTGACGTTTAATATAAACATGTTGCTACATAAACCATCACAACAGGAGCATGTGAATGCTTTCTGCAGACTTCCTGCAAGGGGGGACCAGCTGCAGATGGTGGCTCCATGCTCCATTATACGCGATAAGGACAATGATGATGACGTACAGTTTACAACATTAAATGGGGGGGGGGGGGGGGGGGACGGGTCGCTTGACACGCCCATTTGAGGCATATTGAGAATATTGTATTAGGCCCATCGGCACACTAGGGGTGATGTGGTCAGCATCGCGCCGGCCGCCTATACTTTCCCAAAGTCGCTCTGGTAATTCGTGAGGCTGGGTCGACCCCGCAGCCGTTTGCAGTCTAAAAAAATCTCACCTCAACTGGGGATGGAACCAAGCTAGGAAAAGGTAACGGTAAAGGATCACATTTCACGCCCATTATGGCATATTGGGAATATGGTGTTAAGCCCATATTTTCGTGACCATCAGCACACTAGGGGTGATGTGGTCAGCATCATGCCGGCCGCCATAACCTTCCCAGAGTTGCTCTGGTACCCAATTCATGAGGCTGGGTCGACCCCGGAGCCGTTTGCGGTCTAAAAAATCCCACCTCAATTGGGGATCGAACCATGGACCACCGAGCTAGGAAGCCAGTGCACTAACCACTGCGCTACCACGGCTCCGCCAACACTAATTACTGTACAATTATATGTACATATGCACAAATTTAATGTGATAATATTAATACAACTTTACGTGTACAAAAATACTAGTGAAAACACTAAACAATAATATTTACTCAAATACAAAGTGGAAACAAAATAACAATCATACCTTCGCAATATGGAACCACTAACGCAAACGCGTACTTGAAAACATTACTACAACCAGAGTCAGCCACAGGGCAGGGTGACGTGGGGGCGCCAGAGTGGACGAGAGAAAAGTTTGTTTGTTTTGTGTCACAATGCTCGGCTTTTCTTATTCTGTATTTTTGAACATTATGGTTTTAGTTGTTATCGTGTTTTTTTGTTTTGTAAGTAATAATATATAAAACTATTTGCAATTTTATTCACGAATCTTTCTTTTCTTGATTTTCCAGTAGACATTAATTAACTTTAGCGGCTAGAAGTGTAGGGGTGGGGGGTGGGGGGGGGGGGTGCCTGTCAAACCACTCGCCCCGATTGCTGAATGCTTCAAGGCCGACTCTGAGTACAACCACGTAGACAGAAACACAATGCGAACCACGTGTACACACAATACAATGTGATAACATTTCTTCTTCAAGTACCATGTCCGGTGGCGTGGGCGATAATGTCTCTCCACAACTTCCTGTCTACAGTGCTATTTATCAACTATGTTGTTGACATTTTTCCATGTCATGATGTTCAACTGTGCATTACGTTCTCTCTTGGTTGTTCTGTATATCTTTTAAAACAATCTTTCCTGTTGTCAAGATACGAGTATATTCCAGCTTTATTATTCTCAAAACATTCCAATAGAAAGTGGATTCTTTCCTTCTAACATGAGGAATATGCTTCCTTTGTACCGTGGCCTCTTTCAGAACCAGTGGCGTAAATACAGTGTTAGGAGCCCCTGGTGCATAGTAAATGTGGTCCTCAAAATTAATATTTCTGTCTTATACTTGTCAACTCCTGTCATACTCCACCACTCTAGCTCCGACCATGTGTTTACTATTTTCTTTGCCAGCCATTTCATTTCGCATAATTTTACTTATTTGGACTACTTCTGTTTGCTGTATTTTCCCCCACTTTATCTGGAGCATTGGTCTATACTAACATCCGTTAGAGTATGCAGAAACAACCCTCCCTTAACTCTACATGTACCCATTTCGCGCCCCCCCCCCCTTTCCCCGTACACGGAATATAATTGATGGAATTATTTTTTTTTCAGAACCGATGGTTCCTATTGATGTCGCACTCTCTCTCATCTCCTGGGTAGTGAGATCTGATCCCTAGCCTTCTTGGATAAGAGCGAAAAAATTCGAGGTCCCGTGTGCAAATTGCGCTTCTTAAAAATCCCTCGGCAGTTGGAAATCGTAAAGAGTGGGCAAAATTTAAAAATTAGGAAACTTACCCTTTCAACCGGTGCTACAGAGTTCGTGCACAGTGCTGAGATCCTCCTTGTGTAATCTAAGGGAGGAGGGTCGGAGCACTTATGGAGTTGTCCACGTACAATGAAGATAATCCTTAAAACCAAACTAAATGAATGGTGTCCTCTTTACAAACTGGACCACCAACCATAAAGTATGCGGCAAATCTGTTTCAAACATTTTATACTACTTAGTTAATAATTATGAAAAAAAAATGTTTTTTAAATTATAGGTATATGAGTAAGCCACCGGCCATAACATGGCGGGAAATAATTATGCTGTGTTTGTTTAGCTACATGTCTACTAATTCTCCTGTGGTAATTTATCTGGATGCATTGGTTATGAAGCGATGGAGCAATACGTCAAAAAAGGTCATGGGGAGAAGTGCAAAAACAGGCCAATCGGCTGAAATTTGCCTAATTAATTAACAGCTGCTTTATCTTAACACGGTTTGTAAATGTTGGATTTTTTTTTTTCTGTATGACCTTGGTAAATTAAAATCTCGAACCAGATCGGAAAGTTTTTCGGTACATTCTTCAATCATTTTATTACTAAACATAGATCGACGCTGTGAGCGGCTTAGGGCCAAAATGATGAAATTTCATGACCCGCTGACACCGGCTCGCAGTTAAAAAAAAAAAAAAAAAATTAAATTAAACTGTCTGTTACTCCGTCCCCTATCGTCGGCTGAGTTACTGGAAATGTTAGGAACTCCATTCATAAATATATAAGATAGGTATTCATACTCAACCCGAATTAAAAATGGGAAAAATTCAAGAAATGTTGGCCAAAATCAAGTATCCACTATTGTTCTTCTTCTTCTCTTCTTCTTATCTAACCAGAGGCACTCGAGCTTTCCAGCCCTTTTGGCCCAATGACACGTCATTGCGAGGCTGGGGAGACAGTGGACTTTCCTTCCAACCCGGGCAGGAGCTTCGCTCCTTCCCATCCACAGAGGGTTTATCTGCAGGAGCCGTTCAGGTTATTCAGTCAAATTCCCGGTCGATGACACTCCTACAAATGCCCGGCGCCCGGGCTTGAACCTTGAAAACCTGGTCGCTAGCGCAACGTCTTAACCATTACACCAGCGCGGCTCCCATCCACTATTGTTAAGAATAGGGAAAAAATGCGCGTTGTTTCAACTGGCGCACAATTTAGTTCCCATCCAGAAAAATGTGCCATAATGTGGTAAAGTGGGATGTTATAAATATTTATATGGGACTTAGTGTACTGACTGAGATCAGCTGTGAAGGTATCTGTATCTAATAAGTGTGGTGTATTACAGATGACCTTACTTGCTACCACATTTATACCTCAGTCAGAATTATTCTGGAATATTGTGATGACTACGTTGAATGTCTAGGGTTATGAAAATGATGAAGTGTAAGTCACAACAACAACAGACCGATAAACAATTTAATTTATTCCACAACACTTTACAACACTGTGACACTCACACACATATAACACTCTATAAGACTATCTTAAATGAGTCAAGTGTAAAGTTTCAAATATATGTGTTGTGGTAAAGTGGGATGTATATAAATATTTATAGGGGACTTAGTGTACTGACTGAGATCAGCTGTGAAGGTATCTATATCTAATAAGAGTAGTGTATTATAGATAACCTTACTTGCTGCCACATATATATATATCTCAGTCAGAATTATTCTGGAATAGTGTGATGACTACGTTATATGTCTAGGGTATGTGTATGATGAATTGTAAGTCATAACAACAACAGACAGATAAACAATTTAATTTATTCCACCACACTTGACAACACTGTGACACTCACA
This sequence comes from Oreohelix idahoensis, assembly GCA_024509875.1. Lineage (NCBI taxonomy): Eukaryota > Metazoa > Mollusca > Gastropoda > Stylommatophora > Oreohelicidae > Oreohelix > Oreohelix idahoensis. Next base: position 216,360 of record JAMPIV010021368.1, read on the forward strand.
TACATAAAACACTCTAAGAGGATATCTTAAAGGAGTCACTGATAACTTTACAAATAACAATATGTATTCATAGCTGTCATGAATGTATATGTGTCCTGATTCAAATACAAATGGAACCAGGAATCACAATCAATTTTAATTACAAGTTATATGTACAGAATTTATTAATATGATTATTATAGTGACATATATTATTAATGGTATCCTATGTGTGTCAGTTGTGTAGTGGTAACATGAGGTAATACTGGTTTTGTTTTGTTCAAGCTCTGTTGGTATTTGTCATCATGACTTCAATAGTTTGTTTCTATGGGAACTAGTATTGGAGATGTTCTCAGTTCCTGGTATTAAAACAATTTAATTCCCCTCTTAATTTTAGTTTATACTGTCATTTTAAGATGGGGGTACATAATGTTGAGCTCCATGGCCACACTCTCTTATCTTGCGTGATGACTGCAGTAAAAGACTCCTCTGCTCGTTAACTGTAATGAGTTCTGGAGCCACCCCACTGGTTGCTATATGGACCAAGGAGTATGCTGTCCACTTCTGGCTTCAGCAAAGCTCTGACCAGGTGCTGCTCAAAAACTTTAAGACCACGGTCCCTGAAACAAGAAGGTTGTACCTTCTACGTCAGAACTAATTTACACTCTGTTTCTACACTGAGCACAATACCTCACAAACATTGAGTTCAGAGCGTTAGGCCAACTGTCAGCTTCATCTGAAATACTTTATACCAGTATTTCCCTCCCTAATGGTTACTACGCCTCTGCAATTCCAGCATTATTTCTCTCTAGTTAATAATCTAGGTGTCAGTGTACTGTTTGGCCATTCCATGCAGTTGTACTTTCCTCCGACACCCTCTGTTCAGGTTGGAGCCTATAGGCTTTACATCATGTTCGCTACTGAACCACACATATATACAGACATAAATTATCAATTTACATTCAATTTTCATTAAAAGATATTGAATATTTCAAGCTTACCACAATTCATGGAAATAATAATAAACAGTTTCGTTGACTGGCAATGAATATAGCACAACTCCGATCTGCCGATGTCCCAGGCTTTATTTTATAAAAAATATACACTGGTGCTCAACGTACTGCTTCTTAGTAGGTTTATTACAAGATGTGGCGATGAACAGACGCTCTGAATTGTGTATATTCGCAGCTCTAACCAATAAAACCCTGTCCACACATCTTTTCAAAAAAATACTCCTACTCCCGTTTCCCCTGACAACGAAAGATAGTATTTATAGTCCGACCAATCGTGTTTAGTCTTTCATTTGTTGCGCTCCAATCACATAGGAGTTAACATGGTAGGCTATTTCCGTACGTAATGTTTTTTCAAACACGTTATAAAAAAATTTTATGAACAGAAATGATTTCATGCTGTCAGGCACCCCCACTATTTTATTTTGGCCATAACTTGGTAATTCCTAGACTACTTGCGTAACGTTTTACATATTCTTTGTCAGCAAACCCTAAGGAACCCAAATATATATATTTAATAGAGCTAATATGCTGCGTTCAAAATATGCAATTTCTTCTACCTCCTGTTTCGAAGATGTGCTGTCTGGGTACTGTAATGTTTTCAAGCGTAAACCCATCTATTGTCATCTTTCCTAATAAGCGTTTTTCAGGATTTTAAAACCTAACTCTGGGAAGGGTAGTGAATTTTATCACTGTCGATTTGAAATAAAGTTAGTGCATGTGGCCTTACACGCGTGATGGCAGCAATTGTGTATCGCGCGACGCGTGTTTAGTGTTGCACGTGTTCGGCTTTCTGCCTCTCCCTTCTCTCTATCCTTTAGTCCATCTGTCTTTAGTTACGCCGTGTATAAAATGGAATGAATGAAATATTAAATTTAGGTCATTGATCAGCTTGCGTATCTCAATGTTTTTCCAAGAAATACCGCACACGTTTCATTGAAGAAAGCGGGTAATAATACAGTAGGCTTTTACTATCAACGTGAAAGCGTTACAATTTGCCGACGAAGTAGAAAACAAGGGGGATTTCGAGTACAGTCATTGTGACAGCACTGTTCTTTACCATTCTTCTTTCCTTTTATTAAATTTATTTGTTAGGCTTTGCATTTACGTTTTAATTTATATATGGGGATTAGAATAATTCACGACATGTGTAATAACTCCTTTCATTAATAGATATCCTGATTCAACTACACAGTGAACCAGGAATCACAATCAAATGTAATTACAATTTGTATGTACACAATTTATAATTATGATCTTTGTATTGACATATTTTATTATTATTATCCTATGTGTGTAAGTTGTGCAGTAGTACTATGAGGTAATACTGGTTTTGTTTTTCAAGCTAGATTGTTGTTTGTCATCATGACATCAAGTGTTTGATTATCGTGGAAATAGTATTGGGAAAAGTTCACAGTTCCTGTCAATTGAAACAATGTATTGTCCCTCTGTGTTTAATATAATGTCAATTTTTGAGGGGGGGGGGGAGGGGGGGGAGGGCACATAATGTTGAGCTGCTCTGGCCACAGAAGCTTATCTTTCGTGATGGCGGCAGGAAAAGACTCTTCTGCTCGATTGCTTCACTGTGTTCTGGAGACACCTCACTGGTCGCTATCTGGACCAAGGAGTATGCTGTCAGCCTCTGGATTCAGCAAAACTCAGACCAGGTGCTGCTTCAATAACTTCGGACCACGGTCCCTGAAACAAGAAGGTTGTACCTCCTACTTCAGAACTAATTTATAATCTATTTCCACACTGAACACAATACATAACAAACACTGAGTTCAGAGCGGTAGGCCAACTGCTAGCTTCATCTGAAACAATTTACACCAGTATACTCCTCCCTGGAGCCGCGGTAGCGTAGTGGTTAGTGCACTGGCTTCCTAGCGCAGTGGTCTATGGTTCGATCCCCAGATGAGGCGGAAAATTTTTAGGCCACAAACGGCTCCTGGGTCGACCCAGCCCCAAATGGGTACCAGAGCTACTCTCTGGGAAGGTTAAGGCGGCCGGCGTGATGCCGACCACATCACCCCTAGTGTGCCGACGGTCAAGATAATATGGGCCTAACACCATATTCCCAATATGCCTCAATGGGCGTGTAACGGGTTCCTTTACCTTTACCATACTCCTCCCTAATGGTTACTACGCCTCTGCAATTCCAGCATTAGTTCTTTCTAGTCAATAAGATAGGTGTCAGTGTACTGTTTGGCAATTCCATGCAGTTTTACTTTTCTCCGACACGTCCTGTTCAGGTTGGAGCACTATCTAGGCTTTGCCTCATGTTTGCTACTGAACCACGCACATATACAGACATAAATTATTAATTTACATTCAATTTTCATTAAAAAGATATCAAATATGTCAAGCTTACCACAATTCATGGAAATAATACACAAATACGTTGACTGGCGATGAATATGGCACAGATTCCGATCTGCCTCTGTCCCAGGCTTTTATTTAGAAAAAAAATATAAGCTGGTTCTCAACGCACTGTTTCTGAGTAAGTTTATTTTAAAATGTGGCACTGAACTGACGCTCCTAATTGACTATATTGGCGGGTCTAACCAATCGGGCCATGTTTACACAGCTTTTCAAAAAAAAAGTACCCCTACTACCGTTTCCCCTAACAACAAAAAATTAGTATTTGTAGTCCGACTAATCGTGTGTAGCCTTACATATCATTCCCGCCAATCAAATTGGATTTAACATGGTGACCTATTTCCCGTAAAATGGTGGTTTCAAAACATGCCACTGTGCGATTATTATTTGGTGTTGTCTGACACCCTCACTATTTTCATTTGGCTATAATTTGTTAATTCCTAGACTATTTGCGTAACACTTAACATATTCTTTGTCAGCAAGGCCTAAGGAACCCAAATATATAAATGTTATGGGGCTAAGGGGCTGCGTTCAAAATATGCATTTTCTTCTACCTCCCGTTCACTTCGATACGATGTGGTGTCTGGGTACTGTCAGGCTTTCAAACGTAAACCAGTATAATGTCATATTTCCTAATAAGCATTTTTTCAGGTTTTTAAACCTAACTCTCGTATGGGTAGTGTTTTTTATCACTGTCGATTTGAAAAAAAGTCAGTGCTTCTGGCCTTACGCTTGGGGTGGCATTAATTGTCGCGAGACGCGTGTTAGTGTTGCATGCGTTCCTGCTTTCAGCCCTCACTCTCTTTCTATCCTAAGTCCATCTGTCCTTTCGTTTATGTTAACGTAGTGTATAAAATGAAATTAATGGAAGTATTAATTTAGGTCATTACGCAGTGTGCCTAGCTCAAGGTTTTCTTAGAAATACAGTACACGTTTTATTGTAGAAAGCGTGTATTGATGCAGTAGGCTTTACTATCAACTTGAAAGCGTGAGAATATGCAGACGAAGCATAAAAAAGGGGTTTTTATTGTTCAACTAGCATGACGTTCTATTAACACAGGCGTACGCTATTGGAAAGCACGAGTCTTTAACCATTTCTCTTTCCCTTTTATTGAATTTATGTGTTAGGCTTTACATTTACCTTTTAATTTATATTTGTTGATTTAGAATGTTTCACGACACATAAAAAGATTGCATCTTTGGTGGGAAAAGATAGGATTAATGTGGCTGATAGATAATAGAATTATAACTGTACAACAATGTGGAACCGTTATCATAACATTGTGTAGATAATTCAGAATTATTTGTATTTACCGCCAACTGTCTATTTCTTGGTGGTCTCTAATCAGACAAAGGAGAAGACCATTACTGTTCCCTCATTATGTCGTAAAAGGAGGCTAATTTATGGTTGTACACGGGGCTGACAACCTCATCAAGTAAAACAAATGGCTGTAGAAACCAAAGCTGCAGGAACGTGTGCGCTGGCGTAAGCTTTCTTAAGGAAGCATTCTCCAGTTGTGGCTCCATGCTCCATAAGGAGTGAAATAGGAGATGATGATGATGATAATTATGATAATAACTAGCAATAACCCGTCAATCTTGACGGATTTTAATTATAGCGAGCTGTTTCCGTGCCCGGATGAGCAGATAGAAGTACATTCTTAGAGTGTTTTTGGTTTCTTTCCATTATACAGTGTAATCAAACTGTTCATGAACACCGTCATTTGAACGCTTTTCTTTGTTGATTGTAACTATTTTCGGGAGAGTATATATAATGGAAACAATACAATTTTTCAACACGGTTGCATTCCTCAGCTGTGACCAACGTACACACGGCGAGAATTATGTTATTTTAGATTCAATTTAAAAGTTGTTTCATGACAACATTTCGTGTGAAAGTGCGTGGATTGTTTTCAAAGAGTGTTCCCTGATAATAAGTGGTTTTATCAAAAACTTTCAAGTTTTTGTGATTTGTACATCGGGTGAGGGCTCATGCACACCAATTTTTATGCACTTTTTCCTTTGTCGAGCGCTACTAATTTCGTGAAAGAATAACAAAAAAAAAAAAAACCAAAGTATTTGTTTTATTTAACACCCACGCCGCGCAAGTTGCACACCATGCGTTGCGCACTTTTTTTTCTGTTACTATTTTGAGTGAGACCGACCGACTTAACAAACATCGGTAATTATGTTAGTTGGGATGATGATGATAATGGTGAGGATGATGATGACCTATATCTCATCAATAAGCAGAAACGCTGTCTCAAATTTTTGCACACAATATGAAATCATTTTAAATGTTGTGCAAACATCTTAGGAACGTCCATCACAACTTTATGTCGACAACAGTGAAGTTGTCGGAAGCATATCTGAACCACTGGGGGGAAAAAAACGGAAATAAAATGTGAAAATACTAGAAGTTCATTATAGTCTGTAGTTGTTCGTCTGACCATTATCACTGCTCTACTTGTTATTTAGGTTGGGTTACTCATGTATTCATATTTAATACAACTATATAATGTTCGCTACAAATATCTAAAGACGGTCGTCTGCAATGAAATTACCACTTAGTGATGGTCCGTTCTGTAATACATATAACAGAAACAACACACTATAATTAAAAACTTGCCAATTTTGGCATGTTGTTGCTAGTTTTGACATAATTCCTTGTACTTTAAAATCGAAACTGAAACCACGGGTTGTCTTTGAAACTAAGGTAATGTAGTCCAAAACCAGTTTAATACTAACCAGTCCTTAGGGTTGCACAAGACAAAATAATTTTGATTGGTTAAATGCAACATAAATTATGCCCGTGTGTTTACTAATCTATATAATAAACACGTCAATTACCGTTTTCGTAGGTGAAGTGGCCGAGCGGTTAAGGCGTTCGACTCATGATCGAATGGAGTTTCTCCGCGCGGGTTCGAATCCCGTCTTCACCGTATATAGCACTGGGCTATTTTTGTACTTTTTACGTACCTGTAAAGAAGGATATAACAGAAGCAATGTTGTGTAAGTAACTAATCCTACTACACACTAGGGACACACATAACTAACGTACGTACCATCGGATCACAAATCAGCGTGTCAGCTTTGGTGCAATAGTGACAGAGTCGTCGGATTATAAATCTAGTGTGTAACGGCTGTGGTTTGCAACCACAGTTGTACAGTGAGACAGAGCCTTTTGATTAAAAATCTAGTTTGCAGTGTGTAACATCTGTTGTTTGCAATCATTAGGTGTAATAATACAGTAACACAGAGCCGTTGGATTATAAATCTAATGTGTAGTGTGTAACAGCTGTGATTTGCAATCATTAAGTGTACAGTGAGACAGAGCCTTTGGATTATAAATCTAGTTTGCAGTGTGTAACATGTGTGGTTTGCAATCATTAGGTGTAATAATACAGTGAAACATGAGTCGTCGGGATTATAAATCTCACAGTGTGTTTACAATCATTAGATGTTTTTGTTATTGAGAGACAAAGCCGTCGGATTACTAATCTGGTGTGCAGTGTGTAAGTGATGTAGTTTGCAATCATTAAGTGTAATATTACACATTCTTTCATCTTTCTTGTCCCAGCTAGAAGTACATCATCTTTTGTCCTGTCCAATTTTTAGCGCCGCATTTGGGTGTTTGATGTCTCCTACATTCATGTCTTGAAGGCATTTCATTCTTCGTGCCTTTCCTCATATTTGATTGGTTGAGTGATGCATGTATGGGGGGGTTTCTTGATATATTTTATCTTTTATTTTGTTTCATCGTTTTATCATTCACAATCATTTTTCTTTGAATCCCTTACGGCGCAGCCGTTCACGATTGTAACTGGTCCATTGCAAAAGGTCTTCACCAAGCTTTCACCTGCTGTTACAGCGGTGGTTTCGGCAGCAATTCGTTTGACATGATGAGGTTGCCAGTCCCATGCACAACCTTACACTAGTCGCCTTGTAACACTGGCCTGAGGGTGCGGCCTCCTCCCCTCGAACTACACGGGGCGTCTGTTCGTTTGGGCCTCGTTAAACGTGAAGAGTGTAAAGAACCAAATACAATTATAAGGCACTGCCATTTTTCTGAACAATACAACAACTTGAACTATAACTAAAGTATAAAAACATCATTGAGAATAATAATAAAGCACAGAGCATAAAATAAATCCAATCAAGAAAAATATAAGTAAGGAATCAGCAACTGGTACAGACAGACACCTTCACATACCTAGGATGCATAGTAACACCAGACGGCGGGGCAAGCAAAGACATCAACAACAGAATGAACAAAGCAAGAACACCCTTTTTTAGTTTAAACAACATCTGGAAGTCCTCTCAATACAGCACAAGCACAAAATTAAGATTATATCAGAGCTGTGTGCTTCTCTATGGTGCGAAATGCTGGAGAGTTACAGAGAAGGAAATGTCGAAATTGTCCTCTTTTCACACAACATGCCTAAGAAAAATTCACCGAATCTCTTGGCCGAATACCATCACCAACCAAGATCTGCTTACTCGGAGCAAGCAAGAGGACATGCACACCATCATAGCTGGAGTTGGGTTGGCCATGTCCTCAGAAGAGACCCCGATGCCATCACATGAACAGCTATGCTTTGGACCCCTGAAGGAAAACGAAAGAGAGGCCGACCAAAAACAACTTGGCGGAGGACTGTGGAGGCTGAGATGCAAAAAATTAACCAGAGTTGGGGCACTGTACGAAGGATGTCCACCGACCGAGCAAAGTTGAATCAATTTGTTGTTGCCCTACAAGACGCCACTTGGCATGTGTTTGTTGAAGGCCTATGCTCTTTTGGGAGTGGATGGTTATGAATGGACTAGGAATGAAGAACGAGAATGGGGAACTATTAGCTAACTTCTGTGCTTCAAAACAACTAGCTATAGGAGGAAGCATATTTCCACATAAAAGAATACATAAAGCAACATGGATATCACCTGACCACAGAACTGAGAATCAGATTGACCACATAAGAAGTTTAGGTCATCATTGCATGATGTAAAAGTATGTAGAGGAGCAGATGTGATATCAGACCACCATCTTCTTTTGGCTAAAACAAAACTAAAACTCAAGAAATTTACAACAGTATACAGTATAGCTTTAGACAACAGTATAATGTGGGATATCTAAGAAATATGGAAATAAGAGAAAAGTTTTCTATCACAGTATGCAACAAATACCAAGTACTCCAACAGCTGGAAGATGAAGCAGATACGGAAGACCACTGGCAACAAGCAACAAATATATGGAACGAGACGTGTGAAGAAGTACTGAGAAAAAGAGAACATCAACACAAAGCATGGATAACAACAGAAACCATTGGCAAGATGGAAGACATGAAAAACAAGAAAGCAGATTTAAACAGAAGCAAAACCAGAAGCTCCAAAGCCAAGGCTCATGAAGTGTACATAGAAACAAACAAAGAAGTAAGAAGAAACATCAAAAGAGACAAGACGAAGTATATTGAAGAGTTGGCAAGGGAAGCAGAGGAAGCTGCGGCCAAAGGAAATATGAGGGACCTGTACAACAACACAAAGAAGCTGACAGGGAAATATAAGCAAAAGATAAGAATGGCAAATTGCTTAGTAATATATGTCGTGAAACGAGTGTAACCCACTACTTTGTTAATCACTATGTCGAGATACAGATTTGCTTCAACCAATCAACGAGCAACGTTCACCAGTCTCTGAGACAGAATAAATTAACGGCCATCATGTTCACGCAAGATGGCGGATTAAAACTGTATAAAATTAGGCTGTATGAGACCAGGTACCAAACCGGAGGAAACCAATCATTTTGCTCCGCCAGGAACCAACCGAAAGCTTTCCTTAAGTATTTACCTGCCTATATAATCGGGCGGATTTTATGCATAATCACACATCACCGACGCGACGCCAGAGATACCGACCGACTGAAGAGGAGAGAAGCTGTCACGATTTATTGCTTACTGTCACGAGTTGGATTTAAGTTAGAGTTATGCCCCAGTGTAGGACAAGACCCTAGTGTGAGAAAAGACTAAGATAATAGATTAATTATGAGAAATGACAGTGAATGTAGTAAGGTGAGTCTATTGGCCCGAGGAGGATAACCGAAATTAAATCTCTCCTCGCCAAATCGTGACTTTAAGGAATGCTATAAACTCACCACCTCTGGCTACCTTTAACAGACTAAAGGAGATAAGGTTAAACTAACACTACAGACACCACTGTACAGACAACAGTTAAGGACTATACAGTGACGAAGCTGATCCAGTGAACATTAAATAAGTTTATTATACAAATCCACATAGTTCATAACATAGTAACAACAATATATATATAACGTGCCAGGTTTGCACTGACCTGGAAATAAAAAAAAACTCAATTTAAATTTATAAGACACATCAAATTATGAACCCAACCACTCTCACTCATTTATTCACCTTGCTGGGGAAACAAAATCAGAATGATTACTTGGATTCTTACTACCATCTAATTTAGTGGCCCTCAACTGTAGCCACTACTCTCTATTACACTACTATCTCTATTTTTGTCACTGGCTGCTGACCCTGCCTGAAGACTATCTGCACAGCTGCTAACTCTGTCAGCGGTATACGCCACTAAGTCACACTCTGCACTGCTATGTAATAGACTTTTTCTAACTCTAAGGCTCAGAGGCTATCCTCTAAGAATAATGTGAGACTCTGCAGGTCCCTGATCTATTTTTCACCATCTCTCTCCACTTCTCCTGCCTTGCTGCTCTCGTTTCATTTCAGCAACCGGGAAATGATATCCCTTTCTTCCTGGTTCTGACTCGTACTTCTGATGACTAGGCACTTGCCGTAGACTGTAGAGGCTTCTCTATTTGGCGAAAAGAAAGCTGATTCTCCCTTGCTATGTTACCCCTCATTTGGGTTTAGGCCCTTCGGTATTGTTACCGAGGCTAAAAAACGACACACCAACCCGCTTGCTTGGGTTCGATGGGTGTGTATATGAGCTTAGAGCTCCGGGTCTTAAGAAAACCCTTTTCACTGAAGACTGCGTCGCTGTCTCGACCTGCTCTTCCTCGCTCCCTCTCTCTGGGGCCCACAATACTCAGAGCCGATACCCCTCCACGGTACAAGCTCTTGCGCCTCTGGCGTTTCCTCGACTTTTCTCTCTTGAGAAGACTGGCTACCTTTGCCAGCTGTCAGGAACAAGATTTATTGGCAACCCCCGCTCTTCGGGCCGTGACCACTGCTGTGGACACAAAAGACATGCCACTCTGTACTACAATACCAAAATACTTTCATATAATAAACTTACATATAAAACGTAAACAGTGGGTGCTTCAGTCACACTCAAATCTAGCACAAACATGTAAACACCCGAAACACAGACTGCTCCACCATTTCCCCTCTCCCCCTTTCATCTTGTGCACGACGATACATAAATATTTCCTGACCCTGGGTCAGCTATTCCCAACAACCCCCTGCCTGTCTAGTAAACTCCAGACTCACTGATCAATACTAATTATACACAGCTTGCCTCAGGCCTTAAAACATTAAAAACAGGTAGGGAAACCTCCCGTACTTAGGCCTACTTTAACTCTGTAAGCGGTCTCAGGACCTTATCATCGTTTCCCCCTTATGATAAAAATGCACAACAATTAACTGCACATCAATGTTTAAAATTCACCATTACATTTATATATTACATTTCTATACACAGAAATATATCTATCTCTATAGACTATATTACCTAGAACTCATTAAATTCCATAACACAAAAATCAAATACTACTCTGCATAATATTTAATTACACAACCACTTAAGGCACCATAATTTCCTTTCACTTCTACCCCACGTGGTTTCCCTGAAATTATATTTTAACTCCCCCGATAGAAAAATATTTAATATCTACTCTATCCATCCAGAATTTCTACTCCAATAAATCCCGGTAACCACGTGATTAACTTTTCCCGAAAAATCCGTTCCCGTATTTTATTAGGAGACTTATCAGAATTAATCTTCAAGGAAATAAAATACCCGCGCTTCAGAATATTCTGTAAATTAATCTAAATCTAGGATGCGTGTATTTCTTCAGACTTTCTATTAAATCTACGGAGCACACCTACGTAATATCTCTTCATCACTCATAGACACTGCTATCACTAGAAATAAATGATGGCGTTACAAGTTATAAAGTTAAAAAATAAATTAAATTAGAACGGACTAAGGCTCTATTAGAGAATACTAGATTTAATTATCACGCTACTTTAAATTACTGACATACCAAATATTGCGTTCCTTCAGCGTTAGAAGCCGACAATATGCTTGGATACACGACCCGGGCTTTCTGCATACTAAGAGACCCTAAACTGAAAAACGCGTTATTTATTTTAGATTTAACCACGCGGACCCCCGACCTACTTGAGGCAAGGCGTCTCACTACAACCAATAGAATTAAAGATACTCAAAAATTTTCCATGCGCTCATCTCTAAATTTAGAACCAGTGTATTCTTGCTTCCTTTAAATGCGCGCGTATTTCCGGCTGCGTAACGTTACCTAACGTCGTCCTCTAGCGTGGGCAGAACCGAATGTGATTCGCTCCAACTTACGTTGGACGTAACCTGGGTAGGGGTCATCTCCCCTTACCCACGAAAAATAACCGCGATAAATTTAACAACGCAAAAAATGGAATTTCAAGATCGCGATATTTAGAAATAGGCCGACTGGTGCCATTCAATACTAACTTACATTAATCCCTAAAGAAAAAAACCCGCAATTACTTTACCTACAGAAAAAATCTAAACACCCCTATTATTCAGAGAGAAAAAGAATACTTCCCAATCTTTAATAGAGGGAAGACAAAAATGGCAAACTCAATAGTTACGACGAGAAAACGAAATGGGGCCTATTGAAGACTAAATCACAGTAACTCCGTCACACTTACCTGAGGGCATCGACCTGCAGCCTACTTCACTAGTCGAGTCAAACTGGCCTTTTTGAATCTTAGAGGGTAAATATGTTTACGATAACCTTTAGGAAAATAGGCTTTCCGCAGGTCTATAATGTTGGTATTTGTTGTGTGTCATTTATACTACCTATCAGGTTACTGATTGTATCTTGGGGAAATTAAGTATAATGATTGTATTTCCTATTATGATTGAATAGACAAAGACTAATAGGACTCATACCTCAATCTATTGTCTCTTATAACTCAATCTATTGTCTCACATGACTTCAGTCTATTATCTCCGATAAGACCAACTGCCATATAACCAAAACAGTCCTTGTTAGGACTCAACCTATTGTCTCCTATACTTCAATCTGTTATCTCAGACCAACTGCAATATAACCAAAACAGTCCTTGTTAGGACTCAATCTATTGTCTCCTATAACTTCAGTCTATTATCTCCGATAAGACCAACTGCAATATAACCAAAACAGTCCTTGTTAGGACTCAATCTATTGTCTCATCTAACTCCACTCTATTGTCTCCTATAACTCCAACCTGATATATCACCAAACAGTCCTCGTCGCATATACTCCTATCATAAGAACATAACGTTATTGTTAGGATATATTATAGCACTTGTCAGAGAGGGCCTGGTATATTATAGGGGGAAGGACATGGTTGTATCACACCTAGGTGTACATATTATTAGATGTATTCATGTATTGAACTTATATTATGGGATGTATTCATGTATTGAATGTATTCATGTATTGAATTTATATTATTGAATGTATTCATGCATTGAATTTATATTATTGAATGATATCCATGTATTAGTTTATCAGAAAGAATGTTTTGCAAGTAGACACCTGTCTTGTCTCGCTATTGCTAAATCATACTGAGCCATGTTGTCATTCATCCTACATGCAAACACTGAGGCACACGCTCATTTCATCCACATTAGAAATAGGTGGGCTTGAGGACAGAAATTAGCCCCTATTTTTCCTTGTTACAGGTTTATACGTGTCATAAAAACTGAGATCGTGGGTCGTCAATCCAGCTGCCTGGAACTCCGCAGGAGCATAGAGGTTGTCAAGACTCTACATCTTTAGTCCCCCTCAGTCTTGGGTGGGCTAACGAAACGGTCAACAGCTGGTGTTTCGTGTCAACCAAACCAAGAAGGACAGCACTTCTAAGAGATGAGTACACATTAGTACCATTTCTGTCGGCATTGTGAGCAAAATCTAAGTCAATGAAGAAAACGTGAATTAGCGTAGCAAGAGACAATAATAAGATCAAGTGGATAAATTATACGTAAATAACAGCATAGCTGATAAACGTTATATCCTTAATTAACAGCACAGCTGATACATTACTATAATTGAATAACAGCACAGCTGATATAATTTTTGTTCCTATAATTGGAAAACTTGTTGTAATATTTATTTACATATCTATATAAATATAAATATTTGTAAATCATATGTAAACTTACAAATTCATTACATTCCATTTTTCAACATTTCACCCTTCAGCACAAGAGTAGATAGTGTATATACTAAATAAATAACAAGGAAATTGTATTTGAAGACTTGTCAATTTTATCATTGTTAAGCAAAATCTGTTTCCTTGTTTTTTTAATATCACAGTTAGTTACACAGCGGAGGTGGCACTTTATGTCGGTCTCCTCTCTACTATTGTTTCGAGATCAGATCATTCACAGCCGTAACTAATTTGTGATACCAGTAGTCCTCTCAGACACTGGGACTTCACCATTTTCTGCAGAAATTCTATTTCTGTAATTGTCAGTACTATACTGATCCAAGAGCCAAATAAAACCTCTCGCCACACTGGGGGCTCGTTTCTGGGATATTTCTGTATATCTTGAGCCATACTTAGTCTATTCATCTATCTACACTCTATCTTGTGCCACCCATAGATAACATAAGAAATATAATTTTGGAAAAAAAATTCTATTTTAGGATTTTTAAACCAATATTTTCTTAGGAGGAGTACCATTTAGTACTCAGTAAATAGTTGATGCTCACAAAGTTGCACGAAAATTTTTTGTTCATTTAAAGTAATTAATTTTAATTACAATAACTTGGTTATAGTAAATATACATACCCTATCTAAGTAACGCCATGGCTGATCTAGTGAAGTTCAGGACTGCGATCATGCAGATGGGTAAGGAATTAAACATGACAGGTGATGCTCTTACTCAGTATGTCACAACAGAAGTGGACAAACACATGGATAGGGAAGAAAGAAAGTTGCAATTAGAGACAGAAGCCAAAAGGCTGGAAGCTGAAAGAGAAGCCAAAAGACTGGAAGCTGAGAGAGAAGACAAAAGACTGGAAGCTCAGAGAGAAGACAAAAGACTGGAAATTGAAGCCAAGAAATGGGAGGCTGAAAATGAGGCAAAGAAAATTGAAGCTGAGGAAAGGAAATTACAAGCAGAGAGAGACCATCAGTTGAGATTAAAAGAGCTTGAAATTCAGGCAAATACTGGCAATAATGGTGGTAGCTCACCTCACTCTGAGAGTAGCTCCAGCCAGAGCACCTCAAGTGGGGCCATGAATTTTCATCTGGACCCATTTGTTGAGAAAGAAGACGCCATTGAGTCGTACCTGGATAGATACGAAAGACTAGCCACTACCTATGGCTTAGTGAAAGAAAAATGGAGTCTTAAACTATCTCAGGGATTGAGAGGTGTGGCCTACGATGTGTATTTGAAGCTCTCAAGAGATGACCAGGAAGATTATGAAATCCTGAAGCAGGCACTCCTTGTGAGATATGAAAAGAACTCAGAATCATATAGAAAGAAATTCCGAACAGCTAAACTTCTTCCAGGAGAAAACTATCACCAATTCTCTGCTAGATTGGAAACCTTTTTGGAAAAATGGAGTAGTTTAGGAAAGTGTCAGGATCTGAAAGAAATGATAATGATGGAGCAAGTGAAAGAGTCCATGCCTCAAGAAATGAGGAAGTTTATCATGGAACAAGGAGCAGAGAGATTGGAAGATATTGTAACTGTTGCTGAGAGATATCAAGCAGCTCAGGCAGAATTATTAGGAAATAAGAAGAAGCAGGGTGAAACCTTCACATCATCACAAAACTATACCAAATATGAACCAAAAGACCATACCACAAGGAACAAACAAAGATTTGACCAAAAGGACAAAAACCCTCTAAGATCGGATAAGACACCTTACCGGAAGGAAGGAAAGTGGTGTAAAACTTGTCTAATGAGTAACCACAATACTGCAGACTGCAGAAGGAACAACCCTCCTTATTACGCTGCGTGTCTCAAAACAGGGAACAAGGGAAGGAAGGAACTGGCAGGTAGTCAGAATGACCTCCATCATCCCCCTGTCTGTGAGGAAGTGACATGTAATGGCACTAAAATTCAGTGCTTATATGATTCAGGTTTGGAATTCGACTCAGTCGTGAGTGCAACCCTAGTGCACCCTGACCAACTTACCACAGAAACAGTGGACATACAAGGGGCAATGCAGGGAACCGGCACCATGACACTTCCCATAGCAAGGATCAACGTGAGAACTCGCTATGTGGAAGGAGTGATAAGAGCAGCAGTGAGTGATGATCCTATATACCCGCTGGTAATAGGATGTAAATGTCTTTTTGGGTGACCCAATAAAACCTGTTGTCATGGCAGCAAACCATACCAGGTCGAGCACCAAAAAGGAGGAGGGAGATCCAATAAACATTCATCGTACAAAGATGAAAAAGGCTCAAACAGCAGATAGCACATTGAAGCCTTGTTTTGGCAAATTGCCAAAGGCCCATAACCCTCCAGAGAAAGGAGACTACTATATGGAAAATGGCCTACTCTACAGACAAGCTGGAAAAGGACCTAAAAGGCATGGACAGCTGGTAGTGCCAAAATTCTATAGGGAGGAAATTATGGAGCAAGAGCATGCTACATCAGGCAGTGGCCACAGAGGAAAAGGGGCCACTGGTCAAAATATAGCATTGCGATATTACTGGCCAGGAATAATTGAAGACATAAGTCGGTATATGAAATCCTGTTCAGAATGTAACCAGGTAACCTCATTCAGAAGCGTAGACCAGTTACAGGACCTAGGGAAGCATTGTTGCGGACGTAGGCCCACAAAGAAAATACACCAGAGAAAACAACAGGTAGATGCAGTGATAAAGAGAGAACAAAATCACAACAAGTCTACTGTTACACCAGTAACCATGGCAACTCTCCGTATTGTACAGAGAGGGGACGAGAGACATCCCACCCCGACTAGATATTTGTCGGAACACCATGGCCTGGATCATTTGGAAAATTTGGTTAGTCAGCAACCAGTATTTAAAAAGCTGCAGAAACAAACCCGAACCAAAGGAGGTAGGAACCAGGGCTGTACCAAACAGTTGAGGGAGACAGGCCCCACTTCGGTATACTGCCCCTTACAATAAAAATAGGTGTGGGTCCGGCAACGTTGTTGTATTGCCGTCCCCATACACAGTCCACTGGAAGCATTGCTGCAGACATGGACTGAACAATAGCAAGCACAAACACTCAAGGATGAGATTCTTCTGCTTCTTCTTCTTCTTCGTTCGTCCTGAAAAGGACGTTGGTTGCGTTGTGTCCGTTTACAGCGAAGCTGCGATATTTGCGCCTTTCGGCCGACACATCCGACTTCAGCACGGCATTTTTGGGACCGGGTTAGCCTTCCCTCTTCGATCCCTACTCGCTCAGCCAGACTGCAGTGATGCAGCCTGTTTCCAGGACCACCACTTGGAGGTGGAGTAGGGTCTTGGTCAGCTCTGGTTCGCTGACCCTGACGCAAGCAGTCTAGCTATGGGTCGCTAACTGCATTTCTCACTGTTGACGCGTCTTAGGTCCCAAGGATGAGATTGACTATCTCTTAAAAGAGAATTATTTCAAAGTCTGAATCTCCCTATAGATCAAGTGTGGTGCTATTAAGGAAGCCTAGTGGTGAACACAGGTTATGTATTTACTACAAGAAGCTAAATGCGATCACAGAATCTCAGGTTGACCCATTACCTGACACCAACCAGCTGTTCTCTACACTGAGTAAGGCTAGGTATTTATCGAAGGTAGATCTAAGCAAGGGATACTACCAAATACCAGTGAAACCAGAAGTTAGGAAAATGCTGGCATTTAGTACATCAGACGGACACTACGAGTTTAATGTACTACCCTTTGGGCTGAAAAATGCTCCCAGTTTCTTTTCAAGAATGATGAGGAAATTATTGGAACCTCTACAAAATCCCCATATCACTAACTTTATGGATGACATTCTTGTTGCTACAAACACATTTGAAGAGCATATAGTAGCGCTCTCCATGTTGTTTGACAGACTGAGAGAAACTGGATTGACTGCACGTCCAACCAAGTGCTATATCGGTTGTAAGGAGTTGGAATTCCTAGGTCACACTATTTCTACAGGTCATATGTCTCCTGACCCAAAGAATATAGAGAAGCTAAAGAAGGCACCCCGACCTCAAACGAAGAAAGATGTGAGATCATTCGTGTCATTATGTGGGTTCTATCAGAAGTATATACCCCACTTTAACTCTCTGTGTGCACCATTAACTAACTTAACGAAGAAAGGACAGCCTGACAAAATCCAATGGAATGATGATTGTGAAAAAGCTTACACAGAGCTAAAAGCAAAACTCACCAGCAAACCTATCCTTACACTACCCGATATCACACAGGAATTTGTATTAAGGACGGACGCTAGCAGTATAGGGATTGGTGCAACTCTCTTGCAGAAATCAAAAGCCCAGCCGGAGGAACTTTTACCAGTCGCCTACGCCAGTAGGAAGCTGAATGCAGCTGAGTTGAACCACTCGACCATAGAGAAAGAATGTTTGGCTCTAATTTGGTCCATCGACAAATTTTCACCTTATCTGTATGGGACAGACTTCATTGTCCAAAGCGATCACCAACCTTTAACATTCTTGGCTGCATCTAAAAAAGCTAAATTCGAGATTGTTAAGGTGGAGTCTGCTTCTGGCGCCTTATTCCTTTACCGTGAATTACATTCCGGGAAGAGACAATGTAGGAGCTGATTTTTTAAGTCGACACCCTATTACTCTGGAAGGACAGACGCAAAAGGATTAACCACAGCAGGGGTTTACACGTCAGCTATGACAAGTCACAGCTAGGAAAGGAGGGGGCTATGTCGTGAAACGAGTGTAACCCACTACTTTGTTAATCACTATGTCGAGATACAGATTTGCTTCAACCAATCAACGAGCAACGTTCACCAGTCTCTGAGACAGAATAAATTAACGGCCATCATGTTCACGCAAGATGGCGGATTAAAACTGTATAAAATTAGGCTGTATGAGACCAGGTACCAAACCGGAGGAAACCAATCATTTTGCTCCGCCAGGAACCAACCGAAAGCTTTCCTTAAGTATTTACCTGCCTATATAATCGGGCGGATTTTATGCATAATCACACATCACCGACGCGAAGCCAGAGATACCGACCGATGGAAGAGGAGAGAAGCTGTCACGATTTATTGCTTACCTGAGGGCATCGACCTGCAGGCTACTTCACTAGTCGAGTCAAACTGGCCTTTTTGAATCTTAGAGGGTAAATATATTTACGATAACCTTTAGGAAAATAGGCTTTCCGCAGGTCTATAATGTTGGTATTTGTTGTGTGTCATTTATACTACCTATCAGGTTACTGATTGTATCTTGGGGAAATTAAGTATAATGATTGTATTTCCTATTATGATTGAATAATAATAATAATAATAAATTCTTTAAGCGCCAAACACGGCGCATAAGGCAGAAACCAGTGCTCTCCAGGTTGTTCGTTGTGACGCCACTCCTCTTAGCTCTTGCACATTATTTAGGCCCAACGTTCTTCCTTCTCTTATTATTGTTCTTCTGAGTGTTTCTTTTGGTCTTCCTTTTTTCCGCTTACCCTCAGGAACCCAAGTGAGCGCCTGTAGTGGTATTCTGTTGTTTTGCATTCGTAGGACATGACCGATATATGACCATCGTCTTTTCCTTATATAGTCGGAGACATATTTCTGCCTAGAGTCTTCTCTTATTTGTCGATTAGACAAAGACTAATAGGACTCATACCTCAATCTATTGTCTCTTATAACTCAATCTATTGTCTCACATGACTTCAGTCTATTATCTCCGATAAGACCAACTGCCATATAACCAAAACAGTCCTTGTTAGGACTCAACCTATTGTCTCCTATACTTCAATCTGTTATCTCAGACCAACTGCAATATAACCAAAACAGTCCTTGTTAGGACTCAATCTATTGTCTCCTATAACTTCAGTCTATTATCTCCGATAAGACCAACTGCAATATAACCAAAACAGTCCTTGTTAGGACTCAATCTATTGTCTCATCTAACTCCACTCTATTGTCTCCTATAACTCCAACCTGATATATCACCAAACAGTCCTCGTCGCATATACTCCTATCATAAGAACATAACGTTATTGTTAGGATATATTATAGCACTTGTCAGAGAGGGTCTGGTATATTATAGGGGGAAGGACATGGTTGTATCACACCTAGGTGTACATATTATTAGATGTATTCATGTATTGAACTTATATTATGGGATGTATTCATGTATTGAATGTATTCATGTATTGAATTTATATTATTGAATGTATTCATGCATTGAATTTATATTATTGAATGATATCCATGTATTAGTTTATCAGAAAGAATGTTTTGCAAGTAGACACCTGTCTTGTCTCGCTATTGCTAAATCATACTGAGCCATGTTGTCATTCATCCTACATGCAAACACTGAGGCACACGCTCATTTCATCCACATTAGAAATAGGTGGGCTTGAAGACAGAAATTAGCCCCTATTTTTCCTTGTTACAGGTTTATACGTGTCATAAAAACTGAGATCGTGGGTCGTCAATCCAGCTGCCTGGAACTCCGCAGGAGCATAGAGGTTGTCAAGACTCTACATCTTTAGTCCCCCTCAGTCTTGGGTGGGCTAACGAAACGATCAACAGCTGGTGTTTCGTGTCAACCAAACCAAGAAGGACAGCACTTCTAAGAGATGAGTAAACATTAGTACCATTTCTGTCGGCATTGTGAGCAAAATCTAAGTCAATGAAGAAAACGTGAATTAGCGTAGCAAGAGACAATAATAAGATCAAGTGAATAAATTATACGTAAATAACAGCATAGCTGATAAACGTTATATCCTTAATTAACAGCACAGCTGATACATGTACTATAATTGAATAACAGCACAGCTGATATAATTTTTGTTCCTATAATTGGAAAACTTGTTGTAATATTTATTTACTTATCTATATAAATATAACAAGGAAATTGTATTTGAAGACTTGTCAATTTTATCATTGTTAAGCAAAATCTGTTTCCTTGTTTTTTTAATATCACAGTTAGTTACACAGCGGAGGTGGCACTTTATGTCGGTCTCCTCTCTACTATTGTTTCGAGATCAGATCATTCACAGCCGTAACTAATTTGTGATACCAGTAGTCCTCTCAGACACTGGGACTTCACCATTTTCTGCAGAAATTCTATTTCTGTAATTGTCAGTACTATACTGATCCAAGAGCCAAATAAAACCTCTCGCCACAATATACAAGAACAAATGAAGAGGTGGACAGAACATTTTGAGGATCTTCTCAATAGGAGAGGAAATACCAGCAGAATGGAAGGGAGGTTATCTGGTCAAGTTGCCTCAGAAGGAAAATTTACAAGAGTGCACAAATTATGAGAATAATGATGCCAGGAAAAGTAAAAAGCAGAGTTTTCGACAACAAATGAGAGAAAACAGATCAAAACAGATCCTGTACAGAACAGATAGCCACATTGAGATAATAGTTTAAGGAAATCCAGAATGGAAATTACCTCTATACATCGGATTCGTGGAATATGAAAAGGCATTTGACCGTGTAGACAGAGAATCACTTTGGAAATTGATAAGGCATTATGGAGTTCCCATGAAGATCATTAACTTAATAAGGAAGACCTATGAAGACATGCCATGCAGAGTTTTTCATGAAGGACAACTTACAGAACCGTTTAGGATTAGAACGGGAGTGAGACAGTGATGCCTCTTGTCTCCATTTCTTTTCTTACTAGCAATAGATTGGGTTATGAAAACATCGACATCACACAACAGAAATGGAATCCATTGGAATCTGACTAAACAGCTTGATGATCTGGATTTTGCAGATGACTTGGCTCTTCTGTCCCATAACCATAATCAGATGCAAGAAAAAATGAAAATTCTCGATGAGAGGTCACAACAAGTGGCCCTGAAAATACACATGGAAAAGACAAAGATTATGAGAATAAATGCAAGAAATAATAACAAGGTTGAACTTGAAGAAACACCACTAAAGGATGTAGGATCGTACACACATCTTGGCAGTAATATAGACAAAGTTGGAGTGACAGACTGTCATTGGATGGATTGGGGCGACCTTTTCTCGATCTCTTCTCCACTACGGCAGTAATCAGTTACATTTGTTCTACTGACTTATTACATGCTTTTCACTGGTCAGCACCTCTTTCTTTCTCTGCTATTTAGCAGCTATTTTGTATTCTCAAACATTCTTTCACTCCTTTCAGTAATAATTCGTCTTGCCTGTTTACGTGATCATCCCTGCCGAGAGAGTAGACAGGTGACGCAATATTAACCGATAACCATGTTGGTTAATCTCGGGTGTGGCCGACATCATACTACAGAGTAGCATTAAAATCGTCCAGCGCATTTGCTTAATCGCTGATAAGACCAGGGTGCGTTCTTCGCCAAGATGGTTATACGCTGAAAGTTTGATATCCACTACGGGGAGACATCTTATGGACAGACATGAATGACATTATCGTTTCCTGTCGGACTTTCACGAACAGATTACTTAATGGGAAAGTAAGATGTTACATCTTATACACATTGCTGAGAGAGTGTACGGACGTGTCACTTCCATATATGGGAGAGGTGACCTTTAGCATCACGCACATTATTTCAGGTGCAAATATTTGAAATTACCCCACAAAACACGCATGTTTAAACAATTGGAGCCCTGCTTAGCTTCGTGACAAACAAATGCGGGGGAAGACAGTGAATATAATCTGACACTTTTTGCAAGTCTATTTCACTGTGAGAATCGCTTGCCAAGACGACAACCATATCTTTCCAGAGTAAAGACTAGAATCAGATTTCATATATATCAGACTGGACTTTGTGGAACATCTTGAAGGACTTAAAGAGCACAGGAAAACCATTTTAATAAGGAAACCGGAATCTGAGGAATCTAAAGCACAGAGTCAAAGTGGGAATTCAGCGTTAACCTGACGAACCCTAAGAACACGTGTAAGAGGCCTATTCCAGTGCCTTTATTCCTCTGAGCAAACAGTCTGTGAGCCAAGATTGGCGTAAGTTGTAAATTTTGCATTCTATATTTTTCATTAATAACATATGAACTAATATGTATATATGGCCATGTGAATATTAATATGTGAAAATTGCTAGTGGCTGTCCAAGTCACTTGAGGCTGGCAACTTCAGCGTATAGAATGATGATTTCATGAACCAACACTGCAAGGGCTGGTGACTGCTTTATTGCTAATTTCTTAAAGATAACTAAAAAAGCATAGGTACTCCCAAGTTCCATATGGAGCAGGGAGGGAAAGGTGAAAGAAATGATGTACATTCTAATTATAATATTTACAATAACAAACCAGTGTTAAATTAATGAAAGTTTTCAACCAAAGTAGATGTAAAAGAAAACATATTCAATCTATATTGTGAACATTTTCAACCAGTGTAAATGTAACTGAAAACATATTCAATCTTTATTGTGAACATTTTTCAACCAGTGTAGATGTAAAATTGTAAACATATTCTGTCTATGCTATTAACCTTTTCATTTGAATGTAAAGTAAATCTAAAGCTATTCAATTTAAATGTAAAGAAAGTTTTCTCTCGAGGGATTAAGTTTAATTCTCATCGAGGGTAAATTTTGAGGTAAAATGGATGGTGGAATAGGAAGATGGGAACACATAAGTGTGTGTCGGGAAACATAATACTCAGAAGAGCGTTTTGTTTCTATTCTTGTACCATACTAGTTGGTGGTACCAGTGAGGGTACTAATCTCTGGAACAAAGTGAAGGTAGAAGTGGACTGACGCAGAACTAGACACCATCATCAGATAGTCTTAGAGACGTGGGACCAGCTTTGCAGTTACTCCGTGATATTACTTGGAACGTGCTGCGCCTTTAATCTTAACCAGAGACGTGAGAACTCCAGTGACCTATCTGCACAGAACCCAAAAACCCAGCGGGAGCAGAACCTACCATTTGCAGCTAAGTCAAACGTAAAAGCTGCCAAGTGACTTCTTGCATAAAGAGTCCTACCATCATACGATATTGAGTATTTTCTGTTAAAGACTATTCATTTTTTAAACTGTTAATACTTAGTTGATTATTAAATCTGTTATTTGTAAATATACAAATTTAACGTCGATTTAATCATTTTAGATGTACTGCATGTTAGTCTCAGTCAAGTTACTAAATACACTCTAAACAGAGCTATGCAATAATAATAAGAATTCCGCTGAGTAAATCCGGGTGGGGGCTTGAACGAGCTGAAACTAATAATTGCTTAATTCTTCATAAAAGACGGTGGATCAGATATAAGTTAACAATTGCCCTGCCCAATGCAGCATTGTTCTTGACTTCTGAATTATCTTATGAACACTCCCTTGAGATAGAAGCATCATTATTCTTCTATCTACAACTCTGCCAAGAGTAATCTTGTGCGAAGGTAGACACCTTTGAAGACCCATATTAGATACTCTTGAGTTTTGGCCATTGTTGGACCACTACTGCAAAGCAGAGGAGGCAAATCCGTGACACAGACAATGATATCAAAATAAGAATACAAAAAGCAAGAGTAGCTTTCATTGCATTGGGAAACATATGGAGAACAAGAGAAATCAAGTCCAACACAAAAATAAGAATCTTCAACTCAAATGTCAAGTTAATCCTATTGTATGGCTCTGAGACATGGAGAACAACAAAAACAACAACCAAAAAGCTACAGACTTTTATAAACGGGTGCTTGCGTAGAATAGAAGGACTGAAATGGTATGACAAAGTCACAAATGTGTAATTGATGACAAGAACCAGACAAGTGCCACTGGAACAAGAGTTGAGAAGAAGACGCTGGCGATGGATAGGACACACAATGAGGACACCTGTAGAAAACATTACAAGGCAGTCCTTGTTCTGGAATCCACGGGACAAGAGAGGCAAAGGTAGACCAAAAAACATATGGAGAAGAGAACTGGAAACAGAGGTGAACATGATGAGGAAAACATGAAAAGAAATTGAACGGATGGCACAGGACAGGAAGACTTGGCATGTGTTTGTTGACGGCCTATGCTCCTCGGGGAGCTAAAAGGTATTGATATATTGAATGATATTAATGTTACTTATAAATGTTACAGCTTTGACTTTCGTTTAGATGTGTAATTGCTTTATTGCCTCTCCCTCCCTCTCTCTCTCTCTCTCTGTGAGTGCATGTGTGTGTATGTGAATGTACGCGTGTGTGTATGTGTGTATGCTCAATTACTAAAAGCAATGATAATATTGATTACTTAATACTGGAGTTTTAAAATTTGTTTTAATTTGTTATTGCTGAGCAGAATTTGTTATTGCTGAGCAGAATTTATTATTGCTGAGCAGAATTTGTTATTGCTGAGCAGAATTTGTTATTGCTGAGCAGAATTTGTTATTGCTGAGCAGAATTTGTTATCGCTGAGCAGAATTTGTTATCGCTGAGCAGAATTTGTTATCGCTGAGCAGAATTGCAGAACTGAAAAAAATGCCAATTTCTTTACCCTGCTGAGATTGTCGTGTAACGACTTCTCACCGACTTTTTTCTTCTGTCTATTATTTTATCCCTCTACAAATTTCTCCTATCACTGGACAAGAAAACCAAAAGTCTCTCTCTACTCATATATTTCACAGTATTTTACGAACTCGGGATTTTCACTGTCACGGGCAATAAATTATTCCCTTAGCCAGCGAATATTCATTTCCACTTGGAAGGTGAAACACGGTGCAACGACTAGTCCGGAAGTCGACTCTTTGTTTGTGTCACGAACTGGACGCACGTAAATCAGCAGGACTACTAGGGCCAGTTAACGAAGATAACTTGATACCCCTGGGACCAAAATAGAATTTCAACAATGCCACACAAGAGGTCCTCCACCCTTGCCCGGGAACAGCATCCTGGAATTTTGGAGGAAAGTATAGTCATTCTTCTTGTAACCATCGCTCGAAGTAGAAGCGTATATGGGCCTCAAGCGAGGCTACTTTGTGGGTGAAGACAAGCCGTATTGAATTCGTGAGCGAAGGAAGTAGATATAATACTGCTGATTTTATAACATGAATAATCATATGTTTATCAACTGATTATTATGCCGTACCTTTTGTTAAGAAAAGTTTTAAATGTATTTTAATTTTCAGTGACAATAATTGGTATTTGCATATTTACAGATCCCTCAAACTAATGTATGAGTTTGCTGAGGTCATAGACTTAATTAACCACTGATCTTTATCTCACAGCCTGGCAGAAATAAGACAGGGTTAAATAATTGATGTATATTATTGTTGTTACTTTGGGATTTGCATATTGATCCAAGCAAAACATAATTGTATTAGTGGTCCTTCTATTTTCTATTTCTTATAAGGCTTCAGTGTTCTCTGTCACGACTACAAACTTGATAAAAGTGTTCTCAATAACTTCTCCCTTTGTCTCATATTGGACATTAATGTGTTTTGCATCATGGAATGTTCTTTACATGTATGTAATGCAATCCTATGCAAATACCATGTTTGATGATTGAAGAACTATGCTGTTATCAGTTATAGAAATGTTATTTTCTACAGGAACCAGGACTTTAAGAATGTTTACAATTATTTAGCTATACAATGAATTTACCATTTGACTGACAAAATGTACTTCAGCGGTTCTCAAGCCTTGAGACCATGACTACCATCCAAATGATTACTACTCGAGTAGCAAAAATGTAAATCATTGGTTCTCAGACCTTGGCAGTAATGACACCCCAACATGTTAAAGCAGCAAAGGAAACTATTACCCGGTAGTTCTCAAACCATTGTTGACAGTGACCCCAAAATTAAAATACTGCTGTATGGACACTAGATGAACCAGTGGTTCTCAACCATTTGGTGACCCCAGCCCATATCTCACAGTTTATGAAACTCATTGCCCACATGGGGAAAACCACTGTTGTAAATAAGCAGACAGCCAGATAGAGACTGAGAACTCAAGAAACGCTATAATGTCAGTTAAGAAGGAGTATTTCACAGATAATAGATAACACACTGTTACTGAATGGTAGTTAGCATTGTGTTAATTTACTTTCTGATGGACGCTTACCGGCCATCAGACTTAGGAGATGATTGCTCTTGAAACCACTAACGGTACTTCAATTTTTTCCAGTCCACCAAGGCTGCGGTTACAAAGTACTAAACCAGGTTGCGGTTACAAGGTACTAACCCAGGTTGCGGACTGGTAGTGTTGTTCATGGGTGTCATACGTTGGTGAGATTCACGTGAGCTCGTGGAGACAGGTTGGATGTGAGTCTGACCGAGAGGAGTTTGTAATGTTATAAGGCCTAGATGTGAATTGTATACGCGAGGAGAGTATGCCGCGTTTGTGTTGACTTTAGGAGTCATTAAGGCCTAGATGTGATTTGTATACGCGAGGAGAGTATGCCGCGTTTGTGTTGACTTTAGGAGTCATTAAGGCCTATATGTGAATTGTATACGCGAGGAGAGTATGCCGCGTTTGTGTTGACTTTAGGAGTCATTAAGGCCTAGATGTGATTTGTATACGCGAGGAGAGAATGCTGCGTTTGTGTTGACTTTATGAGTCATTAAGGCCTAGATGTGAATTGTATACGCGAGGAGAGAATGCCGCGTTTGTGTTGACTTTAGGAGTCATAGGTAGTCAGAGATTATTAGTGGTTGATCTGACTAGGAGATTCCTGGTGCGAGGTGCATGCCGCACTAGAGGAAGCCAAGATAGTAGAAGTAAGGCGATTGTGTACGCTAGAATTCCAGCAGTCATGTTACGATGAGTAGTGTAACATGAGATGTGTTTGAAGCTATTGTTGGGTGCCACCGGCTTGTTATTCATATGTTAGCCATACCTGATGTTATCGATGTCCAGGATTCTGTATTGGTGAAATATATATGTATATAGGACTGTACAACAGACTTCTGTTGAGTTTATGAACGAGTGTCGCTGGTGAGGCTGTGTTGGTAGTGATCACCCAAGAATTATCATTCTCTCCCTGTCTCCACCAAATTTATGATTCAACAATGACATACTAGTTGTTTTTTTCTAAACAGTAGTGCTAAACTTTTTTTCATATTTATATGTATATTCAGATCTGTGAGAACCTATACCCTTTTATTCAATTTAACTTAACAGCGTCTGTTGTTATTTTTCTTGTTGACTTTATTTGGGCTGTAGTTTGTTTTAAATTAACTCTACACCCTGGGGGCTCAGCCAAAATTCAATTAACTTCTATTGGGTCGGGATATTTTAAATGTGGCTGGACACCAAATTTCTTTCTCAACCTTATGTGCTTTACACGGTCCTTTTGTAGGATTCCTGAGAGAGAATTTATCGTCCACAAAAATATCCTGTTTAGTGGCCAGAATTCTCTTATAAGTAAAATTCTAGTACACTATTTCCCGAGGAGAGGCAGTTTCTTCGAACTCGTAGACTATCAATAAGATATTATTATCGTTATTCTTCCATTCCATCCAAGCTGTCCTTTCTCCTCGAAACCACCTCTCGACAGAGATAAAGGTTTCGTTCGTTCGGAGATTAATTTTTTGTTTGCTTTAAAGAAATGGCAGGACAGCAGATATATGTCAGTTGAGCTTCATTTGCCTCTGCTCGTCCACCATGTCGGCTGATGGCCCGCCTTGTTCAACCTAATTATGGTTACAAACAGGATATTTAGCATAACTATTTTTCTTTGTGTTTGTGTGTGTGTGTGTGTTTCTTTTTTTTTTAACAGTATAGTTATATTCACAGTTAGTTTTATATTGAGAGAAACAGGACAAGAGAAAGGCAGAAAATCATGAAAAAAAAACTTGCTAACGGGCTCACTAAAGAAGCTATACACTAGGTGAGTGAGACCAGACCTAGAATATCGCATTGCAGCATGGTCAACAGCAGCTAAGTCAAACTTCAATAAAATAAACATAATCCAAAACCAAGCAATGAGAATCACGATGCGGGGAGCGGGGAGGGGGGAGCATGAAGTCAAAACTCACTGAGGAGTTTACATACCTCCAGCCAGTGGAGGATAGAAGACATAGCAGAGCCCAGCAACAAGCCGAGAAATTCAGGAGGCTGATAGACCACCCAATGTACTAGAGAATAAATGGTCTTGGAAAGGGAAGACTGAAACGAAGCGAAGCAACGTTGTAGAAACAACCAAAACAAAGATGAGAGCAGACCTCATTAATGCAATGTCAACAGCTAAGTCGTTCCAAACTGCACACAAGCTCCCAGCCTGGAAACAACTGTGCTTCCCTGATATGATAGAAAACATTCCTGGTATTGACAGAAAGAACGGCCACACTGAAACAGAAAGAAGAGCCCTAACCACAAAATACATAGAGAAACATTATCCAAGCAAAACCTGGATCCATGTATACACAGATGGATCCGCAACAAATGCTCCAAAAGATGGAGGTGGAGGAGTCTTTCTGAGCTTAAGCAATGTCACACAAAAAAGCTGTCAGTCATAACAGGAAAATTCAGAGCAGAGGCAGAGGCATTGAAAACTGCAGCAGAAGTCCTAATGACAGAAGAAAACTCCGAGAGACAAGTCGCTGTGTTCACCGATGCGCGGTCAGTAATTGCAACGCTGAAGAGTCAGAATAATGCCGACCTGGATGACCCAAGAGTAACACCCTGCAAGCAATGTCTGCAATTCAAAAGAGTTATGATACAGTGGATCCCATCTCACTGCAACGCCCCTGGAAATGAAGGTGAAAAGCTATCTCAACTCGACACACGCATAACTTATGAAGAGGCCAGGAGTTTTATCAAGAGCAGATACAGGAGCACGTGGGTAGCAGAGCATCCAGGCCACAACAAAATGATGCATATTACCAGCTCAGCAGAAGTGAACAAGTGGTAATCTTATGACTTCGCACAGGTCATAACAGGTTGGGATACCACCTATTCAACAAGTTAAAAAAGGGAACTTCTGATTAGTGTAACTGTGGCACTGATAAAATTACTAATGAACATCTACTTCAATGGTGCCCAACATGTGAGGAACAGAGAAAGCGCCAGTACCATTCCTGGAAAACCTCTACGTAGAAACAAAAGCCTCAAGCTGACACTGCTTTCTTTAAACATTTTCTAGTTGGCGTTTGAAAGTAAACGAAGAAGGAGATTTACAACTTGTTTTATGTGACGTAAGCCCACTTAATCAGGTCACTTAATCAGGTCACTTAATCAGGTCACTTTATCAAGGCATTTCTGTCGTTTTCATTCTTTTTTAGTTGAATTTACACGTTATTAATAGGTCGTGTAGTTTTTCCTTTCTTGTAGCAAGTTAAGAGAACTCTGTCTGCCCTTAAATTTTTATCAATTTATTATTTTTTTCATTGTCTGCCCCTACCTTTATGATCATCATGACCACCCTTCAGCTCCCACAGGAAAATAGCCCTTCAACCAATGTATGCCAAGTCTTCTTGTCACGTGCCATCAGCTCAAGGTATTCCCATATCTTCTTCGTGCCCTTCATGTATATCTCCAGTTCTCTTCTCCGTGCGTTTTGTGGTCTTCCTCTACATCTCCTACCCTGGGGATTCCAGAACAAGGACTGCCTGGTAATTAAATCAACAGATTTTCTCAATGTGTGTCCTATCCATCTCCAGCATCTTTTTCTCTTCTCTTGTTCCGCTTGCACTTGTCTGTTTCTTGTCATCAGTTTCACATTAGTGATCTTGTCATTAGTTTCACATTTGTGATCTTGTCATCAGTTTCACATTAGTGATCTTGTCACCAGTTTCACATTAGTGATCTTGTCATCAGTTTCACATTAGTGATCTTGTCACCAGTTTCACATTAGTGATCTTGTCATCAGTTTCACATTAGTGATCTTGTCACCAGTTTCACATTAGTGATCTTGTCATCAGTTTCACATTAGCGATCTTGTCACCAGTTTCACATTAGTGATCTTGTCATCAGTTTCACATTAGTGATCTTGTCACCAGTTTCACATTAGTGATCTTGTCATCAGTTTCACATTAGTGATCTTGTCATCAGTTTCACATTAGTGATCTTGTCATCAGTTTCACATTAGTGATCTTGTCATCAGTTTCACATTAGTGATCTTGTCATCAGTTTCACATTAGTGATCTTGTCATCAGTTTCACATTAGTGATCTTGTCACCAGTTTCACATTAGTGATCTTGTCATCAGTTTCACATTACTGATCTTGTCACCTGTGACGGTGCGAAGACGATGTGTGAAGAAGAATAAGGATTTGTGTGTAATGTTGTCGTCACTCTCTCTGGCCTACTTTCACACACGTTCCGCAGTCACAGAAAAACTCTTGATGACAGGGGTCCCACTTTCATTAATGAAACCCTATCAGGTAGCACAATAATCATACAGAAACAATGTTGTCCGCAAGTTTACTTTGAAGACAATTCCTAAGCAACACCATATAACCAAGCTATCTAGGTAACACCATCTAATAACCCAGCACAGACTGCTGGACTCTCTGAAATAAAATGAAACAAAATAAACTAGCATCGTACTAATGGACAAACATCATCTACTTAATAATACATACATATGTGTGAAATTATGCAAGTACATGCACTTAAATGACCGTGTGTGTGTGTG
The DNA here is from genome assembly GCA_024509875.1 of Oreohelix idahoensis. Classification (NCBI taxonomy): domain Eukaryota; kingdom Metazoa; phylum Mollusca; class Gastropoda; order Stylommatophora; family Oreohelicidae; genus Oreohelix; species Oreohelix idahoensis. Next base: position 247,624 of record JAMPIV010021368.1, read on the forward strand.
TGTGTGTGTGTGTGTGTGTGTGTGTGTGTGTGTGTGTGTGTGTTCATGCAAGTCTGCGTATGTATGTGTAATCAACAATAAACATATCTCAATCAACAACGATGGCTTCATACGCATATTAGATACTAACTCCATCATCACGCGAGATAAAACTTAAATGAAGCACTTCTATCTATGATGAAATATTCCACACAGCGCACTGGTCTAAATGACATCAATTTATCAGTATCTTAGAGGTCTAGCTGCTCTAAAGAAAAAAAGGAGATATATACTCTATTCTTACAGCTCTGTACTAAATGTAATAGGCATATGCTACTCACGGAGCTAGAGGGTACGCTAATCTTTCTCTCACAATAATCACTGATGTAACATTAACCACACTTACCGCTCACAAGAATGCAATATAACCATTACTTAACACTACACAAATAATAATAATAATGGCAATAAGTACACACTTGTATACAGCTCAATGCGACACTAGAATTCCTCTTATAAATTCACTTAGTACTTTACACATTTAACACAGTCTCACAGTTGAAAGTAGCGATAAGATAGATAGATATACGTGAAATTACACTAGAAACACATAAATCGCCAATCATCTTCTATCAAACTATAGATGCTAAAAAGCATTAACTCTTAAACCTGAAACGTCAAACATTACTAAATCTAAAGTATTATAAAAATGTACTTATATGCAAGCATACCTCTATGTCGGCAGTCCTCTTAGCACAGACGCAACATATGCGTATCAAATCCTCTACCTCACTGGTGTATCATATCGAGGATGCATACCGCACATGGAAGACGATCTGGCTTCCTTTCAACTCAGACTCGACTCTCTCACTGTTCTAGTTTAAATCTACATATCCTCTTCTGTACCACATGATAGCCACGTTCAAAATGTCAGGCTAAACTCCGCCCATCCATCTAGGGAGCAAATCAGGAGTCCTATGCTCAGTTTGGATGAAATTAGATCACATCTTAGTAAATATTTTCTTCCTAGACGTCCACAATTGAAATTCCGCCCACTGGTCATTACATTCTCACAATATTTCTTGCCTTACTCACACTTCTTACGGTTTCGTGTTCAAAAGGTGTTTTCTTCTGGTATCAGACAGCGCCAGGATGTCTGACAACCGATGGCTGTCTCCCACGTCTCACACGTCTGTCTTCTTCACGGATGGCGAAGGTGTGTTTCGTTTAAATCGCCCATTACCGGGTGAGAATGCCAACATGAGCACAAATTCACACCGTAGACTAGATCGACAACTAATTACTCAGTCTAAAATTACACCTTTCTGGCCACACGGTCACACACCAGTTTCACATTAGTGATCTTGTCACCAGTTTCACATTAGTGATCTTGTCATCAGTTTCACATTAGTGATCTTGTCCCCAGTTTCACATTAGTGATCTTGTCATCAGTTTCACATTAGTGATCTTGTCACCAGTTTCACATTAGTGATCTTGTCATCAGTTTCACATTAGTGATCTTGTCATCAATTTCACATTAGTGATCTTGTCATCAGTTTCACATTAGGGATCTTGTCATCAGTTTCACAATAGTGATCTTGTCATCAGTTTCACATTAGTGATCTTGTCATCAGTTTCACATTAGTGATCTTGTCACCAGTTTCACATTAGTGATCTTGTCATCAGTTTCACATTAGTGATCTTGTCATCACTTTCACATTAGTGATCTTGTCATCAGTTTCACATTAGTGATCTTGTCATCAGTTTCACATTAGTGATCTTGTCATCAGTTTCACATTAGTGATCTTGTCATCAGTTTCACATTAGTGATCTTGTCACCAGTTTCACATTAGTGATCTTGTCATCAGTTTCACATTAGTGATCTTGTCATCAGTTTCACATTAGTGATCTTGTCATCAGTTTCACATTAGTGATCTTGTCATCAGTTTCACATTAGTGATCTTGTCATCAGTTTCACATTAGTGATCTTGTCAGCAGTTTCACATTAGTGATCTTGTCAGCAGTTTCACATTAGTGATCTTGTCATCAGTTTCACATTAGTGATCTTGTCATCAGTTTCACATTAGTGATCTTGTCATCAGTTTCACAATAGTGATCTTGTCATCAGTTTCACATTAGTGATCTTGTCATCAGTTTCACTTCAGTGATCTTGTCATCAGTTTCACACTAGTGATCTTGTCACCAGTTTCACATCAAGGATCTTGTCATCAGTTTCACATTAGTGATCTTGTCACCAGTTTCACATTAGTGATCTTGTCACCAGTTTCACATTAGTGATCTTGTCATCAGTTTCACATTAGTGATCTTGTCACCAGTTTCACATTAGTGATCTTGTCACCAGTTTCACATTAGTGATCTTGTCACCAGTTTCACAATAGTGATCTTGTCACCAGTTTCACATTAGTGATCTTGTCATCAGTTTCACATTAGTGATCTTGTCATCAGTTTCACATTAGTGATCTTGTCACCAGTTTCACATTAGTGATCTTGTCATCAGTTTCACATTAGTGATCTTGTCACCAGTTTCACATTAGTGATCTTGTCATCAGTTTCACATTAGTGATCTTGTCATAAGTTTAACATTAGTGATCTTGTCATCATTTTTACATTAGTGATCTTGTCACCAGTTTCACATTAGTGATCTTGTCATCAGTTTCACATTAGTGATCTTGTCACCAGTTTCACATTAGTGATCTTGTCATCAGTTTCACATTAGTGATCTTGTCATCAGTTTCACATTAGTGATCTTGTCACCAGTTTCACATTAGTGATCTTGTCATCAGTTTCACATTAGTGATCTTGTCATCACTTTCACATTAGTGATCTTGTCATCAGTTTCACATTAGTGATCTTGTCACCAGTTTCATATTAGTGATCTTGTCACCAGTTTCACATTAGTGATCTTGTCATCAGTTTCACATTAGTGATCTTGTCACCAGTTTCACATTAGTGATCTTGTCATCAGTTTCACATTAGTGATCTTGTCATCAGTTTCACATTAGTGATCTTGTCATCAGTTTCACATTAGTGATCTTGTCATCAGTTTCACATTAGTGATCTTGTCATCACTTTCACATTAGTGATCTTGTCATCAGTTTCACATTAGTGATCTTGTCATCAGTTTCACATTAGTGATCTTGTCATCAGTTTCACATTAGTGATCTTGTCCCCAGTTTCACATTAGTGATCTTGTCATCAGTTTCACATTAGTGATCTTGTCACCAGTTTCACATTAGTGATCTTGTCATCAGTTTCACATTAGTGATCTTGTCATCAATTTCACATTAGTGATCTTGTCATCAGTTTCACATTAGTGGTCTTGTCATCATTTTCACAATAGTGATCTTGTCACCAGTTTCACATTAGTGATCTTGTCATCAGTTTCACATTAGTGATCTTGTCATCAGTTTCACATTAGTGATCTTGTCATCAGTTTCATATTAGTGATCTTGTCATCAGTTTCATATTAGTGATCTTGTCATCAGTTTCATATTAGTGATCTTGTCATCAATTTCACATTAGTGATCTTGTCATCAGTTTCACATTAGTAATCTTGTCATCAGTTTCACATTAGTGATCTTGTCATCAGTTTCATATTAGTGATCTTGTCACCAGTTTCACATTAGTGATCTTGTCACCAGTTTCATATTAGTGATCCTGTCATCAGTTTCATATTAGTGATCTTGTCAGACTAGGTTTACTCTATTTTGGAGCCACATTTATTCACGAATGATGATGATAGGAAACTATACAGAGCGATACAACAGGAGACAATCTGATCATCAGAAGAGGTCCCCCGTCGATCAAGTGTTTCGGCCCTTTAATCTCCTTTGCACTTTAAGGGGGTCGGGCCCACCTGAGTCATGACTCCCAAGTGTCTCCACCTCCTGTTGTCTTATGTAGAAAATGAACCCACTCCATCTTGGTTGCAGCTTTAAAATCCACAATTCTGCCAGCCGGAGGCAATTGTGAAAGTAACCCTTATGTTGAAAACAAATTATTGCGATCCACAGCACACCACGACTAGGGACAGACAATGACCCACCCGCGCAAAGCCAACGAGGCTTGCAGCCACTGCGCGCTAGCAACTGAAATCTACTTGCGCCCGACACCTCATATAATATACACCGCGTGTTGCCTGTATGCCAGTTTCCTTTCACCAATACAACGAAAAACTCAACGTCTTGCGGACTTAGAAGAAAAATTTTCACTTTCCTGATGTTTCCTGTAGCGCAGGTGGGGATAGAGTTTACTGTCCCGAGTTCCATAGCCCATTGCGGTTGTTCCACAGCCAACATGATGCCTTTTCCGCCGCATTTTCACTTCGCCTCTTCAGTGCCCTTGTTCTCGACTATTCCCTCAGCCCCAACAGTTTCAATAAATCATACACTGATGCAGCCACTAGCCCTCATGCACTCAGCCTGACATTGCTATTCCGCCTTCTATTCGCGTTGTAATTTATCAAGATCTTTTGCAAGTCGCAAGTAGCACAGTTCAAACTACGTTCAGAATCTTGATTAGGAACGGAGGAAAAAAAAAGTGCTTCGAAAACAAGCACACCGGAAGAAAGATCCCTGTTGTGCGCCGTAAACGCGTATAAAGTAGGTCACAGACGAATAATGACTATAAATGGTTTCTTAGAAAATCAGGAACTTTTGGAAGTGCGTCTAACTGGGAGATTATATATAGAAATAATAAATTAACGTAAGTGGTAATGGGGTGTAAATAAAGGTTTTTAACTGGTATGTATAAAGGTTAAACCTACAACTCTCCGCAAGAACTTATGGGGGGGGGGGGTGGTGTCCCAGAGCTTCACATTAGTGATCCTGTCATCAGTTTCAAATTAGTGATCTTGTCATCAGTTTCACATTAGTGATCTTGTCACCAGTTTCACATTAGTGATCTTGTCACCAGTTTCACATTAGTGATCTTGTCATCAGTTTCATATTAGTGATCTTGTCATCAGTTTCATATTAGTGATCTTGTCAGACTAAGTTTACTCTATTTTGGAGCCACATTTATTCACGAATGATGATGATAGGAAACTATACAGAGCGATACAACAGGAGGCATTCTGATCATCAGAAGCGGTCCCCCCGTCGATTAAGTTTAAGGGGATAGGGTGGGCGAGATGATGATGATGATTATATTGTGATATGTTTGATCACTCTCTTGTCACACTCGCACCGACCCGAACAACAATAAAACTCTTGATTCTAGAGGCAGGGGCTGTATTTATTTTTACAACCCATTCAGGGACTAAGCAAACATTAAACAAATAAACTAGCGAACATAACAAAACAAAACACCCAGCATGTGCCCGATTGCTACTCTGAAGACGCAAACAAAGCAACGGCTGGTTAAAATCATAGTTAAATAATGATACTCTCATCCTTCCACGCCACCTGACACCCTCAACTATCACACACGCACACACTCATGCGTGTCGTCCAGTGCGACTAGTATGGTGTTGTGCATGAGGCTGGCAACCTCACCATGTAACACAGATTGCTACCGAAACCACTACTGCAAAGGCACACTCTCAGCTATCACACACACACACACTCATGCATGTCGTCCAATGAGACTAGTATGGTGTTGTGCATGAGGATGGCAACCTCACCGTGTAACACAGATTGCTACCAAAACTACTACTGCACGAGCATCTGAATGCTTCATACGGATGAAACAACACTGGTGGCCCCATGCTCCCACAGGAGCGGAGAAGAGAAATATATATCTCCAAGTGAGCCCACGTGCTCTCACAAACCATTCTACACATAACCATAATTAAATAATAATAAAATGGACATAAAATAATATTCTTCATCTACATGTACATCAAATACTCTCAGTAATAAGAGTAAACCACCACCTCGAACTGATCCATCTCAATATTCGTCACTGCCCTCTGAACATGTCGTAAGTGGCGACTGGTGCGCCTGGTAACAAGCGTGTCGTATACGACCCCTGATGAGACTGAGAACTCATCACATGAAACACATCGTTACCGTCACCGAAACAACCACAGCAATAGCATCAAAATGCTTATTGTGGGCCTGTAATGGACACCAGCTGCATTGGTGTTTCCATGCTCCACCAGGAGCAAACAGAGAAACACCTGTCTCAACGTGCTTTACGCACCAAATAGTAGATCTAATCTCACCAGAAATCTAAATACATATTCTCACTTCAAAGTAACCCACCAAAGATAAACAGTAGGATATTGATAAGTAGGCTATCGTGAAATACACTTAAATGCTCTTACATAAAGAATAAAATATAATTATTCTCGACTTAAACAAAACTGGAACTAAATACACAACGTGTCACATGGTGTAACATTATAGGTTTACCACGCGGGGCGTGTTATTCAGACTCGCTGGCGTCGCTTTTTATACAGTCCTCGCCACGTGGGTGCCATCTTGCTATTGTTAATCTTATCTAAATTCCAGTGAAATAGCTTCATTCTATATCTGCCTTTCTGATGAATGAAATAACCGCTCTTAAACTTTCACATCTATCTATCTATCTTTCTTTCTCATTAAACATTAAAATAGCCACATCGATATAATTTCAGAATTATAGAAAACTAATTCTAATTTAAATTAACTCACGTGTCATGTCTTTGTGTTCTTCTGTGTTGGTACACAGGGCGCCTCGTTTCGTTCTCTCTTGTCTGGACTGATACTTAAGAAGGGCCGCTGCTGGTTCGCTATTTCTTTTATAAGCCCAGGTCGAATCACTCAACTTACTGCGCGCTAGGCGTATTGATTTAGCCGCATACATAACACTCGCGATTTTTGCTCTACCAGGCATGAAAACACAGATATACACAACTATTTCTAGAGCAAAAACACCACTATCAAATATAACACACAACTGTCGTGGAATATTCTAATCCACATATATAAATTATTAGGTAAATATGAAGCCTAACAAATAAAATAAATAAAGGAAGAAGAATGGTAAATAACAGTGCTGTCACAAGGAATGTACTCGAAATCCCCCTTGTTTTCTGCTTCGTCTGCAAATTGTAACGCTTTCACGTTGATAGTAAAGCTTACTGTATTATTACCCGCCTTCTTCAATGAAACGTGTGCTGTATTTCTTGGAAAAAACATTGAGAGACTGCGTAATGACCTAAATTAATCCTAACATTAATTATACTGCGTTACCAAAACGAACGAACAGATGGACAAAAGGATAAAGAGAGAGGGGAGGGCTGAAAATCAGGAACGCATGCAACACGCGTCGCGCGATACACAAATGCTGCCATCACGCGTGTAAGTCTACATGCACTAAATTTTTTTCAGACGGACAGTGATAAAATACACTACCCTTTCCCAGAGTTAGGTTTATAAATCATAAAAAACGCTTATTAGGAAAGACAACATTAGATGGGTTTACGGTTGAAAACATAACAGTACCCAGACAGCACATCTTCGAAACAGGAGGTAGAAAATACATATTTTGAACGCAGCCACGTAGCTCTTTCAAATTGGTATATTTGGGTTCCTTAGGGCGTGCTGACAAATAATATGTAAAACGTTACGCAAATAGTCCAGGAATTAATAAATTATACCCAAAATAAAATAGTGAGGATGCCTGACAGCATGGAATCATTTCTGCTCATAAAATTTTTTTTTATAACGTGTTTGAAAAAACCTTACGTTACATAAATAGCCTACCATGTAAACTCCCAATTGATTGGAGCGCAACAAATGAAAGCCTAACCACGATTGGTCGGACTATAAATACTATCTTTCGTTGTCAGGGGAGACGGGGAAGGGTAACATTTTTTCAAACACTTGTCGAAACGGGGCTCATTGGTCAGACTCGCTGATATACACACTTGGGAGCGTTAGTTCGAAACCACTTGTTTAAATAAGCTTGATAAAGCATCAGTGCGTTGAAGCCAGCTTATATTTTGCTAAATAAAAGCCTGGAAGATAAGCAGATGGGAATTTGTGCCAGTTTGTGCCAGAATTCATTGCTAATCAACGTATCTGTGTTTATTCGTATGAATTGTGGTAAGCTTGAACCATTCAATATCTTTTAATGAAAATTGAATGTGAATTGTTGATTTATGCCTGTATATATATATGTGTAGTTCAGTGGCCAACGTGAGGTAAAGCCTGTAATGCTCCAGCCTGAACAGAGGGTGTCGGAGAGAAGTAAAACGGCATGGAATGGCCAAACAGTACACTGACACCTGGATGATTGAATAGAAAGAAATAAGGCTGGAATTGCAGAGGCGTAGTAACCATTAAGAAGGGTAATACTGGAATAAAGTATTTCAAATGAAGCTGACAGTTGGCCTAATGCTCTGAACTCAATGTTTGTGCTGTGTTGTGATCAGTGTAACAAGAGAGTTTAAGTTAGTTATGAAGTAGAAGGTACATCCTTCTTGATTTCAGGGACCGTGGTCTTGATGGTAGTGCGCAGCACCTGGTCAGAGCTTTGCTGAATCCAGAGTCGGACAGCATACTCCTTGGTCTTTTTAGCTATCAGTGAGGTGTCTCCTGAGCCCAGAGGAGAATTCGAGCAGAGGAGTCCTTTCCTGCCGCCATCACGCCAGATAAGCGAATTGGCCAGCTGAGCTCAACATTATGTCCCCTCATCTTGGAATGACTTTGTAAAAATAATATTAAGAGGGGAAATTAATTGTCTTAATATCAGGAACTGAGAACATCTCCAATACTAATTTCCTTAAGACAAACTATTGAAGTCATGATGACAACTACCAACAGAGCTTGAACAAAACCAAACCAGTATTACCTCATACTACTATTACACAACTGACACACATGGGATATTTTTAATAATATATGTCACTACCAGATTCATATTAATACATTCTGTACATAACTTGTAATTAACATTGATTGTGATTCCTGGTTCCTTTGTCTTTGAATCAGGACACACATATGCCTTTATGATAGAAATGAATACATATTGTTATTTGAAAAGTTACGAGTGTCTCCTGTAAGATATTCTCATAGAGTGTTATATGTATGTGAGTGTCACAGTGTTGTCAAGAGTAGTGGATTAAATTAAATTGTTTATCTGTCTGTTGTTGTGACTTACACTTCACCATACTCATACCCTAGACACATAACGTAGCATCACACTATTCCAGAATAATTCTGACTGAGATATAGAGATATGTGGTAGCAAGTAAGGTTATCTATAATACACTACTCTTAATAGATATAGATACCTTCACAGCTGATCTCAGTCAGTACACTAAGTCCCCTATAAATATTTATAACATCCCACTTCACCACAACAACTATGCACCAAAACTAATTTCTAGGCATTATTATGGCCTTTTCATCAATCTTGAAAACTTTCCACATCCCAGAATGCTTCGCGCACATCGAAAATATGGGAGATAAATGTGCCAAAAACAGGAAGGGGGCGGGTATCTTTTCCGCCCCATCACATATAGTTTGCCCACCATTTCGTTGCACTGCAGCGGGCTCCCCCAATGCTAAATCTATGGGTAGACAGGAAAAGCGAAGAAAACAAGAGAAGGGGAAAAGACGAAAAGCACAAACACACACAATGAAAATAGTGCTGGCGCACTCACTCAAGAATCCCATAAATGGGTTTTTTTTTAAAGTAAGAAAAAAGGGCACAGTGACGAAGAAAAGAATTGATAGCACTAATCATTTAGGAAAGAAAAATTACCAGAAATGGTAGAAATGTGGAAGATTAACGCGAATGACAGTCAATTAGTGTCGAAACGGTCGACACTGCAAGCACCGTGCGGGGCTCTGGACAGACACAAGGGTCAAGGATCAGTACAACCAGCTGTCTCCCTGGTCACACATCGGGTGCTGGGTGCCTCTAAATCCCAGCATCTGGATGTCCCCAACTCCGATACACAGGTTTCGAGGTGCGTGGATACCTCCTATCCTGTGGCACCCCATCCCATGTACACTGGTTGAGGATACCAAAGGCCCTCTCCACGTACGCGTAATAACAGTGACAATATTAGTAATAATAATAACAATAGTAATACTATTTAAGAAAAACAAATCAAACCAATAATAATTAATAAACAAAAACTAACACCATTACAAAAATAAGGAAAAACACATTTAAAAGGGAAAAAAACTATTTACTACTCATAATGTAAGCAAAAACAATGAAGTAACAAAAAACATGACTTAAGAACAACAAACTCTAATATAAACTGACACCATCAATAACAATCAATTGCAAAGGACAATAGTCACCTGAATATAACACAAAACTAATAATAAAATGACATTAAATGCCTTAATTATAACCAACAATTAGGTTCAAGAGGGTAGACCAAAATGGTGGATGAGCGGAGGAAATAAAGTTCAGCTGATACTAGGCCGCTCGACTCCCATCACGTTTTTTTTTTCCGTACGCCCGCTAATACTCGAGGCGAAATCTCAGGTTATTATTAATGTCTATCCTGACATTGATTTTACGTGAGTATCCCTTTTTTCTTGTACAGAGACAGGTGTCCCTCGCCATTCAGGCAGATACTCGCCGATTTCAGAGGTACCCATTAGAGCTGGGTCGGCTCAGGAGCCACCAATCCCTGGTCGACGACACTCCTTCAAATGTCCTCGCCAGGTCTCGAGTTAATCCAGTCCACATCCCGGTCGACGAAAAATCTTCAAATGCCGTCGCCCGGGTTTGATCCTGCATCACCCGGTCGCCAGAGCGGTGTGGTAACCACTACGCTAGCGCGGCTCCTCCATCACGTTTAAAAAAAAATTGTATAAAGGTACGTAAATCTCAGGACAACCATGTACCACAGTGACACATCTTGCCCATTAAGTTCGCTGACTAGGGACAATGGACAAGACATGACCCACTTGAACACAAAGCTCAGCCTCAATCTATTTTTATGTACATACACTTCTGACAACAATGAATGCAGTACTAGGAAAATAACAATAATATGTTTGTTTTAAATGGTGAGGTTGCCCACCCCATATTAGTGGCCTTGTGCACGAGGGTGCAGAAGTCCTAACCTTTCTTTGTCTCTTCAGAGACTCTCAGGAACTTCAGAGACTCTCAGGAACTTCAGAGACTCTCAGGAACTTCAGAGACTCCCAGGAACTTCAGAGACTCTCGGGAACTTCAGAGACTCTCAGGAACTTCAGAGACTCTCAGGAACTTCAGAGACTCTCAGGAACTTCAGAGACTCTCAGGAACTTCACGGGGCTTGTCTATTACATAGGTAAAGAGAAAAGTACAAAAATAGCCCTGTGCTACATTCGGTGAAGACGGGAGTCGAACCCGCGCGGAGATACTCCATCTGAACTTAAGTCAGACGCCTTAACCACTCGGCCACTTCACCTTGGAGAAAGAATAGCCATTTTCACTACATAAATTAATATCTAATTTATTTTGCTGCTACCAATTTAATAATATTTAATCTTTATTTATATTACAAGCGACCGTAAAATAAAGTGTTTTTTTTTAAAGTATTAAAATGGTTTTGGATTATAATACCTTCTTTTCTTTTAACAGGGTTTCACCACGTGGTTTCAGTTTTGATTTTGCTGTTTACGAAGTGCATTAAAAATATGGTGTTTAGATGTGTAACTCCCGTCTATTATAAGCGTATATCAAATTAACATTATCATTTCCCTTTTTTCAGTCGTTGCGATATATTTATGACAACTTCACTGTAGTTGTATTACAAACATTTGCTACCTCAATGTGCGCACACTATTTTCCAATGGTTTCAGTGTTAGCGGGGAAGTTGTAACAGTGGTTCTTTGTTTAGTGCCGATGTAAGTGATAGTATTTCTGAATAGTGTGCTGAAAATTGTGATGGTGGTTCCATATTGTATGCAGAGATTTGTGACAGCTGTTCAACAGTATTACACCTCTTAATTAATTGTCTGACAGTGTCACGTCCTGTCGTCAAAAATATTCCTACCAAATATGCAATCTGTTGGTGGCTCATTTTCGGGAAATTATGGAAAAGCCGCGAGCATTCCGGGGAGTGAACTATATTGCACGCCTATTAAAACAACGCGCATTTCTTTCCAACATTCTTCATTGGCGCAGGGTTATTTTCTAGAAATATTCCTGCCTCTGTTGTTTTCGGTGATAGAACGTCTGGAATTTTAATCCATTTATATTAAACATTTCTGGTAAGTATGAATAAGTAAATCCATCATATATTTATACATTTAGCAAGGGAAGCCTCGTTGCTCATCATAAATGGAGTTTATGTCCTTTCAAGTCACTGTTTCCATGTCATTGATAAATTTCTGAAGCACAATATAAATGAACACAAGAGAAATAGTGCCATCACCTGGACTTGCAGCAGGAAACGCACAACATAAATAGTTCCCGCCATGTTCTGGCGGGTGACTTACTCGTGTTGGGGTATTTGCCATCGTGATTCCACATCACTTGCAGAAAATCGTATTAATGACTTCACAATACGTGCAGTTTATAGTGAAGGCGTTATCACATTATATTGTGTGTACACATTATTATGTTTATGTCTAGATGCAGGGGCGTGCTTAAAATATTTGGCTTCCTGAGCGGATCTTTCCCATGGCACCCCTATATAAAGCACGCAGACAAATATATAACGTCTGCAAATCCATTATTTTAACAGTATAGTACTGTTATATTAGTGTCTGATGACAACTGCCTCCTGGCTGTCACCGGGACTGCCTCCTGACACCGCCCTTAGTACGCTACTGTCTACATGGTTGAAATACTGTTTTCAGATTTTGTACAAAGTTTGGATAATGGTTGCACAGTGCATACAAATGTTTGCTACATCGTTTGCACATTGTGAACATATGACTGATTGTGTTTCCACATTGTGAACATATGACTGATTGTGTTTCCACATTGTGAACATATGATTGATTGTGCTTCCACATTGTGAACATATGATTGATTGTGTTTCCACATTGTGAACATATGACTGATTGTGTTTCCACATTGTGAACATATGACTGATTGTGTTTCCACATTGTGAACATATGACTGATTGTGTACTGTGTAAGTGTTGTCACAACCGCATATTAGTCGCCTCTTTCAATACACCTGAACGGTGCAGTAGACCTATTCGTGCTTTGTGTCCGCTGGGACCAGGGCAATTACATGAGACACCCGGGGAACATACGTCTTTAACCTGTTTATACCAAACTACCCGTCCAGAGAAACACGTGTGTATAACAGATCTGTGCGCGCTGCTTATATACAGGGTGATTATAAAGTCCGTTTGCACCTTTGAACTTTAAACTTTGCATACTCTAAACCGTATATAAAAGCGTAATTTATACAGTTAAAATTTTTGTCTACTCATCAACATTACATTTTTTGGTTGAACTTAATGTCAAAAACAAATGTAATTTACTAAGCTGGAACTGGAGAATGTGTCCAACGAGCTGGAGAATCTGATTGAACGATGTACCATGAAAGATGACGGTTGTTTTGAAACCTAACAAGTTGAATTGTACTGAGTTACAACTTAATATGCTTTCAAATGCCGTTAACAGTATGCTTCTATCATGTGCAGAGGCGGATCTACTGTGAAGTTAATGAAACTTGAGCGTTGGAGCCCCCAAGTCACGTTTCCTCTATAATACGTTTCTTTCTCATTCACCCAACACTTTTTTTAATAACAGGGCCCCTCCAAGAGTTCAAGTTTCAGGGCCCCCCAAAATGTATATCCGCCACTGACCACATTGTTCAGTGTGGGGGGCCACTCATATTGCTCATTGCATGTGTCAGCTAGCCGCAAGGGGGAAAAGAGGCAGCTTTGTAAGCACACCCTTGCTGGTTCTACAGAATCTCATCCAAGACTTATGTCATACGTTCACGCCGTGCACCATGAATAAAAGGTCCCCCGCGGCACCTGAACCAAACTGGCAGATGATCTTTTAGCCCCGGAGAGGCAGTGCACCGAACCAACTGGCGAGTGGTGTACGCTCTGGCACTCATGAATCCACTCCCAATCATGGAACAAATGATTCCTATCACTAAGTGGCTGGAGCAGACTAGTGTTCAGAATGGATCGACCAAGACCCACTGGTGTGAGGACATAGCCCAATGAACACACAACCAGTTCAAAACTATAGGCCAGATAGTAAAAAATCCCTTCTAGGGAAGTGGACTCTCCAACTCGTTGCATTGCTCATCTCGCCATTAGCACAGCCTGATGAACTTTACCAATAAGCACCACTTAGGGTGAGCAGGGAATGAGCGATTGTGATTCGGAGATCAGCTGCAGAGGAAGAGGAAGCCTGACGTGAAACCATCCGATCTAGGACGTGACAGTCCTATATGTCTTTCACACTGTTGGCATCCACAATCTCATTACAAAACTTGCGCCAGCAAACTATAGGTGGCGGGGAATAGATAGCAATGAAGCACACCTCAGACCTCCCATCCAGCACTGAATAATGTTGAACCTTGTCTCAGGACCTGCTGAGTTGCAGCAGTCCTCTGGGGTTTCAAAAAAGCTTTAGAAACAACATCCCCAACACACAAACTGAGAGAATCACGAAGAAGCCGTGTAAAATTAAAACATATGAGCTCGGATGTCGTCTAATAAAAGGTCTGCGCTGGGTAATTCATCCCGTCTACCCCGAGCGAAATGTCCGCTACGAGGGGCACTCTAAACATTCTTCAGGTGAACATCTCTGTCCTAAGACTAAAAACTCTGGAGCTAAGAAAACAGCTAAAATGAACTCAACGTGCAGATCACACTAATACAGGAAACTCTTTCTAACTGACAAGGAACATCCCCTATCAGGCAATACCATGTATAAATGCACAAGTGATAAGAGATATTGCAACGCTTCTAAGGAATGATGTCCAACATTGAAAGAAACAATTGAAATGATAATCAAGAGATATAAGTATGGCACAATGGACTGTGGTTCACTCTGTTTAATGTCTACTGCCCTGCGAATTCCAAAAGCCAAATCAACATTCACAACACAGATCTTCAAAAAGCGATCATAGCAGGAGACTTTAATGCGCTTATACCAGCCTTAGGATACAAAGATGGGAAATACATGGGCAACAGCATTGAGGAACGGTGTAACACCAGTGTCACGGAGTCTTTTGAGGGTGTTTTGCATGTATGAATGTTCCCATGCTCCTGCGGGAGTTTAATAAGTTATTTGAGTTGTTGTGAGTTGGGTATGCTTGAGTTGTAATATTTTAGTTACAAACAATGTTGTGAGCATTGCTTAAGACAAGATGTTAGCTGTAGTTATGCGTGAATGAAACTCAGTGGAGTGTGGAAGGTTTTCACGTGTTTGGTGAATACGAATGAAATGAGTCAGTCAGAGAGAGAGATGTGTGTTGGGTCAGTAGAGTTGAGTCAGTAGAGAGTAGACAGGAGACAGCTTCATTCACGCATAACTATAGCTAACAGCTTGTCTTAAGCAATGCTCACAACATTGCTTGTAATTAAAATATTACAACTCAAGCATACCCAACTCACAACAACTCAAATAACTAATTAAACTCCCACTGGAGCATGGGAACATTCATACATGCAAAATACCCTCAAAACACTCCGTGACATCCACCCCTTTCCCCACGTGAAGACCAGGGGTTTTCACCCAGGAGATATTGATGATAGTCATATACATCTCCAAAACCAAAATACATCATCAAAGTAAATAACGTTTCCATCCAAAATACACAAAATCACAATAATAGCATATCAATTATTCTTGCGACAATCACATTCAATATCTCTACAATTAAACAAAATTCATTTCCACAGCAGAGAAATGCATGCATAATCTTCAAAATTCATGTCAAGTCATCCAAATACAAAAACAAAACTACATGCAAGAATGCTCAATCAAAATCAAAATCAGCTCGTCTGGTGTCGTGTCCTCCTAGTAACATCAAACTGTTGTAAGGTTAATGTTCATATGGTCAACCAGCTGCTTGGTGACTTGGCAGACTGCAGACAACTAGTGGCAACCACCTATGACCAATTCCGAAGCATCTGCCCTGAGAAAGATAATTTTGTCTTAAATCAGAAAGCATCAGACGTTGACTACTTGCAAAAATATTCTCAAATTTTGTCTATCACTTTGACGCTTATTTGTACAAATCTCTCTATTAGGCCTTCTTTTCTCAATTAGTGATGTTAGTTTTAGGCCCCTGTAATTCTAAAATTCTACTGCCAGTGGCCCCTCTTGGCATCATAATCATCTCAGCCTTGGTCATACTCTTCAGGGAAGCTGCTCCATCTAGGCTGACGATATCCACGGCTACTACCATAGCTACAACAATAGCTGTCACTACCATCGCTCCATCTATGACGTGCCCTACTGTAAAGAGGATAACTCTCTCTTCTGTCTTCCCTGCGGCAATCTCTTCTGAACCTACATCTGTATACTCCTCCAGCTGTTTGTTCACTACAGCTTGGTCTGTTGAACAAAATCCTCTGCTTATCTCTTGTTCTCTGTATCCGTTTCTAAATCCACTACGACGTTCACTTTGAAAACTACCACAATAACCATTACTACTTATGCGGCTTCCTCTAAAATGTCTAAAATCTCTTAAGTCATTGGTTTCTCTTCTGTAATGTTTCTCATGTGACATAAGAGCTCCACGACCCACTCTGCGATATTTCTCAATTAGCTTTCCCCGCTCTTCTTTCATCCGGTCTGTCTCAGGATATTTGACAGATCCATAACATTAATCTTCTTCTGGCAAAGTAAAGTTCACTTTCGTTTCATTTACTAAACTTTCTGGAATATTCAACTTACGTTCACCCCATTCATTTGCTGATTTGATATGCCTCTCAATGTTAGTTTCTGGTTGACTAAACTGTTTTGGAACCAATACATCCTGTTGCTGCGGTGAAATTAAATTTAATACTGAAGTATCAGCAACCAGGACATTACCAGATGACATGCTATCCACAGGCATTACCCTAGGTTGATGCTGTAGTAAAATGTCATCAGCTTTTCCCTGCAATCTTGTAGTTCCTCCATAAGTACCGTGACTATGTTTGTGCTTCCATAGTTTGATATCCTCATCAGTACACTTGTTGATACCACGGACATTTCCAAATGTCAGGTCGGTGGCCGGTTCTTCAAGAACAAAAGCTTTCACTTTGCCACACAAGAAAGGTGTATCAATATTTATCAAAGCTAGAGGATAGACTTCAACTCTACCCCCAAAAGTAATACATCGAGCAGTTTAACCCAACAAACAAGACTCATCTATACATGATCTACGCACGCAAACTGTCGTACATCCTGTATCTCTTAACACCGATACGACCTCCTGTCCTACGTACCCAGGATGTAAGACTAGACTACCATCTGTATGAATTGCCGAGAAACACGGACATGGGTGGCCACAAATCAAAATTGGTGTCTCATCTTTATGAAGAAGTGGTCTGCACCCTTCACAACTCTCGCTGTTGAATGTATCTAAGACTACCACCGAATTTGCGCGTTCAAGCTTCCTATTAAGACAATCAAATTGAAGGTGACCAATACCATTACATACAAAGCATCTGTACTCCTCACGCTGGCTCTTCTGTGGACTACCCTTAGTACTAGTCTGAGGCTCGGCCACAGATTCAGGTTCAAGCTTGTCACAAATCTTCGCTGCATGGCATGGTGACCCACATTTAAAACAACCAGAAGGTCTTCTGCTACCTAACTTTGTCATATTCTGCTGTTTCCTGTGGGAAGTACGGAAGTCTGTCTCTGTCCATCTCTTACTTACTGCCTTCCTATCACTACGAGAACTTGTCTCCGATATGGTCGTGTTTCATAACTCCGCTTGACCAAACATGTCGTAAAAGTTTCTGGCACCGCTGATTTGTGAACTCGTCTGCCTGGATGTGCAGTCATGTACTGCTGCCCTAACTGTGACATTGACAAAATATTTTCCGGTTTTCTCTCCTGAAAAAAACCAACAATTCGGAGCTACATGAAGACATTACCTTATCACGCAAGATAGATCAAATCACATAGGCCATCAAAATTTTTATAACAATGCCCGATAGGTAAATCCACCTGTTCAGCAACATTTTAATATCTGCAATAAACTCCGCAAAATCTTGCTTACTACTTGGCATCGCACTGTGGAATTTTAACCGATAACCCTGCTCATTTAATCTGTACTTGCGTAACAAAGTTTCATTCACCACGTCATAATTTAATCTATCTTCCACAGTCAATTGGAAAACTGTTTTTAACGCTGACCCTGTTAAATAATCTGTCAACAATGACCCATACGGTTTTTTATTAATCTTTAAGGCAGTTGCCTTCATTTGAAACCTCTCAAAACATTCCATAAAATCTATGGATTCGTTGAAAATTGGGAGTTTCAACTTGTACATACCCCCGTACTCTTTTTTGATGATGAGTCTGCACCCGACTTCTCTAACTCGATTCTTCTCAAGGATACCCCTTTTTCCGCATCTATCTCTTTCATTTCTTTCTGTGCTTCTATCTCTTTCATTTCTTTCTGTGCTTGTATCTCTAATCTCGTGGTCTCTTCCCCTGCTTCTACTTTCTTAGTTTCTTCCTCTGCTTTCTTTCTTTTTCGCTCCTCATGTCGTTCTTGTCTCTCCTGCACATCTTTAAATTGAGCCTGTGCAAACGCTAAGAGATCTTCTCCGGACTTTCCTATCCTCTCACCGACGAGTATAAAATCCATAAGTGTTGACATGATTATGAATTTATCTGACTTATATGCACCTCAAATACTCTACCAAAATGTCAAAATAGCTCAAACCCCAAAATAATATCTTAAATAACCACGAAGATGACACCTTACTCAATGTCTACCCCAATATATTATTAGCCCTACAAAACAAACAATGACACAAATGATGATGATAAGCACTACACCCTAATTTAACAAACAACAGCCTGGTAGGTCGGTAACAAGAAAAAGGAAATGTGTGACAGGAGACTGAAAAAAGTAACGTATTTACAGGATAGTGTAAGAAGAAAATGACTGAAGAATACACCATATACACAGAACGCCAAAGAGGGAATATGACACACAACCAACAGCAAACTGCTCGTAAACAGCTAATGCAAAAATGCACACTTTATTCGTGACGGGCAATACAACTGATCCTGCCCACAGGATATGACCCCTTCAAAGAATAAATAGCGCAAAATCCTACATATGAAATCAAAACACAAATAAATAACGTAATCGTCCCGCCCAACAACAACACTAAAACAATGAATGCCGAGGGAAGCCTACAGAGCAACCTGGACAAATAAACGAAATATGGCCTTAGAATGATGAACCAAAACAAGCTACAGTTACGTAGCTTTTTCTGGTGTACTGGAATGACAGGCTATGGCAATAAACTGCTCTGATCTGTTGTCTCCAAGTCACCTCTGCAGCAGTAACTTTGAGAAGCGTAAACACTACAACAGTTCCTGTGAGGAATATGTTAATACACATTTAGTGTCTACTTCAAGCTATTAGAACTAACTGCAATCTAACCGAAACTACATATAAAGTCATATATAGTGAACAGCAAAGAAAAACTGATTTCTTAAGGAATAAACTGTAAGCACCTATAAAACACAAATTACCTTCTAACTAGAAACGTAGTGCAGCACACCACTAGAACACTAGGATACTAGAGCACGGAAGAATGTTACGTAACTACCTTATTTATCTGATACCTGATTAATACCTAGACTGTACACCTAAGCCTTCTAGTAATCACTTTACACGAGCAACAACAAAATAATATCTAACTAGGCTATATCCCAAGGAATTATGAGGAACACTAAATGTTCACAGAACCAATACATATACTTAAATTCCAAGCGTGTATGTCTGTTTATAATGTCCTCAGCAAGTCCCAAGGCGATGAAAGTTTGAGGACGACACACAGCACAGGCACAGCACACACAGTTCAGATCATGTAGCACCACCAGCTACACACAGTGAAAAATAGGGCTCGTGTTTTCCATCTCACACTGTGTCGAGTAGAACACTGCAACAAGGTTCCCTCCGATAGCTTCACAGATTTCCACAGATCTACTTCTTCTGGTCACAACAGATTCTTCTGGATACATGGTCGCTTCGTCTACGCACCATATAAGTTCTAGTCACATCAACCAGCTTCTACAGCACACTTTTCAACGATCATTCAGACGACGATGAGGTCACTTAATTACACAGCGAGCTAACCTATATTCCACCGGCCCACGAATACGGTGAGGTGTATAGTTACCGTAATCCTGTCAAACTTGGTTGCGTTGAAAAACAATCTGTAGGCTATTGACTGAATGACTTTTGATCACTTCAGTGCTGTACCACTTTGGGTTCACTTGCAACATGCAAATAGACGGCTCCCCAAATGCGACGAGTAGGGTGGATGTAGAAGATCAGACAACACTCATACAACGCTCGTCTAGCTCACTTATTTGTCCGTAAGTGTCTAACGAAGTATAAAGCAGAAGTTAATTTCATGCAGAATCAGCGCCCCACGCTTTTTGACAATTTGATGTTACATTTTTAGACTGCAAGCTATACATTCCTTGAAAAATTATTTGTGGCTTTTCAGTGCATAAAAAGCGTGTGTTTAAAATATTTTTTTCTTCTTTTAGTGTTTTTTTATTTTATTTTTTTTAAGTCAAATGTAATCGATCGTCTAATGACATCATCAGTTTGCTATAAACGAGTCCAGAGATCAGGAGGCGGATTTCATTATTCAGTATATTACAAGGAAAAACAATTTTTTTATTTTTTTAAAATTTTTTCATTAATTTTGATAAGAGTTGTAAAGTACATTTTTTTAAATGTATTTGTCAGTTGAGTGTATGTCTGTGTGACTGTGCACGCGCGTGCGTGTGTGTGGAAAGCACACGTAGCCAAATTTGCACCCCTCCCCACCCCTCTCCCCCTCCCCCATAAAAAACTGTCTGGGACGTCCACGGGTCCTATACCATAGTTGTGTGAGTGTCATGAGAATGACCTCAGCCAATAATGCACTTTTTTGGGGGAGCAAAATTGGCTAAGCGTTCTTTCACGATGTACTGTCACAGCAAGGCGATGGCGCCGCTTGGTTGGTCCTTGGTTCAATTCCCAGTAAGCCTATCACTTATATTTTCTTTTCTGTTGTCTAGTGTCGTCCTTTATGTCCAACGAGTATCTGTTAATTACCTGTATTTATTTATTTACTGTTCACAGGACTCAGGTTTCTTTCATTATTTATTTAAGAGTTCACCCATCCGTGACTTCAACCGACCTGTCTATTCTGTGTTGTTCGTCTACCACTACACATTACTGGACACAAGTATTTCGACCTTTATCTGGTCTATACTTGCTGACAGGAAAGTTATATTAGTGATTGCGTCTTTAAACTGTCTGGGTCGTCCACGGGTCCTATACCATAGTTGTGTGAGTGTCATGAGAATGATCTCAGCCAATAATGCACGTTTTTGGGGTGCACAATTGGCTAAGCGTCCTTTCACGATGTACAATCACAGCAAGGCGATGGGGCCGTTTTTATACCGGTTAGCCTATCACTTATATTTTCTTTTCTGTTGTCTAGTGCCATCCTTTATGTTCAACGAGTACCTGTTAATTACCTTTATTTATTTATTTACTTATTTATTTACTGTCCAGGAACTACAAAGGGCCCTGAATTAAATGCAGCCAAGAAAAATCCCATTCAGAACAGCATCCTCCTTCGACAAAACTTATGCCAAGTCTTCCTGTCCCATGCTATTCTATTGGATGCAAATATTGATGAAAGTCTTTAACTTCTTGGTCGAAACTTGTTCTTCAAGTTTCAGAGCCATACGATAATACTGGCTAGACATTTATTTGAACTGGCGATAGACAATGTTATATAGTGACCTATATTATAATGATCATTTAAAATTAATACGCATATTAACAAATCCTTAAGTTTATGCCCACTTTTTGTTTTTGGTGTTTTATTTATAATCTTTTTTTTTGAAGAGTCTAAATAATGCATTGTCAAAATATATATCTGGGGCGGGATTCGAACCCGCGCGGGGAGACCCCATAGGAACGCGGATCCTACGCCTTAGACCGCTCGGCCACCCAGACACGCAGTATAGTAATTGTAGTTTCCTTTTAAACAAACAGTAAGAATTTTTTCCCCCGATAATCATGTAACCATTGCGGTAATCTCCAAAAGAACGTTGCAATTCGTTCCGCTCAGAAAAAGAGTCTCTTAGAAATAACTCTAGACTCATATTCTGTGAGGAACGAAGTGCTTACGAATTCATTTTCAGATTTAATTGACACTACTAGGTGTTTCAGTTTTAGTTTCAAATGAAAATTATCGGAAGTCCGACCACACTGGAATGTTAATTCCAAGAAACTATACTTCTTTAATTGTTTTGGTTTTTTTTAACTATACTTAACCCAGGGTACTTTTTAATCGTAGCTTTTGTTGTGAAAAGGACGAAGATTAAAAAAGAAATACCGTACTTAAGTCACCAGGCCAAGCAACACAAATCACCGGGGAAGGCTTATGATATGAGACTGTGCTTGGGGCTAGCAACCTCAACGTGTAACACAAATTACCACAATAACCACCGCTATAAGAGCGTGTGAACGCGTGGCGCAGGTGTCCTGCAAGGTGACCTGCTGTGGTAGTGGTTCAATGCTGGGTAAGGAGTGCACAGAAAATGGTGGTGTCTAGCCAATATATGTATGTTTAGACATCCACAAAATGTTATCACATAGTACTCATGTCAAATTATTCAAGGCCACTGGGCCTTTTATATTTTGTCATGCGCCATAATATACCCGACGGGCCTCGTGTCTAAGTTGAACTTGACGAGCCTTGCCAAAACAAAGGCAATACACATATTTAAAAAAAAAATTAATGCTGGGAAACCGTACTCTATTAACAAAGGGAAATTTATTCACAAAATCCTGTCACAGAATGCTGCTCCAAAGTATCTTTGTCCGCTTTTAAAATATAATGA
This sequence comes from Oreohelix idahoensis, assembly GCA_024509875.1. Classification (NCBI taxonomy): domain Eukaryota; kingdom Metazoa; phylum Mollusca; class Gastropoda; order Stylommatophora; family Oreohelicidae; genus Oreohelix; species Oreohelix idahoensis. Next base: position 270,600 of record JAMPIV010021368.1, read on the forward strand.
AAGACGTAGGCAGCGCTTAAACAAATTACAGGTACCCAAGCCTAGGCTAGACCTATTTAAGACTAGTTTGATTTACTCAGCTGCTCATCTTTGCAAAAATCTTCCCAATGACCTGAAAAACACACACAGTCCTTACTCATACAATCGTATACTGTTCAAATACTTTATGAGTGCCGATTATATGCCACCCTAACTGATTGTGTTGTACTTTTATCTAATATACTGTATGGAGGCTCTGATGAGCTAGTTTTTCATTACAATATACTTATTCTTAATTTTGTGATCAGGCTGTTAATGTATGCTGTTATACTACCTTGTAATGTTGTATTGCCCTTAAATTAATACTTTCAGTACGCTGGAGAATGTTTGAGTAACAGTAACAAAAGATGAGCAAGAGGAAGGAAGAATGCAAGAGCGGACTGTGCCCGATTTTCAACCCTTGGCAAATTAATTGCTTTCGTATATGTCAATCTAACTATCTACCTAGTCTGATTCTGGTCTTGAGTTTGTGACGGCAAAGACAGCGAGGAAAGTAACTGTTTAACCCAACTCATCTTGATGAACCTATCATTACACTCATTGCAGCAGTATCTGCTATGAGACTCAAAGCTGTTCACCTCTCGTAAAGTTTTTCGCGTGCACTGGAAAAAACACTGAGTCCAAGAGTCATTCAGTAGCAGACCGTTTGAATATTTCACGAGTTCTTATAACACACCTCTGAATATGTCTCAAATCACTGATTTACTGTATGAGGAATTCGATTTTTATCAGCCTTGTTGTTTGTTTGTTTTTGTTTTTTTTTAATTTTAATGTTATCATTATTATTATTATTATTTTAATTCTTTATTTATTTTTTCTTTATTTACTTTAAAAACATACTTTAATTATGATGATTATTGCAAATGCATGATGTTATATTACTTTTATAATGATAAATGCCTTAATAATGCTTAAAGTAAATGTGAGGATGAAAGGATACAGTATACATGATGAGAGAGAGAGGAAGGGCAGAATGTCAGACGGGCCTGTGTGCCCAATTCTTAACCCTTTGAAAATAAAGTTCGCTCGTTCGTTCGATACTGTTGTTAAACGACTCTGTAAATGACTTACATTGATCAGTGAGTAATGGCATCATTTCTTTTGGTGTATTCATTGTGAATGCAAAATCTACTGCAAACAGTTAATAGCATTAATGACAGTTATCTGCTTACAGTCCCATGTAAAAGGAACTAGTGTCAAAATGAACTAAAGTCCAGGTATGAACTAAGTGAAGAGAAACTGAATTCCTAACAAATAATCAAAAAAAAGTAAAAACGTAAGGCCAAACTGGGCGGCAAAAGTTATAAGTTATGTCCAAGAAACATTAAAAAAAAGAAATAAAATCAATGTAAATATGACAAATTAGAACTAGTTCATATATGTAAGTACATTAGACCCGAGCTGGCACTAGGAATTTGTCTAGGTGGTGCGAGGTCCCGTTTTGGCCCCCACTCTTCCCTCCTCTCCCGGGCATACTGCATTATTTTCTTAGCAGGGTCAATTACATACTGTTGAGTTGGATCACGCTATAATTCCCACAATTTAGAAAAAAAACTGTCGGCGCTACCATGAAGACGGGCCCGGTGGGGCCGCACCGCCCAAGAGCCCGCTCTGATCAGACCTACATAGTTCACTAAATGGGGGCCTAACGTCAAATGGAAGGTACAACAAAAATAAACACAGGAAAACCACAAACAGCAGTTCAGAGAGTGAAGAGCATCGCATGCAGCAAATGTTCGTCAAGGGATGTAAGTAAGAGTTCTTAGTGTTACATAGAAAAAGTCTTATCATATGGAAGTGTGTTATTGGCCACATAATAAGGAGATATGATCCATAGAGATGTGGTTTTAAAGTAGTATATTGAGAGAAAAAAGGCAGTCCAGGAATTGTATTAATGTCGTTAAAGTTCTTATAAACGCAAGAAACAACGCCATCTTCTTCTTCTTCGATCCTTAACCACCGACCGTCAAAGCAGTCAGTGGCCATCACGCCTAGTGGCGTCTTGTAGGGCAACAAAAAATTGATTCCACTTTGCACGGTCGGTGGCCATCCTTCGTACAGTGCCCCAACTCTGGTTCATTCTTTGCATCTCAGCCTCCACAGTCCTCCGCCAAGTTGTGTTTGGTCGGCCTCTCTTTCGCTTTCCTTCAGGGGTCCAAAGCATAGCTGTTCCCGTGATGGCATCGGGGTCTCCCCTGAGGACATGACCAACCCAGCTCCAGCGTCTGCCAGCTATGATGGTATGCATGTCCTCTTGCTTGCTACGAGCAAGCAGATCTTGGCCGGCGATGGCATTCGGCCAAAAGATTCGGTGAATTTTTCCTAGGCATGTTGTGTGAAAAGAGGACAATTTTGACATTTCTTTCTCTGTGACTCTCCAGCATTCCGCACCACAGAGAAGCACAGAAAGCACGCAACTCTGGCACAATCCTAATTTTGTGCTTGTGCTGTATTGGGAGGACTTCCAGATGTTATTTAGGCCAAAGAAGGCTGTTCTTGCCCCATTCATTCTGATGTTGATGTCTTTGCCTGCCCCACCATCTGGTGTTACTATGCTTCCTAGGTATGTGAAGGTATCTGTCTGTACCAGTTCCTGATTCCCTACCGATATGGGCCCAGGGTTGCTCACATTGAGCGTCATGACCTCAGACTTCTTTAAATTGATGTTCAAGCCCACCTGCTGGCTAAATTTATTAAGTCTATCCGTTTTTTCCTGGATGTGTTGATGTGAATGTGCCAGCAGTGCAATGTCATCTGCATATTCCAGATCTTCCAATGTTGAAAATGTAGTCCATCCTATTCCTCTTGGACTGCCCTCTGTTGTCTGGCGCATCACCCAGTCGATGACTGTTAAAAATAGAGTGGTTGACAAGGGGCATCCCTGTCGCACTCCTGTCTTCACCTCGAAGGTTAGGTTACTCTGCCCAACACTACACGTAAAGTTGGCATAGAGGCTTTTTATGATTGACACTATGCAGCTTGGAATTCCATAAGCCCTCAGTATTTTCCATAAACTGTCCCTATGTATGCTGTCAAAAGCCTTTTCAAAATCAACAAAATTTATGTAAAGCTGTCTTTGCCATTCTGAGCACTGCTCTATAATGTTCCCGAGAGTGAATATATGGTCCACACATCTTCTGCTCTTTCTAAACCCCGCTTGTTCTTTCCTCAGTTTGTAGTCTACTGCCTTTGAAATTCTCTGTATAATTATCCTGCCTAGTATTTTGCTGGGAACTGAGAGAAGAGTGACTCCTCTCCAATTATTGCAGTCTGAAAGATCTCCCTTCTTGGGCAATTTGACAATTATTCCCTTGTTCCACTCTGATGGTGCTGTCCCCGCCCTCCACACCTGTGCAAATAGTGGCTCCAATAGTTCTGCCGCTAGCTCAGGGTCTGTCTTAAATAGCTCTGCATTTAAGTTATCATGGCCCGGAGCTTTACCGTTCTTTAACCCTTTGATTGCTGTGATGATTTCTTCTTTTCGTGGAATGTCTGTATTTACATCTAGATCGTTTTCAGCCTCAGGAACATTCAATTGTGTCTTTGGTATTTCCTTGTTCAGAGTTTCTCTGAAGTGCTCTGCCCATCTTGTTTCCTGTCCCTCTGCTGTCTTAATGAGATTTCCTTGCTTATCTCTTACTAATGTAATATTGTTTGCACCTCGTTTTCCGCTGATGAATTTAGTTATTTTGTATACTGTGCTTTGTTCATTTCCCAGTGCTGCCTCTTCTGCCTGTTTTGCAAGATCGTCTAGGAAATTCCTTTTGTTGGCTCGGGTCTGGCGTTTAACCTCCCCGTCCAGTTGACTGCACTGTTCGCTATATAGTTGCTTTAACCTGGGGGACTTCGCTTCTGTTTTCTTTCTTTTCATTTCCTTTCTCATCTTTATGGTGTTTAGTGTTTCTGGTGTTATCCAGTCTTGCCTCTTCCTTTCCTGGAATCCCAAGCATGACCTGCTACTTTCCTTATATATTGTTGAAATGGTGTTAAAATTCTGGTCTATATCATCAGTCAATGTCTTTTCCTGGCTTTTGGCAAATTGATATCGTTTCTTAATGTCGGCGGCAAAAGCTTTTCTGGTAAGGGGGTCCTTCAATTTGCTGATGTCAAACCTTTTGTGTGTAGTTACAGTTGGTCCAGCCCTTCTTAGTTTCACTTTCAGTTTTGCAACTACTAAATGGTGATCGCTTCCCACATCCGCACCTCCCCCCACCTTCACATCCTGCAATGCATGTCTCCATCAACCGTTAACCATGATGTGGTCCATCTGGTTTCTGTCCCGACCATTTGGTGATTCCCATGTTAACTTGTGAATTTCCTTATGTGGGAAAAGTGTTCCTCCAACGACCAGGTTGCCAATGCCACAGAAACCTATTAGCTTATCCCCATTTTCGTTTGCCACTCCGCCGCCGCATTTCCCCACCGTTCTTTCATCACATGTATTGTGTGTACCAACTTTCGCATTGAGGTCTCCCATTACTATAACAAGATCATATCTAGGTGTGTCCTCCATTTCCCTCTGCAGCCGTTGATAGAATTCATCCTTGACCTCCCCATCGCCATCATTCGCCGGTGCGCAGCATTGTACCACTGTAGTGCCGGTGAATCTCCCTCTCAATCCCAATCGTATCAGTCTGTTGTTGATGGGTTTCCATTCCAGTAATGTCCTTTCCATCCCCTTCTGTAGAACAATGGCCACGCCTTCACTGTGCTGTCCATCCTCTCTGCCAGAGCAAAGTACTGTTTCTCCTGTTGCTGTTTTAACTCTTCCTGTCCCTGTCCATCTGCTCTCGCTTATCCCCAGGATGTGTAACCTATAGTTTCTCATTTCTGCCGTGACCTGTCTTAGTTTACCTGTCTCGTACATTGTCCTGACATTCCAAAATCCTATTCTTGTATCCTGTTTTGCGGTCAGGACATCCGTTTTCATGTCAGTGGCTTCCTTTCGGCTTTCACCACTGACAGTCATACGAGCCACAGACTCCGAATGTCCATCCCGCAGCAAAGTTTGTTCATTTGATGTTGTTTCCGTAACTTCATTATTTTTTTTACATAGACAGGGGTGTCAGCCCTATGCTAAAACCCCCAACCTGGAGGACCAGGGTACCAGCTTTTGTCTGACCCCTACCCACACAGACCAGTCCAGCTTGGTTGAACCTACCAGGAGTAAAACTCCCACTGGCATAGCTCTGGGGATTGTCAGGGTACGCAAGCTGCCATACCGCTACAAGGTATAGGTACCGTTGATGGCAGAAACAACGCCATAGTACTGCTTTATCCCATCTCCACTTTTGGCCAAAATTGACCTGAGGTCATAAAATAGTTTGGATCATCATGAAAAACTTCACTTTAATGTGATATATCCTTCTTTTTAACTGCTAACCCCAAAAACTTTGAACTCGATTTTCTCAAAACAAGCTGAAGTTGAGATGGAATACAGCAGTTACATTGACAAAACAGTCAATGTCGTTCTGTTTTGTTAATGTAACTGTTGTATTCCATCTCAACTTCATGAATTTATTGTCCCTATTCCATGAAAGGTTGATTTTGAAAAGGCTTTTGACAGCATACATAGGGACAGTTTATTGTCACGTGGGTCTTTATATCATTAAATTACCTACATCTTCTTCCTATTCTCTCACCCTAATCCTTTCATTTATATTCTTTCCATACTTGTTTTTCCTGTATTTTTCGCATCACTCGGGTGCGAAAAATATTTTCTTCAGTATTTTTAAACTTTACCTGGTTCTTTCTCAAAACTGAGAATCGCGCTAGGACGATATTACGTAGATGTCAGGGCTGCAGGGCGTCAGAAGGCGTGATAAGTCGGTTCGCTGAACATAGGATGTAGACAATCGTCTACATTCTCACCGAGCGCGCGAGCTTCTTCTCGGCATAAGTCCCGGTGAGGTGTGATACTTTACATCTGCACCGGTCAGTATTCAGACATTTGTCTGAAAAATCCCAAACTGACACGGCGCTCACTGTGGGCCATGGTCAGCTGTAGTGTGAAAACTGCCCTGCATTGGAGAAAGGTTGTCTGAGATTTGAAACTGACACGCGTACATCTTGGTCAGTGGTGGCAGTTACGACATGTTAGGTGTTAAACGTATCGTTTAAGCCGGAAAGGGGAGAGCATTTCGGTCTACGAAATAATAGTTCATCCTTTGTCTGGTTTAAAATATTAAACCTAGTTTGAAACTTTATTTTCATTCTTCTCAATAAATCGCAGTAGACAGGTGGTTCGCGAAGAGTAGAGCTGTATAAGCGAAGTTTCTTAGTTTGTTGCGACAATTTGTCGAACTTCTAGACTTCCATAAATATGAGCGTAAAAAATTCTTAATTGTGCGATATCTTGTAGTGCTGTGTTTTGAGGTAAATATTATATAGTGTTCTCTAGAATTTTGTGAAGTTATTAAGTGTTAAATCGCCGATTTAATTTTAAACTAGTTCTTTTGAACAGAGGGCTTAATCTATATAGTCTGTATTATTTTCTAGTGACGCGTTTCAGTGGAAAACAGAAATTATATTTCTTGCTTAAATTCAGTCGGCTTATAAAGAAATTTAATTTAACTTCTAAATAATCAGACGAGAGAATATAGTTTAAAAACTAAACTTATAACGCTAGATACATCATTGAGTGTTGACGAAATACGTATGTATTTTCCAATTCATGATGTTTGATTTATTAAATATAACTTACTTTACGGGAAATTTAAATGATAAGTCAAGCAGTACACTTGCGGTTTAATAATGTAAGTTATAGTGGGTACATATTGTAAAATTATTTGATATGTGTTCTTTCTTTTATATAGTGAAACGGTGGTACCAAACTTTACCAGCGTTCTAGTACGTGAACTTTATCTTGGGAAGAAACAAATCACTTTCATTACCTGAACTGTAACAGTTAAATGAAGTAAGAGGCCTTCGCGCCAGAATTAATTCTTCCAGAATAACTCTTCAGTACAATTCAGCCCGTTGTGGCAAGCAAAGATCAGAAACATTCCGACAGAGTTTTGACTAGTACTGTGGTGATCAAATATAGTAACTTCCTGAAAGTAGACACCGATCTGACATTCCTTAAATTCTAGAAACCAAAGCTAATGACATTGTGCTCTGCTAACTTTCGTGCCTGGACAATATTTTATGTGACTTAATCAGACATTCGAAAAATTAGAACACCCAAGGAATCGTTCCCTGAGAGTTTAGTACGTCTTTTGGAACTGGGGATTTCTTGGTCAAGGACTGCATTTTCGGGTCTGTGTGAAGGTCCTAGAATTGAGTATGTTCCCAGAGGCAGCGAGCAAAGTTGTGAGTATAACTGCATGGCCATGGCTGAATGAATGAGTGTACGCAGATCAGAGTGTTATTTTACAGTTATAGATTGTCACCCATTTACTGTCTAAATTCTTTTTGTTTAACCTGCAGAATTTGTTACTATTTGCTAGAGTTTCTTTACTTCTTAGGCTAAATCAGATTATTCAACTCTGTGCATACATTTACGAGAAAAGAAGAAAAACTCTTAGCCTAAACCCTACGTATCTATAACTCTTTGGGAAATCATCTGTTCTCTTAAGGGGGCTGTGGGCTAAACCTAGAGCTAAGATCATAACGGGGATATCATCCTTGTAGCATTTTTCTTAAATTTTATGACTATTTGTATATGTTTTTCCTTGATGTATTTTTTGGTGTTGTGAGAAGATTTTTTTTTGATGATAATAATAAAAATCTCTCTCTTGAACTAAATCAGTGCGTTGGTCAGCTCGTTCAAATACATATAAATTCATTGTGATAGATTCCCACGTCTGTGTGTTTACCTGTCGTCACGTGTATGTGCGTGCCCGTGAGTAGATAGAGATATATTAATATATATATATCTGTGTGTAGACTGTCTGACGCCTTTAAAAGCGGTCGTAGAAGATAGGTGAGAGAGAGAAGATTATCTCGATTCTCAAAGACAGCTTCTTTATCACATTCTATCATCTCACGTGTGGGAAATTCTATTGTGGTTTTTTTTTTCACCAGCTCTCACTGTGACTATCACTCATTCCAACCTATTCTGAAGGGACCAACCCTAGTCTTAATACTCCTATCTAAAAATCTACGACATTTATGGAAAATACTGAGGGCTTATGGAATTCCAAGCTGCATAGTGTCAATCATAAAAAGCCTCTATGCAAACTTTACGTGCAGTGTTGGGCAGAGCAACCTAACCTTTGAGGTGAAGACAGGAGTACGACAGGGATGCCCCTTATCAACCACTCTATTTTTAACAGTCATAGACTGGGTGATGCGCCAGACAACAGAGGGCAGTCCAAGAGGAATAAGATGGACAACATTTTCTACATTGGAAGATCTGGAATATGCAGATGACATTGCACTACTAGCACATTCACATCAACACATCCAGGAAAAAACGGATAGACTTAATAAGTATAGCCAGCAGGTGGGCTTGAACATCAATTTAAAGAAGTCTGAGGTCATGACGCTCAATGTGAGCAACCCTGAGCCCATATCAGTAAGGAATAAGCAATTGGTACAGACAGATATCTTCACATACCTAGGAAGCATAGTAACACCAGACGGCGGGGCAGGCAAAGACATCAACATCAGAATGAATAAGGCAAGAACAGCCTTCTTTAGCCTAAACAACATCTGGAAATCCTCCCAATACAGCACAAGCACAAAATTAAGATTATATCAGAGCTGTGTGCTTTCTGTGGTTCTCTATGGTGCGGAATGCTGGAGAGTTACAGAGAAGGAAATGTCGAAATTGTCCTCTTTTTACACAACATGCCTAAGAAAAATTCACCGAATCTTTTGGCCGAATACCATCACTAACCAAGATCTGCTTACTCGTAGCAAGCAAGAGGACATGCACACCATCATAGCTGGCAGACGCTGGAACTGGGTTAGTCATGTCCTCAGAAGAGACCCCGATGCCATCACAAGAACAGCTATGCTTTGGACCCCTGAAGGAAAACGAAAAAGAGGCCGACCAAAAACAACCTGGCGGAGGACTGTGGAGGCTGAGATGCAAAGAATGAACCAGAGTTGGGGCACTGTACGAAGGATGGCCACCGACCGAGCACAGTGGAATCAATTTGTTGTTGCCCAACAAGACGCCACTAGGCGTGATGGCCACTGACTGCTTTGACGGTCGGCGGCTAAGGATCAAAGAAGAAGATTCCATGAAAGGGTATAATAATGTTCTAAATATTTATATATTGTTTAAATTAATAGTTCCCAAATACTCACAAGTGTACAGGTATCAATTGTTCATGTACCGTACAATGAAATACTGAAATGTCAAAACATAATTGTCTGGGACGGGATTCGAACCCGTGCAGGGAGACCCTATAGGAACTTGAATCCCACGCCTTAGACCACTCGGCCACCCAGACTTACACTATAATGAGTTTTTGTTTCTTATAACATAAGTTAGTAGGGTTTTTTTTTTTTTTTCAAGAGTCAAACAATTTGAATGATGCCAATCTTTTTGTTGTTATTTGTTACTGTGTGAAAATATGTAATATCTACCATTCTGAATAAGTATTCTAATGTTTTTGACAAAACTACGTGTTTTAGTTTCGTATAAAAAAAATTTCCCCTTATGGAAGTATGAGATGTGAACTTGCAAGAAACTAAATATCTTCTTATGTTGAAAGATACTGTATATATTTAAAAAAAAAAAAAAAAATTATATTTATCACGCCATATTCTCTTTTCTTTTTGAAGGGTATCTGATACTGTAAAAACGACGAAAATAAACAGTTACAAAATAATACCACAACATAAAGCAACACAAATCACAATGGGAAAGCTTAGCAAAACTGAAACCACAAAGCAAGCATTTGATTTTAATCTTTAGGAGTCGCCGAGCTTTTTTTTTTTTTAAAGTGTTGTGGAATTCTTGATCCGTAATCGTGCCCCGACAATAAATAAATAAAACAAGGGGTACTTGTGCGTTAATTCACCGGGTAATAATTATTTTGCAAATTTATTGCCCAAACCGATCACCGTACTCTTTCTTGACTGAAAACGTGACATTTCACATTGTGAGCTCTCCCCCATTTGTAGTGTAGAATTTTTTTTTTTTTCTTAAATTTTTTTCCCTTAAATTATGTGTTTTGGCGCGGCTTTGGAGCCCGTATTTTTTTTTAAAAGTTTATAAACCAATAGAACGGAATTGAATCAGTTCTACAAGTTAACGGTACACCGGAAACAAGAAAAATCGCTGCCGTTGCCTTCTCTACCTCAAGATCAGAGTAAGGTACCCATTTACAGCTGCTTTGACTGATGCGTGACACCTGTTCCCTTCCTCGCTGCCGTTGCCTTCTCTAACTCAGGATCAAAGTCAGGTACCCATTTACAGCTGGTTATGGAATGTTAGAGACTTCACCATACTAGGTCCAGCATCGAGAGGTGGGGAGACCAGTTTCCTTCCTCACTGTCTTTTCCTTCCCTAACTCAAAGTTAAGTACCCATTTATAGCTAGGTAGGCCCCATCTCTCGAAAATGACTGCTTCTGTACGCAAACAGTTAAGATCAAAGTAATAAAGAGTCACACTAAGTCACCATGTTATGCTATTTCTCTCACAATTTCGTGACATCAAATGAAAAGGCGCTAAAGATGGCATACATCACAAGATCATTGGTTCAACGCTCGTATTAGAAGATGACCAAAAAATGATGTACATATTTATTGGCGCGGGGCCCTAAAAGAAAGGGGCTCGTAGCATATGCTACTTTTGCTACTACGTTAATCCGGCTCTGATTAGGTAAATATTTGACAAGGATCAGTGTATAGTGAGGGAGGGGACCAACTCCCCACCCAGCCCTCCACACCCAGCGGTGAAAACAAATAAAGGCTTTCTTGCCAGGGTACAGTTTTGTTGGTTTTGGGGGCCCTAAACAGGACCGTGGTCCAGTTTTGTGGGCCCTGTAAAAAAACCGTGGTGGGTAAATTTTTGTGGGTTTTGTGGGCCCTGAATAGGACCGTGGTAGGTGCAGTTTTGTGGGCCCTGAAAAGGACCGTGAGGGGAACAGATCACCAAAGATCGCTGAAGCTTGGCACATATCAGGACATACACATGTTCGTTCGTAGCTGCATAATTTACAGAGGAGGCCAAAATTCTGCAATGTCAAGCAGTATACTGTGGGTACCTGACTCTGATCCTGAGTTAGAGAAGGCAACGGCAGCGAGGAAGGGAACAGGTGTCACGCATCAGTCAAACCAGCTGTAAATGGGTACCTCACTCTGATCTTGAGGTAGAGAAGGCAACGGCAGCGATTTCCCTTGTTTCCGGTGTACCGTTAACTTGTAGAACTGATTCAATTCCGTTCTATTGGTTTATAAACTTTTAAAAAAAAATACGGGGGGGGGGGGGGGTTGAGGGGGGGTCTGTCGTAAGCGTCTCAACTATGAATGCAAGAGACACGCTTTTTTTTTAACTTGCCTCCCAAATCACAATGTGAAATCAACATTTTTCGGTCAAGAAAAAGTACGGTTCTCAGTTTTGGTAATAAATTTCCAGAATTTGATTTAACCGGTGAATAAACGCACAAGTACCAAACAAGGAAGTGATCATAGAGGCATAATAAATTAACATTACTTTTTAATTTAACTTGTTACATTCATTAATGGGTTGATGAGTCTTAACAAGGACATTTCTATTGGGTTGGACATTGGTGAGATTTAGTCGTAAATCACAACGCTCCTCCAAGTTTGGTTTCTTCTTCTGCTTTGATAAAACTGCATTTGCGTGAGTACGGACTTGGGAATGCAAGAAGAAACGGGTCACTGATGCATAAAACTTTGAGTATTATGAAGTAGTATTTACACAGCTCCAATAGTCACTGAGGCTTTTATTTTTGAACAGTGAATTTAGCTTCGAGACCGATACACATATCAATGACTTCATCTTGTAAGTGAAATTGAGTTAGTGCATTTTCTATTTCTACATTAAACGGCATAACTATCCAGTCAGGTACTCAAAAGTCTTCACCTAATATTTGGATATAGTTTTCGGCAAGATATGTAAGGATTTCATTGAATTAGAGGAATGTTGATTTAAAATTTGTTTTCCTAAGAGAATCATTTGCTGGAAAACTCTTTCTCGACATGAGCATAGTCTTAGAAACGCGGGAAACAGTGGAACAAGAGCTATCAGTATCTGCTAGAACTTCACATATACAATTTTGACCAAGCAAGGTATTGTATAGGAGCATGTGAATATGAGAAGAGTTGTCAAATTCATCTTTGTTGAGCAAACGGGATCCAAGTGAGGGAAATCTAGATCTTCACAGAATGGATTAGAAAGAAAGAAGCGAAAGCTTTGGTGTTGAATAATAAGTAAATTAAACTCATCACTGAAGCATTGTTAAAATTGTGGGTTATTCATATCTTCCATTGAATAATGGAATGCTTCAAATGTTATGTGACTTGGTTATCACATTACAAGCATGACAGCTTAGAAAGTTATAGTTTAAGTTGTTTTAGATGTTGTTATAAAATCTGTTACTAGATAATGACCCATTGTGATCAGAGCCGGATTAACGTAGTACCAAAAGTAGCATATGCTACCGGGCCCGCGCTTTTAGTGGCCCCGCGCCAATAAATATGTACATAATTTTTTGGTCATCTTCTAATACGAGTGTTAAACCAATGATCTTGTGATTTATGCCATCTTTAGCGCCTTTTCATTTGGTGTCACGAAATTGTGAGAGAAAGATCATAAGAGGGTGACTTAGTGTGACTCTTTGTCATAAAATTAACCATGATACAACGTTAAAATATCTCCAATGATACAACGTAGGGATAAAAACTAATGCGGAAGCTACTAGAATACATGATCGCCCACGCCGCGGGTCATCACCCGCCATGGAAATTAAATTGTTAGACGTGAAGGCAAAACGTTACCCTTGGAACGGGATGAGAACGAAGATCAAAAGGAAAAAATATGACTGAACGCGTGCTTGAAACTAGCAAGGCTAAAAGACGCAATTGGTGAGGAAAGGAGGAAAAAAGTCACGTCCCCAAGTTGAGATAAGGTAAAGAAATCGACAAAAGGGACCTTAGCTATTATACGCAACAGTCATTTCTTGGACGCTTTTGCGATAACTTAGTCCGTTTATTTGAATTCAGCGGCAAACGCAGTATAGAAGATGCCAGCAATATTTCGAAAAACCAACTAACCTTGAAAAGTAACTTTTTCTTAATAATGATGTTAGGAATATAAAACCTAGCTGGCCGGATGGCCCATCTTGAGCAGTGAAATAATATGCTTTCATTTATACAGACGGACAGATAATAAGAAAGATATTGACAAAAGACTGTGTTGTTCAAATAGCGAGCATCTGCATTGAAACAAAAATGTCCCTAATTTTCAAAAAAAAACTGTAGCCTTGAGACTCAAGCGCTAAAATCTAGTTGGTATGAAAGAGAGGGGATGGGATGGTGAACTGTGGCTAAAAATAACTTTAAAGGCAAAATTGTGTAGGGGAAGGCAGAGTTGGTTCAAAAAACAAGTGTGTTTTTTTTGTGAAACGCAAGTAGAGACAGACGGACCAACAGACAATAAGGCATACTTGACTGAGGTGTGACTGAAATGACTTTTTGGTAGGAAGTTTGAATTTGAAAAGAAAAAGGCGGTGATTGGCCATAGATGAATATATTATCGGCGCTCAGACGCGCATTTTTGCCATTCGTTATAAGTTGTCCTAGTAGACACAGTGAATTATTTAGTGGTGTAATTCCCAGAAGCTAATTGAAATATTTAGAGGGACGCCATACTAAAGCCAGCAGCTCAGCTGAGTTTTGCTAGCAATTAACTGTGTTCTATATTCATAATTCTGGTAAGACTGAAAGTATTTCTTTGTATATTTTAATATTTGTTTAATGTTTCGAGTGATCTGATACTGCCATATCAAAATCTATCCCTTACAACAAGTAAGGATTCGCTCTAGACCCCCCGCCCCAGTTCAGGGTCTAGAGACAAATAAAATACATAAACTCCAGCAAGGATTATGAAAGACAGATCAAGTGTTGAGATCAGTGGAACATATCACCTATCCTATTCTATGGCAGGAAGCTAATGAACATATTTCAGAATAGGTAGTCTGGGAGAACTTATCCTATGTAAAACCAAATTGGTAAGATGTGTTGTATGGTCAAAGAGATCTGACCCGTCTATGTGGTGTTGTTGTTGTGTGTGGTGTTGTGTCCAGAAATGGTTTAGAGGATGGAATTCTGACACATGACCAATACTTTATTGCAGAACTGTGAGTTTTTTGTTTGGCACCAATGTGGTGTCAAATGTGATGTTGAATATTACAAGAGTGGACCCGTGCAGTTTATATCTTGGCAGAGCAGCCTGATATTGCCCCCAAGCACGGAGAGGTGGGGCCACCTGATTTCAGCACCAGATTACTCATTCAAGATACGTGAGCGTCTGGACTGCTGAATACTCACCAACTTAAATTCTAACACCCATTATAATATCATCAATAAATGGACAATGTGTAGTCGCCATAGACAGGGAGTGATGAGGTCACCCCAACAGCACATCCATTAAACATTCTCCCAGGAAAATTACAACTATAAACAGTAGTAATATTATCTAGTATTGTAAAATACATATGTACACTCCTTTCATTTATTATGCCATATATTCATGCATTTCATTAATAATTGCAAAACCTTTCATATGTTCTGACCAAAATAAAACCTTGGTTCAGAACAAATAAATTTAAAGAAAATTAATTATCAAAAATTTTACACAACTTGAGTTAGTCCAGTGTGTCATAACATTTTATTAATAGTATTAGAATTGTTAAATATCTGTGTGTATGTATGTACACTACCACAACACATTACATATCATTACCCTAGAACTTTAACGTAGCCACATTCATTAGAAAAAAAAAAAAAAAGATAGGTGTGAGGTCGTAGTGGTAGCAAGAAGGGCCTTCTGAAAATTCACAGCTACATTTATCTCAGGAGCCTTCACAGCTGACCTCATACATCACATTAAGTAAGATCACAATCATACAATACCATCAATACCACTACACTCTTCATTATTTTTATCTTAACTGTTTGCTGACGGAAGCCATTTAAGTGGCGTTGAAAATTTGGTCACGTTTGGACGGAAGCCACTTTTTTGGCTCTAGGCGACTGCCCCTCTAATTTTGTTTCGTTCTTTGTGAAATGAATTTGCATTAACGATAAAAACTAGAATTTAGGAAACGGAAACGTCCTGTTTTAATTGAGGTATACGGCGTGCTCGCACTCTTTCGATCTTGATTAAATTTCTTGATTTGTAAGGTTAGAAAACTCAAAAAATGAGCAGTAGACACAGAGATATTGGACGTAATTATGCTTCTGGAAGTGAAAAACGTAAAGCGAAGGAAGATAAAGAAAGAAGAGATCAACTTGTGATATCAAAAACACGTAAGCTGACAGAATATTTTGATGTTCATGGTGGTGGTACTCTAACCGCTGAAGCTAGAAGTACAGGAACAACTAGTACGAGGAATAAGAGAAACGAAGAAGTACTCTAATGATATTGGTGACTGGCCGAAAAATATAAATGACTGTGAGCGTGAATATTGAATATCCAAGGGAAGTGAAAAATGTCAACATGTTGATAGTGCCTTCTCTTCATTCGTGCGATTGTATGACACTGAAAAGAAAACTCGATACTGTCAGAAGTCTTATTTTACACATATTCATAAACTTACAAACAAGCAACATGCAAGAAAATGGTTATGCTATTCAGAAAGTAAAGGGCGCCTATTCTGTTTCCCATGCAAGCTTATGAGTTCAGAATGTTCATCAAAGTTTACTGTGGAAGGGTTTAGTAACTGGAAAAATGCAAGCAATCTATTGCGTCGACATGAAGAAAGCTCCTCACATAGACAAGCTTTAATTTCACTGTTGATGCGTAAAAACAAAGGTGAACGTGTCGATTCCTAACTTGTGAAACAAACGGACATTCAAGAAAAGTATTGGCACAAACTTCTAGAGCGAATAATTGAAGTTGTGAAGTTTTTAGCAGAACGAGGCCTTTCATTTCGTGGCAGTGATGAAATTGTTGGGTCCCCTTTTAACGGGAATTACTTAGGGTTGTTAGAATTACTGGCCAAGTTTGACCCTTTTCTGGCAGAACATATAAGTACTCATGCAAACAAAGGATTTGGACATACATCATATCTATCTAAAACAACGTGTGAGGAATTCATCAATCTGATTGGATCCAGCATACTGGATCACATTCTCTGTGAAGTGAAGAAATACAAATATTATTCCGTTTCATTGGATTCAACTCCAGATATATCTAATATGAACCAGCTGACTTTGACTCTGCGCTATGTTTTGCTATCTGGACCAATTGAAAGATTTGTGACATTTTTGGATATTGAAAGTCATAGTGCTGAACAGCTTACTAAAAGTCTACTTAATTTTTTAAAGGCAAATGACATTGATATTAAAGACTGCCGTGGTCAAAGTTATGACAACGCCAGCAACATGAGTGGCAAGTTTATAGGATTACAAGCACGAATTAAAGAGATGAATAAGTTTGCGCATTACATTCCGTGTTTTGCACATTCACTAAATTTGGTTGGAAAATGTGCTGCTGAAGGTTGTCAAGAAGCAGTCATTTTCTTTGGATTTGCTGAAAGCCTGTACACCTTCTTTTCTGCTTCTACCTACCGGTGGGGTCTCCTTTCTACTGCATTATGTGCTGGCGGTACTCATAATACTCGTAAGTCCCATTTGCCCTTTGTGAAAAGACTGTCAGATACCAGGTGGTCCGCTCGGGCAGATGCAACAAAAGCACTTTTACACAGCTTTTCTGCAATAAAACAAGTCTTGGATGATATTTCAGATAACAATGATCAGAAGGTAGAGTGTCGTCAACAGGCTCTTGGTCTACTTTCAACCACGATGAAGTTAGAAACAGGAATAATGATCATACTGTGGGATCAAGTATTACAGCGTTTTCAAATGACCAGTGCTTCTTTGCAATCTTCTGACCAAGATTAGAATACAGCTTGTGCACTCTATGAATCCCTGCGGGGGTATATTCAAGCTATGCGGTCTACTTTTGCAGACATAGAGCAAAAGGCCAAGGATCTGACTGAGTGTGAACATTATCAAGAACAAACTCGAAGAAAACACAAACGAAATCGAGAGTATGATGATTTCAGTGGTTCCAGCACACTTGATTAACTTGTTGAATCTCAAACGCCTTCTCAGCAGTTTAAAAGCCGAACATTTCTTGTCCTTATTGATAGCTTGCTCTCTGCCTTGTCAAAACGCCAGAAAGCTTATCAAAAGTTGAATGATGTATTTGGATTCCTTCGTCAGTTACAGTCGTTTACACCTGAAGAGGTGGTAACGAGATCATCGAATCTTATTAAATCATATCCGGAAGATCTGGAAGAAAGTCTTTGTGAAGAACTTGTGCAGTTTACAGAACTGTTGAAAACTGATCTTGCTTCTCATATTGGCACTACTCTAGACCTTGTAGAGTTACAGTTTTACCGTTTGATAATTGACAATTCTTTGGAGTCTTGTTTTCCAAATGTAGAAATCGCCTTGCGCATCTATTTGTCACTAATGGTAACCAACTGCAGTGGAGAACGATCATTTTCAAAACTGAAACTTAATTAAAAATGAACTAAGGAGCACCATGGGTCAAAAGAGATTGAACAATCTCACACTAATGAGCATTGAACATAAACTTCTGCGTGAAATTGATACATCCTATATCATCAACAAATTTGCTCATGCTAAATGTAGAAACATTAATATTTAAACAATAATGTTGACTGTGTTGTTACTTTTGATAATGATATTTACTATGCAAATTAAAAATGTATGTGTTCAAATATAATTTGAGGCATTAAAGAAGAGTTGGCCACTCGAAAAGCAGCAGCTGGGAGACTTTTTCAGGCCATAAATCGTGGATTCCTCAGCAAGAGAGAGGTTGGTAAGAAAACGAAGATGGCTGTATACCGCTCCACCTATGTCCCAGTCTTGACATATGGATGCGAGTCATGGGCAATGACTACAACCCATAAAAGCCAGATCCAAACCTCAGAAATGAGGTATCTGAGGAAGGTGGTTGAAGTAACAAGAAGAGACATGGTACGCAACCAGACGATACGTCAAGGCCTTAAATCCTACCCCCTACAGACCCATATAGAACAGTCCCAATTAAGATGGTTTGGCCATGTCTGCAGAATGGGAGAAGATCGGATACCACGACAAGCATGGGAAACAAAGAGCCAAGGATCCAGACCCCGAGGACGATCCAGAGTCCGCTGGGAGGACAACATTAGACAATCTTTGAAGGACCGAGGACTAGAATGGAACCAGGCCAGGAGGAAGACAGCCGATAGGATAGTCTGGCGCTCTCTCTTCCAAACCTCTACACCTCACGGTAGAAGGGGAACGACTAAGTAAATAAGTGTTCAAATATATTTGTGTTGTTTTATTGTGTTTTTTTTTTTAATATAGGGCCCTTTTCTTAACATATGCTACAGGCCCCGTACTAGCTTAATCCGGCCCTGATTGTGATGAAGCAGCATGGTTTGTTGGTTAATGCTTATTTCTTGTAGTATACCTAATTGAGGTACTGTTGTGTATACGACTTACCATTTTTGACAATGAGATGTGGTACATTTTGGTAACTTTGGTATTAACACATAGACATATCAATTATAAAATGTTGATAATTTTCCACCACTGATGTATTTTTTATGGGAAAAAATAACTGATGTCTAGTTAATGCAATAATTTTTCAAGACGGTTATGTAATTGTATACAAAATATTATTTTTCAATTTGTTGGAATGGTAGTACAGTAAGTTTTTAGCCCTTAATGCTGTAAAATATCTGCCACTTACGGAGGAGCTGGATGCTGAACCAACAATGGAGAAACTCAGCAGGGCCATTGATAACTTGGCCCCTCGCAAAGCACCAGGCAGTGATGGATTCCTCCTGATTTAATCAAATGCTGTAAGAGCACGCTATTACATCCCCTGCATAGGGTACTGTGTTAGCGCTGGGAAGAGACAACTATTCCTCAAGACATGCGAGATGCCAAAATTGTAACACTGTATGAAAATAAAGGAGACAAAAGTGATTGCAATAACTACAGAGGCATCTCTATTCTTAGTATTGTTGGTAAGCTTTTTGCTAGAGTCATCTTAATGCGACTACACAAGTTAGCTGAGCGCGTAAATCCAGTCACATTGTGGATTCCGAGCTTGTAGGTCAACAACAGACATGATCTTTTCTCTCCGCCCACTTCAGGAAAAGTCACGAGAGCAGAAATGGTCTTTAAATATCGCCTTTACAGACCTCACAAAGGTACTTGACTTGGTTAGTAGGGATGGACTCTTCAAAATCCTCATGAAAATAGGCTTCCCTGCTAAACTGCTGGAAATTATAAAGTCACTCCATGAAGACATGAAGGGAACAGTCCAATATGCTGGAAGCAATCAATTCACAGCCCTTTGACATACGCAGTGACGTTAAACAAGGGTGTAATCTGGCCCCAACCCTCTTCGGGATCTTCTTTGCCTTACTCTTGAAACATGCATTCAGAGGTGCAACTGAAGGAATATGCGTTCACTAGATGGCCGTCTGTTTAATCTCGCAAGACTGAAGGCAAAAACAAAAATCAGAAGGGTCACCATAAGAGACTTGTTATTCGCTGATGACGCTGCAGTCGTCACTCAAAGCCAACAGGAGATTCAGAGCTTGATGAATCGCTTCACCCAAGCATGCAAGGACTTTGACCTCAGAATAAGTCTAAAGAAAACAAATGTGCTGAGTCAGGATGTGGATGCTGCACCAGTTATCACTATCGATAACTATGAATTGGCAGTGGTGCACCGCTTCACATACCCCGGGTCTACAGTCAATGACAAACTCTCACTGGACACAGAAACTGACAACCACATTGGCAAAGCTGCAGCTACCTTTGCCCGCCTCACATCGCGTGTTTGGGGAAACTCCAAACTCACAACGAAGAACAAAGCTGCGGTATATAACGCCTGCGTCAACAGCACACTTCTATATGGCAGCGAGACCTGGACAACCTATGCTAAGCAAGAAAGAAGGCTCAATACCCACCATCCACGGTGTCTACGCCACATCCTCGGAATTTCGTGGAAAGATAAAGTGACAAATGGCCTTCAAAGCATGTATACCAGAGGTTTTCAAACTGTGCGTCGCGGCTTCCAGGGGCGTCGCGGCCCTCGGCTAAGGGCGTCGCGGTGGCTTGGGAAAAGTGTTGGGCTCGATATTATGAGCCAAGGTCCATCAATAAATATAGATCTTCGTAGTATAGAGAGGAGCCGCGGTGATTTATGCACAGGTCAAGGGAGCCGCGGACCAAAAAAGTTTGAAAACCTCTGATGTATACACTGCTTAGACAGCGCAGACTGTGCTGGCTTGGCCATGTCTGCCGCATGGAAAATGGTCGCATCCCTGTCGTGCTTAGATAGGTTTTAAAGTTATTTATGGTCCCGCCTGAGTATAGGGGACGGTGATAATACGTGAGGAGTAAAGGTGTAAGAAAATAGATTTTCACGAGTGAATAGCTTAAGGAGAAGATCTGTCTCTGGGCTGAGTAGTTTCTCTAGTCCAGCCTAACTATACGACTATAATTTAGTATAAGACAATCTTGCACCTCCCTATATGTAGAAATATAAGTTTCACTAAACACAAACACACAGCTATGTGACAACAAGACACAAACGTGAAAACTATGGTAAATTGGGTATGGGTCTGACCAACACACAAAGTTTAGTTATTTTGTTGTTTATTATCATTAAACTTTACAACATCGAATTTCTAAAGAAAGATCAATTAAATCAGAATCATATATATATATATATACCCGTGCCCTACCCCTTTATTGAAATGATAAGAACCCAACAAGTCAATAACCCCAAAGAATAAAGGTTAGCATTAGGTTACAGTATAGACAGTAAAGAAAGAACAAAATTCATAATAAACGTTATCCAATAAAATAAACAATATTTAAACAGAATTTAGTGGATACAATTTTTCCTGTAACAAAGAACATATTTCACTCTCTCTCTGTCATACGTGGCCACTCAATCACGCTTTTTACCCTATTCTTGGTGAAGAAAATCTCTTGGAAATACAATCCATGCACACACACACACACACACACACACATATATATATATATATATATATATATATATATATATATATATATATATATATATATATATATATATGTATATTTGTTCCAGTGTTTTTATCTTCCGAATTTGGCCTCAGTCCCTTACTTACTTACTTAGTCGTTTTCCTTCTACCGTGAGGTGTAGAGTGTAAAGTTTGCTTGCACACACTGTTACTGTAAAATGTCAGTCTGTAAAGAAGTATCAGTTGTATACTGTAAACCTTCTGTAAAGTGTGGTGTGTTCTCTTTCTTCTGTAAAGCTCCACTATCAATCACTGTAGCATGTTGTTTGTGGTGCCACTACTGTATGTGTCCATGGTAGTGTACAGAGTTGTCGAGATCAGGCATGCTCCAGTCTACCCAGCTGTAAATGGGTAACTCACCCTAGTCCTAAGTTAGGGAAGGCAAAGGCAGCTGTAAACAGTAGTTTCCCTCTAAGGCTCCAGGGGAAGCAGGCCCTAAACTTGGTCACTTCAACCGACGCAGGATGGTGTATATATGGGTAGAAGTGTAGAGTGTGTTTAGCGCGAATGGTGTACTGTTCGTGTTCTGACCAATCTAAACACTCATTCACTTGTGTCTACAAGGCACCAATGCAGACTGCTGGAATCTTTGTTTACACAGTTTATTTGGACGCTCACACTGGGACATAACGAGTAAATCATGGGTATGTTGACATATCAATTTGCAGGCATACATAGTAGATCCTATGTCATGGCACATTCATAAATAATAGGTAGTACATCAATGGCCGCATCCCCTATCTGACTAAGCGCGTCAGTGAAGGCGGATCGGTAAGTAACTAAAGTTGCTTTATATTCACAGTTTATCATATTGTGAAACCACGATAAGGGGTTTCTATCCAAATTGAGATCTCCTTGCCACTGTCCGAATAATAAGATACATGCCCCGTTCTTTAGACAGTGATCCAAAAAATGCGATGACAGGAATGTAACATGGCCGCCTACCTGAGTTGTCGCTCACTCGCTCACAGGAGGATATATATATATATAAGCCAAAGTTAATTTGCAATACATATGCATAATTTCATAAAGTTCCTCCATACAGATCTACCGTAATCCAGTTACCTCACGTAGACATAATTACAGTATGGAGCCTGTCATCTCCGTCGATACAAATTTGACCCTAGCGTTGCGAAGCACAAAATTCCCGCTAGGCCTAACCGACCTGAGATCATCAAAACAGGGACTGGAATTACCTGGAGTCCGAATCATACATGGTACCGTACATTAGGAAAGTCTCTAACACAACTCTAGTAGAGACACAATCTCCTATAGAAGAAAAACTACTTCGTAAATCATTTTTACTGAAGAATATACCAGCCCTGGAAAAATGCGTACCCGCCATTGTCACGGTACATCGGAACTCATCACAACTAGACAAGACAACTCCTACTTCCGCTAGAGCGGTGTAACAAGAATATAGTCCTGCCTACCCATCCAAAATATACAATATAGGACTGATTCTACTTGTACTAATAATATGTAATACATATGAATTCAGGCCATAAACATAATAAGCAAATTAATCTATTTTCTGGCCCTAAGAAATAGGTACAGACAAGGGTGTCATATCCATGCGCCGAATTAATATCAAGAACGATTACTCCTATAATCAAAAGGGTAAAACAATTATGGATTATCTAGCCTTC
This sequence comes from Oreohelix idahoensis, assembly GCA_024509875.1. Taxonomy (NCBI): domain Eukaryota; kingdom Metazoa; phylum Mollusca; class Gastropoda; order Stylommatophora; family Oreohelicidae; genus Oreohelix; species Oreohelix idahoensis. Next base: position 293,546 of record JAMPIV010021368.1, read on the forward strand.
CCCATAGACAGCATTTTCATACACAAATGAATGAATGTCTATATCTTTTCCATATTAAATAGCCATATCGATTTTTGTAATATGTGCGTCAAAATATGCACGCAACAGATTACCACACCCCTTGGGAAAAAAAAATGGTACATTTTTTTTTTGAAATACATCTAGGAGCAACATACAATAGGCTCACAACGCACCCATAACAATGCGCAGATGATAAGCATAAGTTTTCTGACCTTAGAGAAAGTATTTCTCTAAGTATAAATATTTCCAGAGAGGTGTCACCAACGCATACTACAATATTAGCAATGACACAATTTGTACATTAGTTTATACATAAATTTCATCTAAGATATCTTAACATCATGATCATCAAAGACGAAAAAACATTGAAAAATCAGCGGTGAATAAATATCAATGAACCGCTAAGTAATGTTACAATCAATATATGATATTACATATGTGTACACATTTCAACATAGGAACAACTGTATCAAAGTTGTATAACAGTTATGAATCATGTGGGCATCTAGACAAAATATCTGCCATCACATTTTCTGACCCACGGATAGCTCGCACCGAAAAATGAAATGGCTGCAGAGCAATCGCATAACGCGTTGATCTCGCGCTCTTCAGATTTTTACTCTGAATAGCTGTAAGAGCTTTCTGGTCAGTTTCCACAATGAAATGCGCGCCAAGAAGAAATCTTTGCAGTTTAAGGATTGACCAAACCATAGCCAATAATTCACGGTCTAGGACCGAGTAATTCTTCTCTGCGGCATTTAATTTCCGAGAAATATACATCACAGGATGCAGAGTTCCGGAGTACTCTTGCATTAGTGCTGCTCCAATCCCGGTGGATGAAGCGTCACTACGAAGAATAAATGTCTTATCCTTAGAAGGCAATACTAGGATAGGTGAAGTAGAAAACATAGTTTTAACCTTATCCAAAGAGGATTGACATTCTTGAGTCCAGTGGACTACATTAGGAGACCCTTTCTTTAGCAAGGAAGAAAGAGGTGACATAATGGAGGACAGATTCGGAATGAATCGTCCATAAAATTGTATTAGACCTAAGAGACTTCGTACTTGCTTTTTAGTCTTAGGAATAGAAATGTTAAGTATCTTACTTGTATTATGGTCTTCTGTTTTTAGGAACCCATGACCAACACGGTGTCCTAAGAAAGATATTTCGCTAAAACCAATACATGCTTTCGATGGTTTCGCTGTCAGGTTATGCTCGCGTAAGATAGACAATAGTTCATTTATCCCATTATAGTGATCGTTCCAAGTATCACTGAAAAGACAGATGTCATCAAGATACGCAATGACATCTGAGCGATGAGATAGGATTCGACGCATCATGCGTACGAATGTTGCAGGGGCGTTCATAAGACCGAAAGGCATGAAATTCCATTGGAATAGACCCCTAGGCGTCGAAAAAGCAGTAAACGGTTTGGCGTGTTCGGATAATGGAACTTGCCAATATCCCTTAGACAAATCGAGTTTAGTAAAGAAATGAGAATTCGATAGTCTCGTAAGTAGCTCTTCTAGTAAAGGCATAGGTTCAGCATCAAATTTCGTCACTTGGTTCAATCTGCGATAATCCACGCAAAGACGTATGTTATTGTCTTTTTTTCGTACAATAACCATCGACGAAGAATATGCTGATGTGGATGGTTCAATAATTTTTAACTCTATCATCTCATCCAACTCTTTCTCTACCTGTGCTTGAAAATGTATCGGAATAGGATACGGTCTGACTCTTATAGGACTATGGTCAGTAAGAATAATGTCATGTTGAATGACATCAGTTTGACCAGGAATGTCAGTAAGGACATCCTGAAATTGTTCTAACATAGTAGAAACTTGTTTCTGCTCTCCTGGAGATAATTCTGGAGAAATTGCAACATCTTTCCATGATTCATTAGAGTGAAGAGGAATCATTGGAAAAGGTAAATTTACATCCGAGAAACTCGTTTCCTCATCCTGTATTACTGACAGAGATGAGTACTGTCCATGTTGGACTGGAAAATCGTCCGTTGCCTGGAAAACAGGTTGTAAATAATCAGGACGTTCATGGAATTCCGTGAGCATGTTGATGTGGAAGGTTTTACGCTTCCCGTCAATATCGACGATATAGTCAACATCGGAAACTTTTGATATTATATCGTACGGACCTTTCCAAGAAATAAGAAGTCTATTTTCCCTACAAGGCAGCAAGACAAATGCTTTGTCACCTGGACAAAGTTGTCGCAAACATCTCTTTTTATTGGCAAATTCCCTTGCCTTCTGTTTCGCAAATTCAGAAGAAGCAGTTGCCAGTTTGCATGCTTCAATAATCTTGTGTCTAAGTGCGATGACATATTCATAAGAGGATTTTGTGTCATCGACAATATTATCAGCAGTTATAAGATCATGAAGTAAGGACATAGGACCTCGCGGTTTCGCGCCAAAGACAAGTTCAAAGGGAGAAAATCCTGTATGTTCGTTGGCGACCTCTCTATATGCAAAGAGAGCCGCGGGTAAAACCCTATCCCAATCCTGAGGATGATCTTCTGTTATCTTACCTAGTAGGTTTTTCAGAGTTCTATTCAGACGTTCCACCATCCCATTGGACATAGGATGATAAATACTACTCAGCGATCTCTCTATCTTAAGAGTCGACATTACTTGAGACATGGTATCCGATATGAGTTGGGTACCATGGTCGGATAATATTTCTGCTGGAAATCCCAGACGAGAAAATATTAACCAAAGAGCATCTGCGACATCAGCAGTAGTTATGCTCTTTAGAGGAACAGCCTCCGGCCAACGTGTGCACATATCAACACACGTCAAAATAAATTGGTGTCCTCTAGCAGACTTTATCTTAAATGGACCAATGATGTCTATCGCCATTTTTTGAAATGGTCGAATTGGAATGTCTGCAGCCTGAATAGGTGCATCATGGCGTGGACCTCTGGATTTAATCTCTTGACATACTTTACAAGATCGACAATAGATTCGTATGTCCTTATTCACAGCAGGCCAAAAGAAAGATTCAAGAACTCTAGCTTTAGTACGGGAAAAACCCATATGTCCAGCACACTGCGAATCATGAGCGTGCTGTAAGATTTTAACTCTCATATTTTTAGGCACAAGGATTTGAGAATGAATGGACTTAGCGGAGTCTTGTACCATACGTACAAGTACGCCATTCTTCATCGTAATCCATGATTTACGATTTGTATCCTTATTCGGATCACCTTTTGTTGCCAGAGTAAAGAATTTATTTAGAGTAAGATCATCTTTCTGCTGTTTTATAAAGGAATCATGGGAAATCTCCAAGGGATCATCTTGGATCTGCGCATCATTATCTTCAGAATGTGAAGATTGAGGCATATTAAGAGCTTGAGCCCTAGTGATTACTGCATTAGCAGATTGCATATTAACATTTTCCCAATTAGAAATTTGCTGTGGAGTGCATTCTTTCACTCCATGAATGCGACCGATGATAAGATCAGCGATCGGATTCGGCAAGAGACATGCTTGCACCTCTCCTGTAAAGAAAGGCGTAGCAATATTGATAATGGCAGTGGAGTACTTCTCCAATGTGCCACCAAATGTTACACATTTGACTATATTGCCTGTAGCTCGAGAAGGATTTACGAGTGATTGCCTCACTCCGATGGTAGTGCACCCCGAATCGAAAAGAATTGATACCGGAGTACCATCTATTAGGCCCCTATTAAAGACAAGAGCACCCCTTCCATTATGCGCGATTGACGCATGGAGCGCGGGAAGCGGGTGACCGCAGCTTAAAGTAGAAACTGTGGTTGGATCGAATAATGTTTTGCATTGCGAACACTCAGATGCTCTAGCAAAATCGAAAGCGGAATTTGCTACACTGTTGGAGTCTTTTTTATCATTATTCTGATTATCGGTGTCGTGGAACTCCTGTTGTGCAGAGTTAGCCTGGTAATAAGATTTACCATGTCTTTTGTGTTGTGATCTACCTCGGTTATAATTGTCTCTATAATTATTATTGCCTCTGTTATAACCCCTATTTGGGTTTGAATCATAATATTCATGATCATAATCATCATGCTCATTATATTGAGTATCCCTGTAATATTGGTTTTTTTGTCTCCATAAAGCACTTGGGTAGTTCCTATAGCTACTCCCTTTACGAGAATTTCTAAAATTATGGGTACCCCTCGCGTGTCGAGGACTATCAGCCCGATTCCAGTTCTTCGAAGAAGAACCCTGATTTGAGTGGTTATCTTGGTTTTGATACTTATTCCAATTAACCTTTTTATCAAATTTATTTTTAGCTCCTTGGAATTTGTGTGAGTAATTCTGATTATATTCTGTTGCCGAAGCAACTGGCATACTCTCTTTAATGTTAGAGTTACTAAGAATCATGTCAGGGTGTGCCGTGGCATACTGGTCACAATATTCTTCCATTTGCTTTAATGTACTAGGTTTACGCTCATGTAAGAACTCGAGGAATGATTTATTTACCGAAGACATGACCTTGGCTCTTAGCAATAAATCCGTAAGACCATCAAATGTTTTCTCTGTTTTGGATAATTCAATCCATCGTGAAAGTGTAATTCGTGCTTTTGAGATGAATTCTGAGAATTCTACACCTACCTCAGGTCTCATTGTTTTAAACAAAAGACGATAACCTTCCTCAGACAGCTGATATCTCTTTATCAAAGCTGCCCTAACAGCATCATAATTATCCTTGTCGGCCTCTTCGACGAAATATAACTTACTCAGAGACTCCCCTTTTAGATTTTCAGACAACTGATTCACATACTGTGATTTGTCAACATTATGAGCTCGACAAGCCCGTTCAAATCTATCAAGCCAGAATGCTATATCATCACTGGCAGAGTTGAACGCTGGTACCTTGACCTTGTACACAAAGGGTTTACCATTACCACTAGATGCCTGATTAACATTACTCATACTTGTCAATTTTAATTTCTCTAACTCAAATTCATGTTCTCTTATTGCCTTTCTCTCTTCAGCTTCTCTATCTAATCTTCTCTGTTCTGCAGCAGCTTCTAATTTCTTCTGTTCTGCATCAAATCTCCTTTCCTCCACTTGCATCTGCAATTTCTTTAGTTCAGCAGCAGTATCAGCTTCTTTTTCTAATCTTTTTTCTTCAGCTAGAGCTTTCCTCTCTTCAGCAGCAGCAGCAGCAGCAGCTTTTTTCTCTTCTGCAGCTAATGCTTTGTCATATTGAGCAACACCCCATTGTTCTAAGTCTTTCCCAGTCTTATCAAGGGATTTTCCTTGTGCTATAAAGTAATCTAATGTAGACATTTTGTCTTCTTAAATCAGAAACCTGAAAAAGTAAATAAATTACCTTATTTCACTTTAATGGGAGACAAGTCTATACCATAGACTTAGTCTTAGTGAAAACTTGTATGGTTTATAATACCCAATGATAACTTGAGTACCTGTGGACAACAATAACTGTATCTCAAATACTGTGGGAGACAAGCCTTACAAAGGTCTTGTATACCCTAATGTAATCAATGATCACTTGAGTACCTGTGGAAAATAATATTTCCCTTTACCAATCACTTTGGGAGACAAGCCTTATAAAGGTCTTGTACATTTTGTTTTATAACAATAACAATCATAAAGTACTGATCTGTACTATAATATAAGTGTATTCCACTATACCTCATATGTCATATGTCAACTAAAGACATTACAAAGGACAAACAAGAAAAGACAATCTGAAAACATTTGCAGAGATCAAATTAAATTAAATAGGAGAAATGAAAAAAATGATCACAGAATCCGTGGTGATAACTGCAATAAGATAACAAGACAAATAACGCCACAGTGTATAAACATAAGGGTGTAAAGAAATCAAAAATAGAAAAGATTAGACCAACAAATGCAAACAAATCAAACAAAACTAAGGAACACAAAATTATTAACAAAAACAACGAAGAAAAGAACACCTCATCACAACTAACAGAAATAGCAGCAAATTGTTGCTAACAAATTTCCAATTAAGAAAATGTGTACCTATAGAATACTAGTACCAGACCAATGTCACTCGGCATACCTTGTACTAGTCACACAGAACATAAACTAATTTAATACATAACAAATAACATAAATGCATATATAATATAATATATGTGTTGTGGATAGAATGTGTTGCAAAGTATGCTCAGATTTAATAAATTAGACTACCACTTTATTTAGTAATAGATTTGCTTTCTAACTATTACACTGTCCAATTTTTTTGAGCACATTAGAAGATCCACCGATGAAATTTGCACTTTATGTTCAACAATGCTCTTCTATTACAGCAGGATAAACAATCACTGGTTTAGAACACTGACTGTACTGTGCCAAATGTCAACAAGTGCTGTCCCAGATATTGCTAGACTTGTCAGAACAGGTCAAGCTGACATTGATTGTATAGCTGTCCTATTGGTATTGATGTGGTCAAACAAATGTTCTTGTCACTGTAAAATGTGATTCTCAACACAAGACTGCGTAGGCTGGACCCAGCGATCTGGCTCACCACTGTAAAGTTTGCTTGCACACACTGTTACTGTAAAATGTCAGTCTGTAAAGAAGTATCAGTTGTATACTGTAAACCTTCTGTAAAGTGTGGTGTGTTCTCTTTCTTCTGTAAAGCTCCACTATCAATCACTGTAGCATGTTGTTTGTGGTGCCACTACTGAATGTGTCCATGGTAGTGTACAGAGTTGTCGAGATCAGGCATGCTCCAGTCTACCCAGCTGTAAATGGGTAACTCACCCTAGTCCTAAGTTAGGGAAGGCAAAGGCAGCTGTAAACAGTAGTTTCCCTCTAAGGCTCCAGGGGAAGCAGGCCCTAAACTTGGTCACTTCAACCGACGCAGGATGGTGTATATATGGGTAGAAGTGTAGAGTGTGTTTAACGCGAATGGTGTACTGTTCGTGTTCTGACCAATCTAAACACTCATTCACTTGTGTCTACAAGGCACCAATGCAGACTGCTGGAATCTTTGTTTACACAGTTTATTTGGACGCTCACACTGGGACATAACGAGTAAATCATGGGTATGTTGACATATCAATTTGCAGGCATACATAGTAGATCCTATGTCATGGCACATTCATAAATAATAGGTAGTACATCAATGGCCGCATCCCCTATCTGACTAAGCGCGTCAGTGAAGGCGGATCGGTAAGTAACTAAAGTTGCTTTATATTCACAGTTTATCATATTGTGAAACCACGATAAGGGGTTTCTATCCAAATTGAGATCTCCTTGCCACTGTCCGAATAATAAGATACATGCCCCGTTCTTTAGACAGTGATCCAAAAAATGCGATGACAGGAATGTAACATGGCCGCCTACCTGAGTTGTCGCTCACTCGCTCACAGGAGGATATATATATAAGCCAAAGTTAATTTGCAATACATATGCATAATTTCATAAAGTTCCTCCATACAGATCTACCGCAATCCAGTTACCTCACGTAGACATAATTACAGTATGGAGCCTGTCATCTCCGTCGATACAAATTTGACCCTAGCGTTGCGAAGCACAAAATTCCCGCTAGGCCTAACCGACCTGAGATCATCAAAACAGGGACTGGAATTACCTGGAGTCCGAATCATACATGGTACCGTACATTAGGAAAGTCTCTAACACAACTCTAGTAGAGACACAATCTCCTATAGAAGAAAAACTACTTCGTAAATCATTTTTACTGAAGAATATACCAGCCCTGGAAAAATGCGTACCCGCCATTGTCACGGTACATCGGAACTCATCACGACTAGACAAGACAACTCCTACTTCCGCTAGAGCGGTGTAACAAGAATATAGTCCTGCCTACCCATCCAAAATATACAATATAGGACTGATTCTACTTGTACTAATAATATGTAATACATATGAATTCAGGCCATAAACATAATAAGCAAATTAATCTATTTTCTGGCCCTAAGAAATAGGTACAGACAAGGGTGTCATATCCATGCGCCGAATTAATATCAAGAACGATTACTCCTATAATCAAAAGGGTAAAACAATTATGGATTATCTAGCCTTCCCCATAGACAGCATTTTCATACACAAATGAATGAATGTCTATATCTTTTCCATATTAAATAGCCATATCGATTTTTGTAATATGTGCGTCAAAATATGCACGCAACAAGAGGTTTGGAAGAGAGAGCGCCAGACTGTCCTATCGGCTGTCTTCCTCCTGGCCTGGTTCCATTCTAGTCCTCGGTCCTTCAAAGATTGTCTAATGTTGTCCTCCCAGCGGACTCTGGGTCGTCCTGGGGGTCTGGATCCTTGGCTCTTTGTTTCCCATGCTTCTCGTGGTAACCGATCTTCTCCCATTCTGCAGACATGGCCAAACCATCTTAGTTGGGACTGTTCTACTTGGGTTTGCAGGGGGTGGGATTTAAGGCCTTGACGTATCGTCTGGTTGCGTACCATGTCTCTTCTTGTTACTTCAACCACCTTCCTCAGATACCTCATTTCTGAGGTTTGGATCTGGCTTTTGTGGGTTGTAGTCATTGCCCATGACTCGCATCCATATGTCAAGACTGGGACATAGGTGGAGCGGTATACAGCCATCTTCGTTTTCTTATCAACCTCTCTCTTGCTGAGGAATCCACGATTTATGGCCTGAAAAAGTCTCCCAGCTGCTGCTTTTCGAGTGGCCAACTCTTCTTTGATGCCTCCCTTTCGGTCAATAATAGCTCCGAGGTATTGGCCTCAGTCCCTCCTTTCAATAATAAAATATTATAAGGGGGGCGCCTAATTTGGTGGTTGATTCCTCGATAAACAAATGTCACCTTGAATAGTTAATGCAGAAACTCTCTGAGATCTGGTGTTCACAGTAAACAGTAGGAAAACATCTGATTGTTAAAAACTGTTAATTATTGTTAATTGATGATGATGGTAAATCCTATCGACTGGCTCTGGTGAGTGCCGATTCTGAAATAGCGTAACTCTTCTGGATAAAAATCCACTTGGATACGACTATCAAAAGTCGGGAGAACAGTTATTGGTATTACTCCACAATGGGCTGATAAAACTGAATAAATAATTGTTGGTGTTTATAGTCCAGTTAATTTTACTCTTTAAAATATCAGTTAGTCTCTGTGGCCGGTCCTGTTCACAACTGAACTGGAAGACGCGTAAGCCAAAAGAAGACAACTTTAATCCAATCAGTAAATAGAGAAAAAGGCCCAACATAGACCACAATGGATAAAAAAGACCAAATAAAGACCGATGGTTGCCGTTTGATCAGGTCATGCCAAAGGGTAGAGAAACTATGAAAAAATTACTGCTAATAAAATTTCTACATATAAGCACACGGTGTCTCTAGCCTATTCCTATCTGGTCAGTTATCGCCAGCGCGGTGTCTCTAGATCAGGTGAAGGTATGTGCCCTCCCCGCTCCTTCTGCGCGCGCTAACAATCCGCATACAATGTCAGTTATTATTTAATTATCCATACGCGCACTTTAACAAATATCGCCTGTCGCTACATAGCTATTAGAGGGTCGGCGTCTGTTTGTCAAGTAGTATGATATTTAAACAACAGTCACTTACTAAAATTACACAAAATGCAATATAACGTGAATTTTATGGTCCACTATCAATCACCTAGCATTTTAAATTCAGTCAGCTAAACCGTGTCTTTCTATGTAAGAAAGCGGGTGATGATGGAAATACATTACTGAACAACTGGCAAGAAAATAGCTACGCGTTATTTATTTCACTAGTTCTAACACCTAGAAAATCACAGTGAATTTAAGAATGAGATCCACGCGAAACTATTAATACATCTATTCACAACGGTTCTAGATAACGTGTTTAGACTCTCCGAAAAATTATGAGCGACAACTGATAACCGATTTGAGGATCTACAGTTTATATACATCATGTTGTTATGATCTCTAGAGAATGTTAATTTTCACATTCTGTTTCCTAGCAGAGAAATCTGAAAACTACGTTTCTCCCAGATAGAAGGTTTACGGTCGCTCTGTTCGGCGTTGCTAATAAACAACAGAGGCTTAAGCCGTGTAGCGGGCTTCCTTCCCCGTTTCTCGAGATCACAGCGTTATCTCTCCCTGAGTACGAACATCAAAGAGTACACGGAGAAAATGTTTTTGCCCGTGCAACTACTTCGAAAATCCGGTGTTATTCCACGTGCGTCTGTCTGCTATCTTGATGATTGACAGATCCGCTCGCGTGAGAAGCTCAGTTAAACAAACGATAGTTTGCTCCCTGTTATGCTGTCAGGTCGCGAAAGTTGGTAATATGTCTGTTTGTTTACGTCTCATGGAAAAGAGGCGTGGATTAAAGGGGAGTAATGCAGGCTGTCAAATGCTTGACTTTGCTAACGAATCAGAACACCACGAGATCACGAAAGGTTGTCGGATACTGTAGGTTATATGTCCATTTTACGTCACAATCCCGAAAGATATCTTCTAAGGACAACTGGCAGATGGCAGAAGAACAGTTGGGCAACCGCAGCTGAGATTCAAAGATGTGTGCGAGAGAGACATGAGGGCACCGGTCATAAATCCAGCAGCATGGGAGAATGAAGCTGCCGATCGCACCAAATGGCGATGCTATCTACAGCGCAACTTCAGATTAGGCGAAAAGAGGCTCACACAACAGGCAGAAGAGAGGAGAAAACGTCGAAAGGAACACCAAGAAAATAAACACATGAGAACTGTCATCTCAGGTGCGTATTCTCATAGTCAGTTATGACTGAAGGGGCTATTATTATTATTTTACGTTTTATGCATTTTCTTCATGTGTAGGAGATATCTGAGAAAATTGTGGATGTTTGGGTTAGAGTGTGACTCACTCATTTAAGTTTTGTTGTATTAATGATCTTGACACGTATATATGACAACTTCTTCAGTGAGACGATATGTGTGTATCCATTCATGAGATGGTACATGAGGTGTTCTGTGGTACGTGCTCAATTCTTCAGTGGAAAACTCCGTTTCCCCATCTGGAGATTTTTTTTTTTCCCCTCGCATGAGGTCGCATATTTTTTTCCTCGCATGAGGTCGCTTTTTTTTGTGTGTGCCTCGCATGAGGTTGCATGGCACACGCTCAACCCGGCCCTGGTCAAGACCCATGTCCCAACACAAGAAGACCCAATGACATCATGTGTCACTGTAGTGATCTTCTGTGTTCTCACACAAAGGACCTAATGACACATGAATGTCACTGTATTGGTCCCTGTGCTTAGACACTTTGATCTTAGCCAAAAGGCCGAGAAGCGATCTCCCCATCTGGAGAGAGCGGTAATGTCACAGAACGGTATCATGCGGGTGAATGAAGGAGTGAGTGTAAATAAGGGTCAATGAGGTTGTCAACACTTAACTCAGGGTCTCAGCTCTTGTCTTACTGAGAGTCAATGATTTGTGACTTGTGCGTGCGCTTGGGGAAAGCGTGTTTGGTGAGCGCAAGTCTGGGTGACTGACAGAGTACCTAAATGTGACTAGGGGCAGTCTGTGATTTGTTGGCGAGCTATGTGCTCGTATTTTGTGACATTGGGAAACCACAGCTGTGATGGATATAGTCATTATGTTGTAGATCCTATCTATTGTCGTATAGGCGATCTTTTCCCGCCTAGGAGGTTTTCCCGCCTAGGAGCGTTCCTGGAGGAACTGTATACCGGTGTTCACGGAGAACCTGTTAAGGCATGAGTTTTGTGCCGCCTTGGAACTATTATGAAGAAGATAAGGCGTAGATCCTTTTCCGCCTGAAAGCGATTCGTTGAGAATCAAGATGGCGATGATATATGCCGCCCATCACTGAGATATGTTTTTTTTTTTTTTAATTTAATGATGAAGAATATCCCATTCAACCTCTGATGGGTTATAATTAGGATATGTATTGTTTTCAATTTCAAATAATATGAACAACTACCGATATGGGAAAGTGGCATTACTCCTGTCAAATCATTGTAAATAGGGCAAATCATAATTACCAGTACTGCTTGTATGTTGAAAAAAAACCCAAACAAAAACGAGATAAAACCTAACAATACAATTAAACAAAAATAATATTAAGGGGGAGGGTTGTTTCCAGTTATTTAATTGATGTTAATAGATATTTAATTGACTTTCACCTGTCAAAAGTCAAATGTATTGTAAGAACACCATCATACCTTCACCTTCCCAATTACTATATATTAACTTTCGTTCTTGTTAAATACTGTTTGACTATAGTATGCAGTTCCCTAGGGCTGTCTATTCTCAACACCTCTTCTATATGTATAGGTAAATTTGATGCCTGCAAATAATCTAATATTGGGATTCTCATTTGTTCATACCTCTTACATTTTAACAAGAAATGTTCTATATTATTGTCTTGAAGACATACTGTACAGTAAGGTTCTTCTATTCTGAAATATCCTTTTCCCAGCTGTAGTGTGAGAAGTTTCTTATTACTGGGAATTTTCAATTCCCTAGATATCTGACATTCTCTTGTTGGAGCCTTGAATATCTTATATGCATGTCTTCCTTTCAGATTTTTATCCTACTCTGCTTTCCATTCATCTGTTATTAATTCTTTAATTAAGCTCTTAATCTCTGATTTACTCATCCCTACATTTATTAGATATTTGTCAGATCTACCTTTCTTGGCTTCTTTATCTGCCTTTTCATTTCCCTCTATGTAAAACATATGAAGATATCCAAGCGATTAAGATAGAACATCCTCTGAAATTTAAGTATGTAGTATAGTAGCCTGTCACGTGATTTGCTTCCCCTTTGCTCTACAGTAGTGATCCACCAGTGGCCAAAACTCAAGAGTATCTAAAATGGGTCTTAAAAGGTGTCTACTTTCGCACAAGATTACGCTTGGCAGAGTTGTAGATAGAAGGATAATGATGCTTCTATCTCAAGGTAGTTTCCACAAGATAATTCAGAAGTCAAGAACAATGCTGCGTAGGGCACAGCACTATTAACTTATATCTGATCCGGCACCTTTTGTGAAGTTTTAAGCAATGATGTGACTTGTTTTAGCCCCCAGCTAGTTTAATCCAGCGAAATTCTTGTTATAAGTATTTTTGGCTCTATGGCTGTAACTATATATATATATATATATATATATATATATATATATATATATATAGATATATATATATATATATATATATATATATCATATATATATATATATATATATATATATATATATATATATATATATATATATATATATATATATATATATATATATGTGTGATAGGGTGGGCGAGATGATGATGTGATATTTGATCACTCTCTTGCACACTCGCAACCGACCCGATCAACAATAAAACTCTTGATTCTTAAGGCAGGGGCTGTATTTATTTTTACAACCCATTCCGTGACTAAGGGCACACTGAAGCAAACATTAAACAAATAAACCAACAAACAAAACACCAAACAAACACCCAGCTAGTGCTCAGGTTTCTTTGTCCATCTGCTACCCACACAGGGCGCCTCGTTTCGTTTTCTCTTGTCTGGACTGATACTGAAAAGGGCCGCTGCTGGCCATCGCATTCTTTATATAGGCACTAGGCTAATCACTCGACTTACTGCGCGGATTAATTTTGCCCCTTAAATAACACTCGCCTTTATTGCTCTATTAAGCACGAAAACACAGATATGGCCCACAACTCTCAAATATAACACACGACTATCAAATATAACACAATTATAGTTTAGGCTTTATTGTGGCCTAAACTAATATATCTTCTATAACTTTTCACATCCCAGCGTGCTGCGCGCACATCGAAAATATATGGGTGATAAATATGCCTTGAACATGAAGGGGGCGTCTTTACGGCCCCATCATATATCTCCCTCCTGATTTTGTTGTCGTCCCGACAACATCACTACCTCTGGCGCTTCAATTGTAACCTCTCAGATCGTCTCGGGGCAGGACCCTCTATCGGCTGCAGGGCGTACCAGCCTGGTTCGGGCGTTAGACCATGCACGTCCTCCCCCGGGCTTGTCTCATCTGGCGCCTCAGTGTCACGTGACCGATAATCTATTTTACCATCTTGTCCATAATTTGATTACTTTTTAAATGTCCTGGTTTTCCTCGTCATTTTGTATTTTCTTTTTCTTTCATTTTCTACCTTCGTGGCCAAACTTTTTCACCTTCTCAAACCCCACCCGAGGTTTGGTTACGTTTCGGCCTGTAGCGGTCAGCGAACGATAATATTATCTAGCACCTGGTCTGACCAGGGGAATATCTCTTACGTTTAAAGCCTTTGATCACGAGCGAAAGGGTCCCTGTGTTTGGCTTCCAGAACGCTGCTTCGGATCATAATATTATGCATCCTGGAAACAGGGGGAGACAAACCCGCGGTCAGTCTTTGGGTTTTTGCCCTTAGACAAGATAGAGCATAATGTTATGCATTTCTCTACCTGGGGAACTTTCGCACGATTTCTGTTGTCTTACTCTAGATTACGTCTTTCGCCGAACTTCTGTAGAAATATGCAGGCCAGGTGTCCGGGGGGAGCGTCCTTTGTGATCTATAAGAGTAGACTGGTTTTAATAGACAAAGACATTCGTAAATTTTCCTGGCCCGTAGATGACCATCATGAGATAAGGCAAACTTTAACACAGTACTAGAATGTGTTTGCCTATGTTCTAGTCATTTTCGGGTTTCAGGAAGACCGAATCGCTAGAGCAGACTTCAGTCAGGCGAAGAAAGTCATATACTCTTCGATCTAGAGGGTTTCTGTATACATCTAGCAACGAATCGTCAACCCCGTTCCTGAATCAAAACCCCTTTTTGTCAACGCCAAGTTAAGCTCACGCAGTGCAACGGAGCCAACGCAAAATCTGGAATCGCCAAACGCAGTAGTAGTTCTCTACTCGCCTATTGGATTACCAACCAGAGCATTGCGGCTTCCAGAATATCAAACCCGCTCAGCATGCCGATAGCAGAATTCCATATCACCCGACTTTGTGTGCCTAAACGGGGCACTCAGCAAACCACAGCCAAACCAGTTTAAACAGGATTTACTACCCAGCACGCAAGAGCCTAGCGCCGGATAAGCGCGCCTGGGACTCTTTGTCCTCAAGTGACTTCTTCTGGTGTATTTTCTGGATACTTAAAACTTCGCACGTATGAGTAGCAATCTATGGATAGAGTCTTCCAGACCACCTCGCGCAATTAGGGAGGAATCACCAATGATAGCGCCTATACAGTGATTTTATTCAGGTTAATTCCATCACCCATGGAGGATATGTACGAAAAAACCACTTACTGGAGCTATTTCATATGGTCCCGAAAGCGGACGGACTGACACTCAGTTATTTCATCTCTCTGTGTTCTACAGGTTTTATGAATGGTGGTGGGTGTGTGGTTGTTGGTGTATTTTGCATATTTTGGTTATTGATGATTATTGATGTAATTTTATGTTGTTGTGATGATATGCATTAATTCCATGCTTTTTCTTCTTTAATAAAGTTTACACCTTTATTAATACGCTGTTCACGACCTTTCCATCCATATTTGTATTTTTAGCTCTTTACTAGAATCTCTATGTATAAGAGAAAAGGGTGAGAGCAGGAGATGCTTAGACAGTAAAAGTGAGTTGAGGCCTGGAGAGAGAGATCCTTTGAATAAATCTTCTTCCAGGTTGTCTCAAGTCCATCTCCTATTTACACCTTATCTAAAGTGTAATCTATAACTCTGTCAGTCCACTATCCCTTGTCGATTTCACTACTGTTGTCCAACTCGACAAATACTCTACACTCAAACTCAACCACGACAAATGGGGTCTTGCCGCGGAATTTGAACTACATCTGCAGCAATCGCAACAGATGAGGTTGCAGTCTGGTAGGAATCTCTCACAAGATTCTATCTTGATTCTTAGAGTTTAGTGTTCGGCAGATTATAGGAATTTCTTTCCCCTAGACATAACGAACTATTTCTTTTGGGTGGAAGTCGGAACAGCGTTTTTTTTCTCCATAGCAATCATAAATATTAAGTTACATTTATTGTTCATGCTACACATGAGACAGCTGGTAAAGGTTGATGGTATCACTGCTGAGTTTTTGGTTGACAAATCTGACGACTATTGTTGTAAAAGTCAGAAAAAAAATTTTTTAAGGGTTAATATTTTTTCAGGAGTAGCTCTTTAATCTGAGATAAGAAGCTACAGATAGTCAGTTACTAGCTTGCATTTGTACCAAGGGAGGGTGTTCATTCGGATGATAGTAACCAATCCTCTCAATAGCTTAGTACTGACAGAACTGGGGTGAAGTGATAGTAATAAGTTTTACATCACTTCCATTTTTTGGAGTTTTTTTGGGGGTTGTGCTTGTCGATCAGAGTAGCTACAAACTTTCTTGTTTTTAAAGTTCCCAGGCTAGCCTAGATTTTATTGATTATTAAGTTAATCAGCACCTAGTGGGCTAGGTAACTAAGATCTCTAGGTTCTATTCTTCTATAGTGTTTGCTCACCCTGATATAATGGCCGATCTAGATAAAGTGCATAGGATTGCCCTCGAGGTAGCTAAGTACATGGAGTACAAGGATAGCGAAATCCAGCCCTTTCTAGAATTTGCAGTAAGCCTGCAGGATCAATACGAGGTAGAAAATTGGTTTGACAGCCGTTTAATCTTGGCATGGTCCTGTAAACAAACTGGGGAGAGTGAAGCATTCACCCGACAGTATGTAGAAGAAGTGATAGAAGATGAGAAGCAAAGGGAAAAGCAAAGACAAGAACGGGACAAGCAATTGGAAATGGAGCAACAAGAACGGGATAAGCAATTGGAAATAGAGCGACAAGAAAGGGACAGGCTACACCAAATCAGAATGAATGAACTGGATAGCCAAATTCGGAGGGTGGAAACAGATACTAAATGTAGTCACTCTACTTCCCCTTCTACTGTGCCCTTAACGGTCAACGCCCCTGCAAACCTTGCGCCCATGAAAGAAAACTTGCCTGCTAAAACCGAACCCCAACTCCAGAAAATTGACTTTCCTTTGGACTTGGATCCGAAGCCCAAACAAGGAAAGAATTTACGTCGGGACAGCAGACCTAAATTACGGGAAAAATTACGCAACGTTCCCAGGCATGGAAACTGCACAAAGGTGAGACAGGTGCTAACAAGCATTGTAATACGGATTGTTCCCGTCTGGCAAGCGGCGAACCCCGAGCCTCTCACGCTCCAGACCGAGCAGCACCTAACCGACACGTGACGTCGAGAAAAGGGAGCCACACCCTATCACGTTATATTTCGCAAGATTCCCGGCCGGACAGTGAAAAACCATATGCAGAGGCGCATCCCTCCAACTCAACGATCGTAGAATGGAGGCGCCGCTCCTCTTATCACCCTGAGCTTAAAAGGTGCAAGAATAAGTCGCCTGCTAAAAGGGTTAAACTTTCCAAACCGTTCCAAGGAACTTTGGAAAAACACACCGAGAGTTTGTTCTCGGGCACTTCGCGATCTAACGGGATCTCAAACCGTCCAGTCCTTTGCATGCAGACTGCGGAGCCTGTAATCCAGGAAGTGGATCTCGCATTGCAGGACAAAGTTCAACTGACGCCAGTAACTTCCTCAGGGGAGGGCAAAGTTGACGTTTATAGTGGACACAGGGTTCCATGCGAAGGGATCCCTGGTATTCCATTTGAGTCTCTCACACTTCTCAGGGCAGAAGACAGTGAGAAAAGCTGCCTTACTACTGTACAAGGAGCCATTGTTGAGAGCCTTGGCTCACGTCATGCTAGTACCGGTAAAGCGACTCAACAAACTCTGCAACTCGCAGACATTACCTATCTTTCTCTACGGATAGAAGCTACGGAGATCTGTTATGATTTAGTAGAACCCCAGAATGCGATCGATTACTCTCTGCTTCAGGCAGCTGAGTTCTCTCATTCAAATCGCATTATTCCAGTGGTCGAAACCCCACTGATGGACAGCAAAGTAGTCGCCTCCGCCAGGCCATTACCGAGCAACTTGATCATTTCCGTTGACCAAGCCAGAGTTGTGACTGGCAAGGCAAGGAAAGCTCCAGATCCACCTTTAGACGGCACAGGTCTGAAGTTTGATCAATGCTCCCACCGAAACAGGGGAGTAGGTGTGGAGAGGCAGAAGAAAAATGTTAACATTTCTTCGGCCAACGAACGGCTTTATTGGCCAACTAGGATTACACGCGCGCGAAAAATCCCTATAGACTGCAGCTATAGAGGGTTATTCAAGTCCACGCCCGTGACAGGTAAATATATACATAAGCAGCCTGAGCCCAACAATGATTACACCGCGCATAACAGGCGGATTATCTACGCAGTGGCCAGTGAGTTCAGGCGGGGCCGAAAACCACAACAGGTGCGGATAATTTTCCGGACCATAAACAGGCACAGCGAATTGCGGAAGCAAGGTCAGGTTCACACGGAAACGAAGGGCGTCAGCGCCGACTGGCCTCGCAAAATCCCATTCGCTGAACGTCTATTAGACAGAGGGAAGAAAAGAAATGAACTCGGAGCTAGTCATACAGTACTGACAGAAATTGGATACGATTTTGGTTATGATTATAGAAGGTTCTTACGACATGTAACGGACATCGATGGAAAAGATAAATTACTGTCATTTTTGTCCGTATTCCTCGAACTTTAAAAGGGGGGGCACTTGTCACGTGACCGATAATCTATTTTACCATCTTGTCCATAATTTGATTACTTTTTAAATGTCCTGGTTTTCCTCGTCATTTTGTATTTTCTTTTTCTTTCATTTTCTACCTTCGTGGCCAAACTTTTTCACCTTCTCAAACCCCACCCGAGGTTTGGTTACGTTTCGGCCTGTAGCGGTCAGCGAACGATAATATTATCTAGCACCTGGTCTGACCAGGGGAATATCTCTTACGTTTAAAGCCTTTGATCACGAGCGAAAGGGTCCCTGTGTTTGGCTTCCAGAACGCTGCTTCGGATCATAATATTATGCATCCTGGAAACAGGGGGAGACAAACCCGCGGTCAGTCTTTGGGTTTTTGCCCTTAGACAAGATAGAGCATAATGTTATGCATTTCTCTACCTGGGGAACTTTCGCACGATTTCTGTTGTCTTACTCTAGATTACGTCTTTCGCCGAACTTCTGTAGAAATATGCAGGCCAGGTGTCCGGGGGGGAGCGTCCTTTGTGATCTATAAGAGTAGACTGGTTTTAATAGACAAAGACATTCGTAAATTTTCCTGGCCCGTAGATGACCATCATGAGATAAGGCAAACTTTAACACAGTACTAGAATGTGTTTGCCTATGTTCTAGTCATTTTCGGGTTTCAGGAAGACCGAATCGCTAGAGCAGACTTCAGTCAGGCGAAGAAAGTCATATACTCTTCGATCTAGAGGGTTTCTGTATACATCTAGCAACGAATCGTCAACCCCGTTCCTGAATCAAAACCCCTTTTTGTCAACGCCAAGTTAAGCTCACGCAGTGCAACGGAGCCAACGCAAAATCTGGAATCGCCAAACGCAGTAGTAGTTCTCTACTCGCCTATTGGATTACCAACCAGAGCATTGCGGCTTCCAGAATATCAAACCCGCTCAGCATGCCGATAGCAGAATTCCATATCACCCGACTTTGTGTGCCTAAACGGGGCACTCAGCAAACCACAGCCAAACCAGTTTAAACAGGATTTACTACCCAGCACGCAAGAGCCTAGCGCCGGATAAGCGCGCCTGGGACTCTTTGTCCTCAAGTGACTTCTTCTGGTGTATTTTCTGGATACTTAAAACTTCGCACGTATGAGTAGCAATCTATGGATAGAGTCTTCCAGACCACCTCGCGCAATTAGGGAGGAATCACCAATGATAGCGCCTATACAGTGATTTTATTCAGGTTAATTCCATCACCCATGGAGGATATGTACGAAAAAACCACTTACTGGAGCTATTTCATATGGTCCCGAAAGCGGACGGACTGACACTCAGTTATTTCATCTCTCTGTGTTCTAC
Organism: Oreohelix idahoensis; assembly: GCA_024509875.1. NCBI lineage: Eukaryota > Metazoa > Mollusca > Gastropoda > Stylommatophora > Oreohelicidae > Oreohelix > Oreohelix idahoensis. The sequence goes on from JAMPIV010021368.1 coordinate 313,511, forward strand.
AGGTTTTATGAATGGTGGTGGGTGTGTGGTTGTTGGTGTATTTTGCATATTTTGGTTATTGATGATTATTGATGTAATTTTATGTTGTTGTGATGATATGCATTAATTCCATGCTTTTTCTTCTTTAATAAAGTTTACACCTTTATTAATACGCTGTTCACGACCTTTCCATCTATATTTGTATTTTTAGCTCTTTACTAGAATCTCTATGTATAAGAGAAAAGGGTGAGAGCAGGAGATGCTTAGACAGTAAAAGTGAGTTGAGGCCTGGAGAGAGAGATCCTTTGAATAAATCTTCTTCCAGGTTGTCTCAAGTCCATCTCCTATTTACACCTTATCTAAAGTGTAATCTATAACTCTGTCAGTCCACTATCCCTTGTCGATTTCACTACTGTTGTCCAACTCGACAAATACTCTACACTCAAACTCAACCACGACACTCAGGTAGACCTAATGTAGCATCTACCAGATCCGGAGAACCATCTTTTTCTTCACTTCGTCTCAGTTCATGCGCCGCAACCCTCATCTTGAGATCTTCGTTGCCTGCTGGCCTTATCGCATTCTTTATATAGGCACTAGGCTAATCACTCGACTTTAGTGCGCTGCGCAGATTAATTTTGCCCCTTAAATAACACTCGCCTTTATTGCTCTATTAGGCACGAAAACACAGATATGGCCCACAACTCTCAAATATAACACACGACTATCAAATATAACACAGTTATAGTTTAGGCTTTATTGTGGCCTAAACTAATATATCTTCTATCACTTTTCACATCCCAGCGTGCTGCGCGCACATCGAAAATATATGGGCGATAAATATGCCTTGAACATGAAGGGGGTGTCTTTACGGCCCCATCATATATATATATATATGTTTAATTCTCTACGAAGGACAACTAATAAGACCCTTTCGAAGTGCGGCTGGGATGTCACTTGTTACCATCTCTCTTTATATTTATATATATATATGTATATATATATATACATATAAATATATATATATATATATATATATATATATATATATATATATATATATATATATATATATATATAAAAGATTCTCGATCATACATGTGCTCTCATATCTATAATTGAATCAACTATGGATTTGTAAAATAACATACAACAAATTTAATAATCAGTTAGTCTTTAACAAGTTAAAATAAACATGGATGAAGATGATTTTAGGCGTTTAAGAAATTGTCTACATCGAGACTTAATTGTGGACTGTTGGTTATTGTCCGCTGCCTTCGCCTGTTAACAAAAACTTAACTTGCGGAGTACTGCAATGGTTGGTTGTTGAGTCTTTCGTGATGAGGGCTCTTCTCTAGAGGCGTCTAGATAAACTCCACTCCTAATGTCAATGTGGGTGTCTTCGCAAAGTGTCCAATGTAGGTAGTTGGTGTCAACAACAGCTCTTGAATCACAAGATTGTGGCGAAGACTCTTACTTCAGACTGGACTGGTACTAAGAACCGTCTGGTAGGTTCGAACTACGAACTTTAGGAAAATAAAAGAACAAATGCCTCTGCTAAGTACATTTGTGGGCTGAAGATTAACAGGCTGTGCACCCACCAATGTTAGCCTCTCTGAGTAATTAGATTCTTTGAGTATACACAACGTAACTCTGGGAAGATGATTAGACATCACCAATTCTCTTCTGGATATTTTAATGGGAAAATATGTGCTTGAACAGCACGAGCGCAATGATTTGTGCCTGAACTATAATTAACAAGGTACATATATCTCACAAAATGATACTATACACTTTACGCATGTCACATAATAGATTGAGGCGACCGCTTCTTCTTCCTAATCTCTGTGGAATCGGTACATTTGTGGTACGGATTTTATTGAGTGCTTTCAATTGTCGCACTTTCTTTCTCTGCTAAGTAGCAGATACTTTGTATCTACATTCTTTCGCTACTTTCAGTATATTGTGTCTTGTCTGTTTATCTGACACTCCTGGTGGATGATAATACTAAACCTTTGCAGGAGCGGTGAGAGAACTTTATTAACAACCCTATGCGAAGGTAGACACCTTTGGATCCCATATTAGATACGCTTGAGTGTTGGCCACTGCTGGACCACTAATGCAAAGCAGGGGAGGCAATACCATCACAATGCACATGTGATGTACTCATCACTTCTCACTGCTCCATTCGGAGTCTGGAATTACCTCTACTTTCGCTTTCCTGAGCAATTTGAATAAAGCAAACACCAGTGCTTGTTGTGGTGGTTTATGAACATACTATTTTCATATGTTGAGGTTGCCAGTCTCCTATGCTTTGTATCACCACTTAGCAAGTACAAACATGTCAAATTCACATTGTAAAATGAATGTTCACAACTTACCCCAACTAACATGGGAACACAATCTCCTGGCACAGCAGAATGGACACAGCAGCTTTGATTAGCTGCTTCGAACCTTTGGTCTGGGGTAGTTTCAGAATCCCTCTTATGACTTTTGCTTCTGATTCCTTAAGTTTCCAGTCTTGGTATTTAAAATCGCGGGTTCTCTATTAAGTTATAAAGACGCCCAAATACTTCAATCTGTCGCTTTTAATTTTGAAATTCTTTGTCCCATCTCTCCCATTCTCTGGCTACTGGGAGTTAATACTTTACGTTGTTGAAAATGCAGTCTGATTTGTGTCTCCAACTTTGCTAGATTATATTTCCATTTCTCAGTCCAAGTCTCAGATTAGTATTTTTCGACAAACTTGCCAATGAGAGGTAACGTTTATGTTAGGCTCTCGATTTAGACCAATCCTGTCTCTTTAGAACCATGTGGGTCGGGGTGTTAAATCATTACTGTCCCCCGCGTGTTTTAAAATATCAATTTTAAAATTTAAACTCGTGACATCTTTCAAATATGGCAGTAATACTTTCGATTGCATTTGTACGAGCTCACAATCACATCGGTGAACTTATTTCCTGGCTAATACCTTTCTCAACATAATCTCCCCAGACGAGTTATCTGTAATATCGATACATAGGTGGTCCAGCGGAAGTATTACCTCATTATCACCTGTGTTTTCTTACACCTCCCAGACGGATTTCTTAGACAGAAAATCTGGCTTTCTTTCTGTCGATCATACGAGACCACCTTGTGTCAACAGTGACCGTCTCTATTAAAGGTAGCTATACGACAAGTGATAAAAGTATTATCCGCTGACCTGTTTAATTAGCCTTGTAATTCTACGATTCACATGGTGAAACGTTAACAAGTCTGGGAGTGACTAGGCAAAAATGTAGATGCCTAAAATATGCCAAATAATAGGACGATGGATGAGGAAAATTAAGAAATAAGTTGATAATGCAGGAGAGAACGAAGAACGTAGAGGGACATACACAAATATCGTCACATAGCCAGAAATATCTCCTCTGCTATATCAGGTCTACTACATTCTCGTAAGTTTCTAAGTGCTTGAATTGTTGAAAGACAGTCAGTTAAAATTGTAAGTTTTTTCGAAGGGTTATTAAAGAATATTTCTATTGCTTTTACTGAGATATGTGATTTGCACATGAATGGTGGATTTACTGGTGCGAGGTTTGTGTGCTGCACCTAGGGACGTTTGGTGTACTGTCGTGGTACGTGAAGCCAGTGCGTGAATACTGTAGTTAGTTCCTACAGGCAACGTTAGCCTGAGTATTATGTCTGGTGTGCTTGGCGACGTAATTAATATTCAGGACCTGTGTAGCAGTATAATAAATTTCATGGAACTGTAACCAGTAGGAAAATAAGGTAAAGGATCTCGTTACACGCCCACAGAGGTATATTGGGAATATGGTGTTAGGCCATATGTAACCAGTGGCGTTGTGTTAATTCACAGGAGTCAGTGTTGTTCACCAACTACACACGCCGCACCCATAATAAGTTCTTTGACAATGATCTAATATCTAAAGTATCTTCGGATCTTAAATTCTGAAATCAACAAGCAATTACTGGATAAATAACTGCATTTCATGCTGTGTGTATGATCACCATTATCTTTACCTGTTAGTCCGGTGTGGAGAACAGACTTTCGAGAAACTTAAGACAAGCCTTCTGTTCTGTGCCATCCATTCAAGCCCTTCTGCCTTTTTAATCCCTTTCATATCTATGTCTAATTCTTCTTCTTCTTCCTCGTTCGTCCTGAAAAGGACGTTGGTTGCGTTGTGTCCGTTTACAGCGAAGCTGCGGTATTTGCGCCTTTCGGCCGACACATCCGACTTCCGCACGGCATTTTTTGGGACCGGGTTTGCCTTCCCTCTTCGATCCCTACTCCTCAGCCAGACTGCAGTGATGCAGCCTGTTTCCAGGACCACCACGTGGAGGTGGAGTAGGGTCTTGGTCAGCTCTGGTTCGCTGACCCTGACGCAGGCAGTCAAGCTATGGTTCGCTTACTACATTCTTCACTTTTGATGCGTCTTGGGTCCCTGTCTAATTCCATCCTCCATGTGTACTTTGGGAGGGGTAAAGGATCTCGTTACACGCTCGTTCAGGCATATTGGGAATATGGTGTTAAGCCCATATTTTCTTGATCATCGGCACACGATGGTTGATGTGGTCAGCATCACGCTGGCCGCCTTAACCTTCCCAGAGTTGCTCTGATACCCAATTTACGAGGTTGGGTTGACCCCAGAGCCGTTTGCGGTCTAAAAAATCCCACCTCAACTGTGTATCGAACCCTGGACCATCGAGCTAAGAAGCATGTGCACTTTAGTCTTCCTCTATTTCTCTTACCATGAGGATACCAGCTCAAGCACTGCCTTGTAATACTACCAACAGGTTTCCTCAACGTGTTTTCTATCCATCGCTCGCATTTATTTATCATCTGTTGTTCCACAAGCAAGTGTCTTGTTTTTATCATCAATTCCACATTGGTGATCTTGTTGCGCCATTTCTTTCTTTCTATTCTACAGAAATACCGATTTATGAGAAAGTATTTAACTTCTTGGCACTGGCTTCTTAGCTTGGTGGTCCATGGTTCGATCCCCAGATGAAGTGAGATTGTTTAGACCACAAACGGCTCCGGGGTCAACCCAGCCTCGTGAATTGGGTACCAGAGCAACTTAGGAAGGTTAAGGCGGCCGGCGAGATGCTGACCACATCACCCCTAGTGTGCTGTATGGTCCAGAAAATATGGGCCTGACACCATATTCCTAATATGCCTCAATGGGCATGTAACGGAATCCTTTTTACCTTTACCTTTTAACATCTTGGTTTTTGTGTTTGTTCTCTTCCATATTTCATAGCCGTACGGGTTAGTACAGACTTGAACATTTGAGTTGAATATTGTATTTTTTAACTTTTTTGGGGACTGATTTCTTTTGTTTCTATACATTTCCAAATGCAATTAAAGCTATTCTCATCATCATCATTCCTTTCCGTTCCCCGTGGAACATAGGGCTGAAACAGTTGCTCTACATCGATTTCTATTCTGGGCTGTCTTTTTCAGCTATGCCCAAGTCATTCCAATTTCCTTAGCCTTCTCTTCCACTGTTCTTCTCCAAGTTATCCTTGGCCTCCCTACTCTTCTTCTCCCTTGTTGATTCCAGCCAAGGGCACCTCTGGCTATGCTTGATTGTTCTCTTCTGAGTGTATGTCCTATCCATCCCCACCTTCTTACCTTAATTTCCATTTGTATTGGCTGTTGCCCACATCTTTTCCTTAGTTCTACATTTGTTGTTACATCTGGCCATCTTATACGGAGGATCCGTCGGAGACATCTATTTACAAATATCTGTAATTTGGAGGTGATACTCTACGAGACAGGAGCCGCGGTAGCATAGTGGTTAGTGCACTGGCTTCCTAGCGCAGTGGTCTATGGTTCGATCCCCAGATGAGGCGGAAAATTTTTAGGCCACAAACGGCTACTGGGTTGACCCAGCCCCAAATGGGTACCAGAGCTACTCTGGGAAGGTTAAGGCGGCCGGCGTGATGCCGACCACATCACCCCTCGTGTGCCGACGGTCAAGATAATATGGGCCTAACACCATATTCCCAATATGCCTCAATGGGCGTGTAACGGGTTCCTTTACCTTTACTCTACGAGACATTACATGCCTCTGGGCCATACAGCAAGACTGACTTTACATTTGAGTTAAAGATTCTGGTTTTGTTCTCTCTGGATATAGCTGTGGAGTTCCATATTGGACGAAGGGCATTAAAAGCGTATCTGGCTTTATTTATCTTAGAACAGACGTCACCATCGGTTCCCCCTTTGTCAGTGTTACTCCCCAGATATGTAAAGCTTTCTACTTCTTCAATAACTTGACCATTGATCTTCATAGAGTCCACCTGCCTATTATTTATCCTCATTTCCTTTGTTTTATTTACATTTATGTGTAGCCTTTGCTGCTTCTGTCACTAATCTATTTGTTTTCTCCTGTATGTCGTGCTGTCTATGTGATAGAAGGTACAAATCATCTGCAAAGTCAAGATCCTCCAGCTGTTTATTGAATGTTCACTGTATTCCTCTTTTCTCTCCTTCTGTTGTTTGTCTCATCTCATCTTTGTCTCCTGTTTGCGGTTAATGAAGGGTAATCCAGAAATGTCACGTGTTTCTAACATATTTTTTATGTGTAAAACAGACTTTAGTATCATTTTCGGTTTTTTTTTAGCTTTGCATCAACAGTTTTCCAGCGGTCCCCTTTTATTTAGTTCATGTTTCAGAAAGATACTGATCATCTGTAAATATTCTCCTACAGCTGCGGCATTAAAAATAAAACACACAGACAAGGTCAAAATTTCGTCAGTGAATGTATTACATTCCAAAGATGTTACTGACAGATTGAAAATCAAATTTTGATGAGCTATCTTCATACCCAAAGTTTTGAAATACCCATAGATCTTTATGACATCCAAGAAACCAGTAATTAATACAGTGCTTATACAGACAGCATGCAGAGACCACACGCAAAGCCTCTTAAGAGATACTGAACAAATTGCTCGGTAAAGTATGAGAGATAAAGAAGAAATATCAGTATTTTGGACGGAAATATCTCTGGTCAAGTTGCCAGAGATGGGAGATTTGTAAGAATGCACATATTTACAGAGAACTTGTCAGACAGCTAAGAAAAGAACGAGCAGAATTTCTACTTGTAATGTTATTATGTATGCATATAAGCTTGACTACGTCTTCTTCACAAGCACACATAAGGTTCGCGATACACACAATAACGCTTGATCAGCTTGCCGCCATTAAACTTTATTTTCTAATGCTCGTACATATGTAGTTTCGTATTTTAATGTATTATATTACACCCCCTCCCCCTATTTTTAAAAAACAAAAATGTGTACAAACATTTCCAATGAAAAGGAACAATATATATTTAGGATAACTCGCAGAAAAACTAATGCCAATAAAGAATGTTCACTCAAGAACAAGAATCAACTTGTGTTAAACTACGTTTGGGAAAAGCTATTACACAAAATGTTTCATGTGAGAAAGGATAATAATAATAATAATAATAAATTCTTTAAGCACCAAACACGGCGCATAAGGCAGAAACCAGTGCTCTCCAGGTTGTTCGTTGTGACGCCACTCCTCTTAGCTCTTGCACATTATTTAGGCCCAACGTTCTTCCTTCTCTTATTATTGTTCTTCTGAGTGTTTCTTTTGGTCTTCCTTTTTTCCTCTTACCCTCAGGAACCCAAGTGAGCGCCTGTAGTGGTATTCTGTTGTTTTGCATTCGTAGGACATGACCGATATATGACCATCGTCTTTTCCTTATATAGTCGGAGACATATTTCTGCCTAGAGTCTTCTCTTATTTGTCGATTAGTCTTGAAAGGATATGTATGTGTAATGTTCAGTGTGCGCATATATGTCACTGTCTGTATCGGCTGGGAGGTTTTAATTTACGGCCAGAACGAGTGGTGCAAAGGGTTGGTGGTTCTGCTGAAGTTCCTGGTTTAGCTAGAGTTGGTTGTGATTTCGTCCTTGGTGGTTGTTGGTTTTGTGGGTTACCAAGGTCTGGAGTTACTGCATTGCCTGTTGAAAGCTTGGGAATTTTCTTCTCTGTTGTGTTCTGTGGGATTTCTCTTATGTCTACTCTGTTTCGCCTAATGAGGTGGACGCTGCTGTCTGGTTTTAAGGTATAGCTCCTGGGTTCAAGGTTTCTGGAAATTATTGTTGCTTTTGACCATGTGCCATAGTTGTGGTCGTAGGTAGTCACATGCTGACCAGGATATAATGGTGGTAAGTCTTTAGCACATTTGTCATAGTTGGATTTCTGAACTTGCTGACGATGCTGAAGTCGATCATATGTGCTGTCTTTGTGTTGTGGACCTTAGATGGCAGAAGGTCTTTAATTCTTCTATCAAACATGAGTTCTGCTAGACTGTCAATCTCACTATCTATGGGTGTCGTTCTCCATCTCAAGAGTGCTAGGTGTACAGCCTCTGTTCTTGTTTTCTTCATGACTGGCTTGATAGTTTTTTTTTTTTTTTTTTTTGCGTTCGCCAGCTAATACTCGAGGCGAAATCTCAGGTTATTATTTTATGTCTAACCTGACATTGATTTTACGTGAGTATCCCTTTATTTCTTGTACAGAGACAGGTGTCCCTCGCCATTCAGGCAAATACTCGCCGATTTCGGAGGTACCCATTGCAGCTGGGTCGGCTCAGGAGCCGCCAGTCCCTGGTCGACGACACTCCTTCAAATGTTCTCACCAGGTCTCGAGTTAATCCAGTCCAAATCCCGGTCGACGAAAAATCCTCAAATGCCGTCGCCCGGGTTTGATCCTGTATCACCCGGTCGCCAGAGCGGTGTTGTAACCACTACGCTAGCGCGGCTCCCTTGATAGTTTGTATTTGTCTCTCAATGAAGCCATTAGATTTAGGGTATCTAGGCGATGATGTTGTGTGTTTGATCTTCCAGTCCTTAGTGAAATTTCTGTATGCTTGACCTGAGAAATGTGGACCGTTGTCAGATCTAATTTCATCTGAGATGCCAGATATGCTGCAATACTTCTGGGTAATGTCTGCAATAATAGCTGATGGTGAGGGTTGTGGAAGTTTCTCAATGATGGGAAATTTGCTGTAATAATCAGCAATAATAAGATAGTCATTATTGTCGATGGAGAAAATATCAGTCCCTATAATGCTCCAAGGGCACAATGGTATGTCTAATGGTATGAGAGGTTCTCTGCACTGCCTTTTGGCATGTTCTTGGCAAATTGAACAGTTTTTACATAGTGTTTCTATGTTCTTGTTTATCTGTGGCCAGTAAACATCTTTCTTTGCTCTCATTTGTGTCTTCACAATACCAAGGTGACTATTATGGAGCTGTTTAAGAATGATATCACGTTTTGTTTCTGGTATAATAATGCGATTTCCTTTAAGGATCAGACCATCTTCGATGCTTAACTCGTCCCTCATAGAGTAGTATGGACAGATGTGTGTTGGAACTTCCCAGATAGAGCCTGGCCATCCATGGTATATCAGTTCTTTGAGAGAGTTAAAAATTGGATCTATCATTGTGTCTTCTCTGATGTGTTCAAGACGATTATCGCTAAACTTGACAAAGTCAACTTTAATGTTTGGGGTAAGATCTGTTATCTTGTTGGGGTTTGGTAGTCTGTTGAGAGCATCTGCAAGACCTATATCCTCTCCTGGGATATACTGAATATTAAAATCATAACACTGTGTTTAGAATAACAGAGCTTGTAGTCGTGGTGGAGCTGAAGCTATTGGTTTTTTTATGAATCATCTCAAGTGGCTTGTGATCCGAGAGAATTGTAAATGGGGGGTTGAAAAGAAATGATGGAAGCGTTTGATTCCAAAACTTACAGCTAGCATTTCTCTTTACAATGTTTGCAAGTTTCTTTTCGACAGAACTTAATGCTTTGCTTGCGTAAGCTACAGGACGAAGTTCTTTGGCATAGTGCCTTCGGGATTTTTGTCTGGTTGTACAAGTGCTGCTCCTGGGCCTTTCAGACTTGAATCAACCATGAGAAAAGTAGGTTCTTGCATATCGTAGTATTTCAAGCATGCATCAGATGACAGGAGGGTCTTCAAATGGTTGAATATGTGTTGATAGTCTTCTGACCATACAAACGCAAAAATATGAAAATAGAGAAGTGCACAATATAAAAATTGTCCTTGTCACCTGTTTGTTCAATATGCCTTATCAGAAACATTTGATTTCTTCTCTGTATATGTTTCTCATCTTCGTATGTGTTTGTAGTATATTTCTTTGACCTGTGTGTAATTTTTGTCCTTGTCACCTGTTTGTAACTGTGGCTGACGAATGGTGACACCCGAAACGTCCCGTGTTTCTTGTGTACCGTTAACTTGTAAAACTGATTTCATTCCATTCTATTTTTTTAAATTTATATATTGGTTTCCTTGCCAGTTTTACAGCAGCTTCCTCATTTATTGTTATATACTAACCTAATACAGAAAACATGTGACGATGTGGAGGATCTGTTTAATTCTCTACGAAGGACAACTAACAAGACCCTTTCGAAGTGCGGCTGGGATGTCACTTGTTACCATTTCTCTTCTTACTTGCTATTGGCTGGATTACGAAAGCAGCATCATCAACCAACAAAAATGGAATTCAGTGGACCCAGACAAAACAGCTTGACGGTATAAATAGATAATGCCGACGATACGTCTACTCTCCACAGGGGGTGAAAGGTAAAGATGATGCATAAAGTCAAGGGCCACTTAGAAAAACCTTGGTTGAAACCATAAAACAAATCTGATATAAACGTAATTGGTATAAGTCAAAACGGCATTTATTGAATACCAAATTGACATGTCACGTGAAGAAATGGAAACACACATTCAAACGCAATGAAGCTGTGAAGTGTGTCACCCACCTTTTCAAAAGTCACACAATAGATATTGGACAAATAGACATTTCAAAATCGGGTATAACCACTGTTTGCAGCAAGGCATTCAAGACAGCGTAGACGCATCGAATCCACAAGGGTCCGAAGAGTATCCTGAGGAACAGCTTGCCATTCCTGAAGCAGAAATGCAGTCAGCTGTGCAACATCCATTGGCAGGAGGTGATTTGTTGACAATCTTCGACCAAGGACATCCCAGAGGTGCTCAATCGGAGAAAGGTCAGGTGAACGAGCTGGCCACGCCATCCTGATGATCCCATGTTGAATAAACTCATTCACCACACGAGCTCGATGGGGTCGAGCGTTATCATCTTGGAGGATGGCATTACCACCTATGGCCTCCAGAACAAGCTGAACAATTGGTCTCAAGATTTCGTTCTGGTATCTTGGGCCGGTCACGTTGCCTTAGATGATGTAGAGTGGGGTCCTGCCGTGTCTGTAGAAGCCTCCCTAGACCATGACAGAACCCCTACAATAACGATCCACCTCTCGAATTGTGTCATCAGTAAATCCCTCTCCTGGTCGTCTCCAAACTCGAATCCTGCCATCATTGAATGACACAGTGAAGCGAGATTCATCAGTGAAAAGAACTTGACTCCATTGTTGCCTTGTCCATCGGATGTGCTCGCGACACCAAGCAACACGGGCTCTGCGATGAGCAGGAGTAAGAGGAATTCTGACTGCAGGACGTCGAGCAGCCAGTCCAAATTCATGTAAACGTCTGCGAATGGTGCTTTGACTGACATTAACGTTTATAGTTTGTCTCAGCTGACATCTTAGAGTGGAACAAGTCACTGTTCGATGGCGCAGGGCTGACAACAAGAGGTACCGGTCATCATGTTTATTGGTGCATCTAGGGGGACCTGGCCGGTGGCGACCCTCCACACTTCCTGTGGCCTTAAATCTCTCCAAAATTCTTTGGATAGTAGAGTGTGACACTGCAAGCCGTCTAGCAACCTCACGGACAGATAAACCACTTTCAACCCACGCTATAGCCCTCATTCTTTGTAAGGTGTCAAGACTTCTTCTCGGTGGCATGGTTTTTGCAAGTGATGAAACTACCCTAAGTCTGCTGATTGTAAAACAAATTAAGATTGCACGTGGAATGTCAATCAGCACGATTACTTCACCTGTTTGGTTGTACGGAAGTTTGAAAAATCAGATTAAAAATGTGAATTTGTGGTCAGCAAACCAAATTGCACGTGATCACCATGGTTGTTGGTGAGTTGTTTTTATGCTTAACGTGCATAGAGGACTGTCAGAGGAAGATATTGCACCCATTTTTACTAAAGACTTCCTTCATTTAATCATTCTATGCGCTTATATAAAAGTGTATTGAAAATAATAGGGTGGCCCTTGACTTTTGACGAGTAGTATATATGAGGTGCAGTTATGTACCCAGTAATTGCTTGTTGATATTTTGAATGTGATCAGTTCTGTTTTTGTTAAGAGACAAGGGAGATTACAATGGAATGCTTGCCTTGTGGTTTCAGTTTTGCCTGGCATTGAACTCTAAGCCTTCCTCCAATGATTTGTGTTGATTGGCCTGATGTCTTAACTGCTGTATAACTTTTTAAATCTTCGTCGTTTTCAGTTTCAAAATAAATAATAATTAATTAATTTTTAAAACCGTGTGATAATTTTATAGTAACGAAATAAGCATTATCCTTCAAGGTGCTCAAATAAGTATAGTTTCTTGCAATTAAATCTGCTTTATAAAGGGGAACCCCATATGGGGGACTTTCGGGGTTTCTATACGAAAATGAAACACGTTAGGACAGTACCACCAAACAAATCAAGATATCAACTCAGAATTACCGACAATATGTAAAAATAGAAAAATAATTAATAATACACAATTTTGGGAACATGAAGATTGTATAATTATTATACAACTATTTAAACAGATAACATCTACTTTACGTTTAAAGCAAACTGTCTACAGTATGTCTTGGTGGCCGAGTGGTTAAGGCGTAGGACTTGAGATCCTCTGAGGAGCTTCCTCGCGCGGGTTCGAATCCCGCCCTAGACAATATTATTTTGAAATAAAAATGATACCTTAGCAAAAGGGGTCGTAGAATTAACAATGGCGGATGGTCACTATTATTATTAAATAATAACAAATTTAATATGTGTGTCCTTCACGGCCTACCTTTGATGTTCATTATCAAGAGAACATGATACAGTATGTCGTAAATGACACGATATTATGCTGTCGTTTCGTGCTCTCTTTACTGTTCATCTTGCTATGTTTTCTTCTTCTTCGAACACTCGCAGACGTCCACTTGAATTTTTTTTTCAAAGATTGAGATTTTCCGCGAATGGTACTGGCGTCGCATATGTTGGGCAACTTTGAAGCAGGTGTTCAAGTCATTTTATCAGTGCCACAGTTACACTGATCGGCATTTCCTATCTTTAGCTTGTTGAGGAGTCTGAAGATTACAACTTGTTCTCTTCTGTTGAGCTGGTAGTTTGCATCATTTTGTGTGTGACCTGGATGCTCTACATCTCATTTGTTTCTGTATCTGATAAAACTGTTTGCCTCCTCGAAAGTTATGCTTGCATCAGGCTGAGGTAGATTTCCACCTTCCTCTGCCAATCTGTCAGCCTCTTCATTGCCGGTGACGTTCAATGATATTGGATTACAACACTTCTGAATCCTTGACATGGTTTGTGGAGCACTATTCTGAGGTCATCCAGGTCTGTATTATTTTTGTTTTTCAACGCTGCAAATTACTAGCTGTGCATCGGTAAAGAAAGCAGCTTGTCTCTCTGTCATTATAACCTCTGCTGCAGTTTTCAAGGCGTCTGCCTCTGCTCTGAACTTACTTGAGAACTGTCTTGTTGCCACTGACAGCTTTTTTGTGTGCACCAGTGCTTAAGGTCAGAAAGATACATCCATTTTCTGCTGCATTTGTTGCTGATCCATTTGTGTATGTGTATGTTATGTGTTCTAAGATTAATAAACCATAGGACTGATTTTGAGTGAAAAGGCCCTTGAGTATAAGAGTGAGATCCATCTTTGTTTCATAGATCTGGAAAAGGCGTTTGACAGGGTCCCCTGGAACAAACTTTGGGACTGTTTGGCAAGGAAGAATATTCCAGCACCTCTGATTCATGCTATACAGAGCTTCTACAAGTCTTGCAGAAATTATGTGAGGACAGCAAACCATAAGTCAGAAGAGTTCAGGCCCACCACTGGTGTAAGACAAGGTGATATCCTATCACCTTACCTTTTCATACTCCTCATGGATGATGTCATCAAGGCATGTAAGGAGAGAACAAGAAAGTGTTCAGTGGGGTACTGGAAGATGAGACAGGTCTATATTTCGGAGCTGGCATTTGCTGATGATGTTGCCCTGATTGCTAAATCAGAGGCACATCTCCAATCCAACCTGAAAGTCTGGAAGGAAGAGCTGGAGAAGAGAGGGATGGTCATAAACAGCTCTAAAACAAAATCCATGGTGATATCACGAGAAGAAAGAAGACATCAGATTAAGCTGGGAGAACAGGTCCTGGATCAGGTCGACCACTTTATATACCTCGGAGCTATTATAGACCGAAAGGGAGGCATCAAAGAAGAGTTGGCCACTCGAAAAGCAGCAGCTGGGAGACTTTCTCAGGCCATAAATCGAGGATTCCTCAGCAAGAGAGAGGTTGGTAAGAAAACGAAGATGGCTGTATACCGCTCCACCTATGTCCCAGTCTTGACATATGGATGCGAGTCATGGGCAATGACTACAACCCACAAAAGCCAGATCCAAACCTCAGAAATTAGGTATCTGAGGAAAGTGGTTGAAGTAACAAGAAGAGACATGGTACGCAACCAGACGATACGTCAAGGCCTTAAATCCTACCCCCTGCAGACCCAAGTAGAACAGTCCCAATTAAGATGGTTTGGCCATGTCTGCAGAATGGGAGAAGATCGGCTACCACGACAAGCATGGGAAACAAAGAGCCAAGGATCCAGACCCCCCAGAGTCCGCTGGGAGGACAACATTAGACAATCTTTGAAGGACCGAGGACTAGAATGGAACCAGGCCAGGAGGAAGACAGCCGATAGGATAGCCTGGCGCTCTCTCTTCCAAACCTCTACACCTCACGGTAGAAGGGGAACGACTAAGTAAGTTAGTAAGGACTGATTTTTTTAAAATAATTTTTTTGTTTCAGCTGACCGTTCTATATTTATCGTCGGCTGTTCTTTTGCCATCTACCAGTTGTCCGTAGAAAATATCTTTCGGGATGCGACAGTCTTCCATGTGGCAGACATGGCTAAGCAAGCGCAGCCTGCTTATACATACTTTGAAGGCCAGCACCTAGGCATTTGTCCTTCCACGAAATACCAAGGACGTGGCGCAGACACCGTATATGGAAGGTATTGAACCTTCTTCTTGCTCAGAATAGGTTGTCCATGTCTCTCTGCCATATAGGGGCGTGCTAGTGAGGCAGGCATTATATACCGCGGCTGTGGTCTTCATTGTGAGTTTGGAATTTCCCCCAAACACGCGTTGTGAGGCAGGCAAAGGTGTCTCCAGCTTTGCCAATGCGGCTGTCAATGTCTATGTCCAGAAAGAGTTTGCCGTTGATGGTAGGCCCCAGCTATGTGAAGTGGTGCACCACTGACAATTCATATTTATCGATAGTGATAACTGGTGCAACATCCACATCCTGATCCAGCACATTTGTTTTCCTGTTTTTTTTAACTCTTTAGTGGTCCATGAATGGATTCTAGGGGTCCGTGTACATAATCTACAAATTTTAATGTTATTTTCGCCAGAATTTTTACTCAGAAAATTATTATACGAGGCGTGTTCAAATGAAACCCGTCCCAGTGGCTTCATAACAAATATATGTAAGGTACATCAGCAGGAGTAGTAGAATTAAATACAGCAATTGTTATGAAGCAAGTACTCACTGGAGTTCTTTAGAAATAGTCACCATAGGCATTCAGACACGGATCCCACTGCATGGGTAGACGGCGGATGCCGTCCGAGAAAAATGACTTTGGTTGCTTATTGAACCATTTGGTCACCGAAGCCCTGACGTCTGCATCGGAGTCGAATCGTTGTCCCTTTAGAGATTTTTTAAAGGGTCCGAACAAATGAAAGTCACATGGTGACAGATCGGGGCTGTAGGCTGGGTGTGGCAGAACTTCCCACCTTTTCCTTGCTAACGCTTCCTGCACAATGTTCGCAACATGTGGACGAGCATTGTCGTGCAACAGAATCACACCACGCGAAAGCATGCCAGGTCGTTTATTCTTGATGGCTGTCTAGTGTGTCTTTTTAGCGGATGGCATTGATGTTCAAGCCAGGCTCTTTAAAGTCAACCAATAGAAGCCCTTCATGGTCAAAAAATGCTGTCAGCATAACCTTACCGGCGAAAATCTGTGACTTGAATTTTTTGGGTTTTGGTGATCCGGGATGTTTCCATTGCATGCTCGCTGTTTTGCTGCACGGCTCAAAGTGGTGGCACCACGACTCATCACCTGCCACTATGCGCAACAGAAATGCATCACCCTCCTCTTCGTAACGCAGCAGGTGGTTCAAACTCCACCCCATGCGTACTTCCTTATGGCGATGGCTTCTTCTGTCGCAACAATATGCACCTGACCTGGCCGCGGGAGACCTTTCGTTAACTGACGTCCTTCTCGAAACATTCGTGCCCAGTCTTTCACTGTAGTCTTAGACACACTTTTGTCACCATACACTGCTTTCATTCGGCGGTGAATGTCGGCTGGTCGGCATCCTTCGGCTGTTAGGAACTGGATCAGCGCTCGCTGATCGACCTTGGACGGATTCCGTATCACACCGGCCATTATTTTAACGGTCTGCAGCACAAACAATTAATACTAGGAGAATGAACACTTATACACTTGTACATTCGTATGTGCTTATTACGTCAGATGTGACGTCATCATGCTCCTCCTACAAATGTCCACTTCGTGCAGCACGGGCGGGTTTCATTTGAACACTCCTCGTATATTGTTGCATTTCAAGAAATAATTTATTTTACAAATTATTTTTGTATGTCAGTATCACTATAGTATATATAAGCTAAACGATTTTTCTTTGTAATAAAATGTATTAATTGTAAGCGTGGTAAAATCTCATGTATACACATCTCATAAGCATTTAACTGGCAGAGTGGTTAGAGCAATTGCCTCGTGCAACAAAGTTATCAGGTTCAAAACTTGTCAGTGTCACGCTCCAGGCTACTCAGCTGTAAATGTTAAAAAAAAAACACAAAAAAAAGCTGTAAATAAATAAGCTTTTCTGTCGAGATAGGGAGGGCAAAGGAATAAAGGAAGCAAACTGGTCACTCCACCTTACAAAGCTGGACCTAGTATAGTGAAGTCTCTAACACTTCGTTCCCCTTCAGCAGTATCTGATATTAGACTACCTTTACCTCCATCTTGCCATGAATTGTTAAAACTTCAAAAACCGTGCATGTAAATCCCACATATAATTGATGCCAACTTTGTTTTCGTTTTTTTTAAAGCTGTACTGCTTGGATGTTTCCTTAAAACTTAGGTTCTCCTCACTTTAATAATATAAGTGTTTTTTATGAAATAAGAAATCTATCTATTTTGAAAGTATACTCGTATTTTGCCTCTTATCTTTTGTTATTGTGGAGCCGCGGTAGCATAGTGGTTAGTGCACTGGCTTCCTAGCGCAGTGGTCTATGGTTCGATCCCCAGATGAGGCGGAAAATTTTTAGGCCACAAACGGCTCCTGGGTCGACCCAGCCCCAAATGGGTACCAGAGCTACTCTGGGAAGGTTAAGGCGGCCGGCGTGATGCCGACCACATCACCCCTCGTGTGCCGACGGTCAAGATAATATGGGCCTAACACCATATTCCCAATATGCCTCAATGGGCGTGTAACGGGTTCCTTTACCTCCTTTTTGTTATTGTAGATCAGAATCGATGTCACTGCACACTCGGCAAACCCATAGGTGCTCAGTCTCCCTCAGCAAATGTCGAAGGGTATGAATGCTTATTGTTCCTGTTGCACGATGGTTGTATAAATGCCAGATGCATTCTCTCATACATCCATCCCTGCTGGTCTTACGTTTGATGCCAAATTCCAGCAATCTTAGCTTTGTTGATTCATCGCTTGCGGTGTCATTCTCTAATAGGTGATCACTAAGTGCCCTCAGTATCTCTCCATTAACCATATCCAGTGCACCTTCTATGGGTGCTCATCTCGTAGTTCCTTTATTGTCACGTACCCATGTATGACCAGGACAGTAGATCCACACCAGTTCCTGAAGATTCAAGCCTCAAATCTTCAGGAACTGGTGTGGATCTACTGTCCTGGTCATGCAGGGGTACGCGGCAATGAAAGTGCTGATAGACTAGCTTCAAAAGCACCAATAGTGGGTGCGTTGGATATGGATAAAGGAGAGATACTGAAGACAATTAATGATCGCCTGTTAGAGAATGACACTGCAATCGATGAATCATCACGGCTGAGACTGCTGGAGTTTGGCATTAAGTGTGGGACTGGCAGGTGTGAACGTATGAGAGGATGCATCCGGCATATGTACAATCAGTGCGCAACAGTAACTGTTAGCATTCATACCCTTCAACATTAGCTGAGGGAGACTGAGCACCGATGGGTTTGCCCGGAGTGCAATGATGTCGATTCTGAACAACAATAACAAGCCTTCTATGGAGGTTTTCCATTCATGCCGGAGCCATCAACTCTAGACCTTCCAAAGCATCGATTGTGTTTGAAACTTCATTAACAAGGGCAGTTATTGTGTCAGACCCTTAGCTTTTAAAACGTTAAGTTAACATCATTAAAAACACACTTATACACTCATGTATATATTTTTTTCATTTCTCGTCAGCTGCTCAAGGAGGTTAGGCGTTCAACAAACCCATGTCAAGTCCTTCAGTTGCATTCCATCAGCTCTCAGTCTTTCCACCATCATTTTCCTTTCTCTCTCCAGTTCTCTTTTCCTTGTCTTTTTCTGTCTACCTCTACCTCTCTTTACTATGGGGATTCCAGAACAAGGACTGTCTTGTAATGCCATCAGTAGATCTTCTCAGTGTGTGTGCCATCCATCACCAGCATCTTTTGTTCCACTAGCCCTTTACTGATGCATACATGTGTATGCACGTGCGTGTGTATGTATATGTAAAGCACATTGTGTTTCATTCTACAATGTGTAACTAAAAGGAAGAAAAAAAATTAATGGTACTTCTTATTAATTCTTCCATTAACTGAATGATTTTAATTTTCATATATATATTTAGAAGTAGATATGGTATTGAGACAATGAGTGAAAAAATGTACTTCTGTCCATTGAAATAATCAACTGTTGCAAGAATAGTAAAAAGGAAGGAAATGTAGAAACGACTCTAATGATTAACTGAATATAGATAGCAAAATTCTATTTTATGTTAAAATAAAAGTTACATATAATGACACAGCAATTTTTAAAAATTCAGGGATTATCATGTGCATAACTGTATTTCTACCCAGCGAAGTTCCTTTGGGGGATGGGGGGAGGGAGTGGTCTACTAATGAGACAAAAGAAAGAATAAGATTACTTCTTCCTCAGGCAATCAGAATGTAGAATCCTTTGATAAACAAAAGAGTATGGTTTAACAATAAAGTGCAGATGGTCTATTTCTGTATGATCTATACCTGGCATTAAAGTATGAAAAGTGGTTTTGCCTCAGAGAAGCTATAATTCTGATCATCTACATTTCATGTTCTTGAAGAGGTTGACAGACTGGCAAAGGAAGATGGAAAGCTACCTCAACCTGACACAAGTATAACTTAAGAGGCTAAGAGTTTTATTTATCAGGAGCAGATACAGGAATAAGTGGGAAGCAGAGGAGCGTCCAGGCTACCAGAAAATCGATGCATATTACCAGCTGGTCAAAAGTGAACCAGTGGTAATCTTCAGACTTCGCACAACATATTTGGATTCCATCAGTTCAACAAGCTAAAGACAGGAACCACTGGTAAGTGTAACCGTAGCACAGATAAAATGATTGCTGAACATCTGCTACAAAGATGCCCAACATATGAGGAACAGATAATGCACATATGGCCGTCACTAGTACCATTCCTGGACAAAGCTGTACAGAGACACCAACATTTTCAAGCTGACCACTGCTTTCTTTGAACATATGCAAGGTGACATCTAAAAGTGTAAGAAGAAGAATATTCTTTGTTAAATAAAAACACAGTGCTAGAATTAAATCCAGCCTTTTATTTTTCTTTGCTCACATCAACTTGCTTATCTGCAGTTAAACATGAATTGTCTGACAACTCTTGTTTAAATAAAGACACAGAAACCAGTATCAAATTCAATTTTTTTCTTTTTATTATCCGCATCTATTTCCTCAACCAGAGTTAAACGTATATTGTTTCATATTCTTGTTTACATAATCGCAGCATCAGTATTAAATATAGATTTATCATTTGCTCACATCTAACTTTTTAGTTGGAGTTAAACATGTATTGTGAGGTATATCACTTTTATTTATTATTGCTTTATCACTACAAACAGATCTAGAGCATAAGAATGTACTAATGTGATGGACAAACAAATAACATATAAAAACACAAGTTGAACAGATTGGACATAATGAGAGAAAAGTTATATCCAGTATAATTTGTCAGACACAAACAAGGAACCCACTGGGCAAAGTCAAAGAGTGGAGGATCAAGGAGCACCGAGAAAGGAGACATGATAGCAACACAACTGAATAGGTTCCACGTCTGGAAAGATAAAAAAAGTGGAAGTGATGAGCTGTATGTGCCAAATGTAGTCATTGGAATATGAGATATTTCCAGGGACCTCTGAGGAGACAAGAAAAAACAGAACCATCTCTCCCTCAGGCACATCATAAGGTTCAGCACGGGGCTGGCAATCTCACCATGTAAAATAAAACAGCTACAGAAAGCACCACAGTAAAAGTACATGAAGTGCTTTGGCACAAGTTTCCTACAAGAGGCCAACTGGCAAGTAGTGGCTTCATACATTGCAGGAAGCATAAAGGAAGAATAATGATGAGGCCTTTGAAGTCACTGACTGATGTGATGAACTGATGTTATGTAGCAAACAATGTATCACCACACACAAAAAATTAGTCACTGATCGATGTAGTGTAGCAAATAATGTTATGAATCACCAAACAAAGGCTAGGTCACTGACTGATGTAATGTAGAAAACAGCAGGTGCATCATCACATGAAAATTAGGTCACAGACTGATGTAATACAGCAATAGTATATGCATCATCATATGGAGATAACATCACAGACTGAGGCCATACAGTGAATAATGTATCCATCATCATCACCATAATTTTCACATAATTGGCGACCCAACAAAACCTGTAGTAAGTTGGCACTTTCAAGTACTGCAGTCACAATAAAGGTCTTCCAACAACATTTCAATGGTGCACAAATACTAACATTTTTTTAAACAATTTGTGATGAAAATTATGAATGTGTGAAACTCTGTCTAACATTGACAACTTTGAGAAAACAGACCTTAATATTCAGCATCCTGTTCACATTTATGAATAAGTTAGTGGTTTCAAACGTGTTTTAAATATACTTATGATGATCTCTGGAGCCACAGTAGCACAGTGGTTAGTGCACTGGCTTCTTAGCTTGGTGGTTCATGGTTCGATTCCCAGTTGGGGTGGGATTTTTTAGACCGCAAACGGCTCCAGGGTCGACCCAGCCTCATAAACTGGGTACCAGAGAAACTCTGGGAAAGTTAAGGCGGCCAGCGTGATGCTGACCACATCACCCCTAGTGTGCCAATGGTCAAGAAAAGATGGGCCTAACACCATATTCCCAAAATGCCTTAATGGGCGTGTAACGGGATCCTTTACCTTTTCCCCCTTACCGTATGATGATTTCTGGCATGTGCAACCAAATGAGAGCAGAGAAGCTAAGGCTCTAAAATATGAGTACATATTAAAATCAATATTATAATCAAAATTAGATGTCTTTCTCATTTGTCTCTAAATCAACCAAGCCAAATACTGTTTTATGTATGGCATCATGTTACATATATTATACTTTATGATTTTGATGTGTGACCAAGATTCTTCAGTTGCTATCTCTGCAGAGGAGTAGAAAAGTGTAGACTAAACAGAACCTAAAAAATAAAAACACATACACTAAGAAACAACAGATTAGCAAAGAACACAAAAATTGGACTGAGACTAGTTTGAATGATGATAAAGAAGGACCGAAATAGAAATCAGTTGGAACCAATGATTATATCCTTAAAGTCCTCAGGAAATGTTGACTGTACTAGTCAGCCACTGAGACATTAGTACAAAAAAGTTTGATAAAAACAATTCATAAATCATCTCAGGTTTTTTTTCTGTAAGTAACTTCTTCACATTTAATATAACTATTTCCACATAAGGTAAGTAGATGTACAACTTTAATCACACAATATAACACATCACACAGTTAAAAAAGGTGAACCGTAATTCTGTAAGTTTTCAAACATGGGAAGTTTCACAAAATAAACAAAAACACAATACTATGATCCCTTTTTGACAGCATCAGGTTGTGGTAAACGGAGGGACTTCAGCTGACAGTCAAAATCGTAGAAACTGTATGGGTGGAAACTATAGTAGGACTCCCCGGCTATGTATGTGTCCCCCTTTTCAATGTCTGTCACAGGTTCTACAAAATTAAAAAGACAGTGAATAATATGATTAGACAGACAGGGTGATTGAAAAGTAACTCCATATTTTTGTAATTTGTATATCGTCAGCTTCAAGTCAATGTCTGAGAGTGAATGAAGCAGAAGTATATCCTCACTTGTATCTATTGACGATACATGAACAAATAAAATACAGTGAAAACAAGGAGCAATAATTGCCATTGGCTAGTTTTTTTGTTTTTAACTTCCAGAAACAAAATAAAATATTTAAAAATCTAAATGGCCAATAAATATGTGAAGTCCTACATTGAACAGGCTGAATCTCAACGTTGAGCTGTAATGTTAATGTGACAGCATTTTGTGCCATAAAAAACAGATCATTCTCCTTATTTTTACATTTGTTTCACATAGATTAGTTGGAAAGTAGTGAAGAAATAAAAAAATTTTAAAAAGGAGTAACTTCTCAATCACCCCGCAGATAAACGAATGAAGAAAATAAGTTTAAGAAGAAACATGAATAAAATATATAATATTATTAATCTAGAAAAAATGAAATGAAGATGTTTAAATCTAAAGACAAAATGAATAATATCACAGTGGTGGTCTGAAGATGAGAAGATGATGCTGGTGATGGAAAAGACATACATTTATGAAACCTGCTGAAAGCATTATGTCCTTGTTCTGGAATCTCTGGGGTAACAAAAATGGAGGAAGACTAATAAAGACACGGAGAAGAGAAATTGAGACAGAAACAAAAGGGATCAAGAAGACATGGAAAAGGATCTTGAGTGAATGGCACAAGACAGAAAAACCTGGCATAAAGCTGTTGAGTGCCCAAACTCCTTGGAGAGTTGAAGGTCAATGATGGTGTTCAAGTGCTGTCAAAAACGTGACGAGATGTGACATCTTTTCAAAATAAAAGCAGGTGGACAGTCAAGTATTTCTTTTGAAATATGGCTTTTAGCAGAACATATAAACTCACTGTGCCGGCTGTAACTATAGTAAAAATTCAAGGTCATGTGACCAGCATTCACTGTGCTTCATCTCATAACTATATGCTACAAAGAAAGAGCTACGGGAGATTCTTCTTCTTCGTTCCTTATCATCTATTTCTCGCATAAAGTTGGTGGTTGTCTCACGCTTCTCTAACCACCAATTTTTCTCTCAAAGAGGTCAGCGAAGGCCATGCTGTCTTCCTGGAAGATATGTTCTATTATTTGCTTGTCTTACTCACATAGACTCTGTCCAATGTTCAATTTGTTGAACAGATGGTATTTCAGCCTGCAATGACATGTTCTCAGTCTAAAATGTATCAGTTATCTCTTCTTGGTAAGGAGTTGTATGCTCCTCTTATATCTGACTGTGCATGTTCTCAGTGTCATTGTTCTTTGAATTTATTTTTGATTATTGTTTTTATCTCTTTTAAACGTTGTCCTGTTCTCAGTTTGAATTTTGCTTCCATCTTCTTTGGCAAGACTATCTGCCTTCTCATTTTCATATACATTGTGGTGGACAGCCCTGGGGGGTATGCTTTGCTGTTTCTTTGTCTTCCTCTCATGGATATGTCTTTCTGATTTCTAATTTGTTGAATAGACGGTATTTGAGTTTGCAGACCGGTTCTCATTCTGAAAATGATCAACTGATCTGTTCTTCATAAAGACTCTAGTATGCTTCTATTACATTTGAACACAGTGTTTTCTGCATGACTTTTCCTTTCAATTATCTTTTATTATTGCTTTTATCTCTTCATTTGTTTTCATGTCTTCAATCTGAAATGTTTTTCCTCCTTCTAAGGCAAAGTTATTTGCCTTCTCATTTCCATATATTTTTCTGTGGGCAGGAATCCACATATTTCTACTTTGTTGAATTTATTGCTGGTTTCCATTAACACTTCTGAATTGTCTAATTTGCCGAACATCTGCTTCAAAGGTGCCCAACATATGAGGAACAGAGAAAATGCATATGGCCATCATCAGTACCATTCCTGGAGAAAATCTACGGAGATATCAACAGCCTCAGGCTGACCACTGCTTTCTTTGAACTTATTCAAGTTGACGTCTGAGGGTGAATGAAGAAGAATAATTTGTTTTTATGGTTCCTTATTGCAATTCTGGAACATCTGATTGGCTAAATGGTTAGAGCACTTTCCTTTCAAGGCACAGTTACTGGGTTCCAGAATCAAAACCTTATAGCGTCATGCTCCAATCTATCCAGCTGTAAATGTGTGCCTGACTCTGCTCTCGAGTTAGAGAAGGAAAAGGCAGTGAGGAAGAGAAATGGTCACCTGTCTATTCTTCAATTTGGTATATATGCTGCCTCCTCCATTTTGTAACACTGTTTATCCATCTGTATAACCACTTAAATTACTAATGCTGTAGTGACAGAAAGTATGAAAAATGGCTGTATCTTAATGTAACGGCAAGAAGAAAGAAACAAAAGTAATCCCTAACAAACAAAAAAAAAAAAAACCTTCCAGAAAGCAAAATGAAGTTATATATAACTATCCTGAAACGAGTCCTTAGATTTAAATATCTAGATACATAAAAAACATGAGATAGAAGATGCAATGATATTTAAAGAACATAATACCTTAAGCAAATACAGCATTCTAGAAAAACAAAAATTCTGTATAATAAAGCCATCCAATTAAGCATGAATACTTCCCCATTGTTCTTCTTCTTCTTCGATCCTTAACCACCGACCGTCAAAGCAGTCAGTGGCCATCACGCTTAGTGGCGTCTTGTAGGGCAACAACAAATTGATTCCACTTTGCACGGTCGGTGGCCATCCTTCGTACAGTGCCCCAACTCTGGTTCATTCTTTGCATCTCAGCCTCCACAGTCCTCCGCCAAGTTGTTTTTGGTCGGCCTCTCTTTCGCTTTCCTTCAGGGGTCCAAAGCATAGCTGTTCTTATGATGGCATCAGGGTCTCTTCTGAGGACATGACCAACCCAGCTCCAGCGTCTGCCAGCTATGATGGTATGCATGTCCTCTTGCTTGCTACGAGTAAGCAGATCTTGGTTGGTGATGGTATTCGGCCAAAAGATTCGGTGAATTTTTCTTAGGCATGCATATTCCAGATCTTCCAATGTTGAAAATGTAGTCCATCTTATTCCTCTTGGACTGCCCTCTGTTGTCTGGCGCATCACCCAGTCAATGACTGTTAAAAATAGAGTGGTTGATAAGGGGCATCCCTGTCGTACTCCTGTCTTCACCTCGAAGGTTAGGTTGCTCTGCCCAACACTACACGTAAAGTTGGCATAGAGGCTTTTTATGATTGACACTATGCAGCTTGGAATTCCATAAGCCCTCAGTATTTTCCATAAACTGTCCCTATGTATGCTGTCAAAAGCCTTTTCAAAATCAACAAAATTTATGTAAAGCTGTCTTTGCCATTCTGAGCACTGCTCTATAATGTTCCTGAGAGTGAATATATGGTCTACACATCTTCTGTTCTTTCTAAATCCTGCTTGTTCTTTCCTCAGTTTGTAGTCTACTGCCTTTGAAATTCTCTGTATAATTATCCTGCCTAGTATTTTGCTGGGAACTGAGAGAAGAGTGATTCCTCTCCAATTATTGCAGTCTGAAAGATCTCCCTTCTTGGGCAATTTGACAATTATTCCTTTGTTCCACTCTGATGGTGTTGTCTCCGTTTTCCACACTTGTGCAAATAGTGGTTCTAATAGTTCTGCTGCTAGCTCAGGGTCTGTCTTAAATAGCTCTGCATTTAAGTTATCATGGCCCGGAGCTTTACCGTTCTTTAACCCTTTGATTGCTGTGATGATTTCTTCTTTTCGTGGAATGTCTGTATTTACATCTAGATCGTTTTCAGCCTCAGGAACATTCAATTGTGTCTCTGGTATTTCCTTGTTCAGAGTTTCTCTGAAGTGCTCTGCCCATCTTGTTTCCTGTCCCTCTGCTGTCTTGATGAGATTTCCTTGCTTATCTCTTACTAATGTAATATTGTTTGCACCTTGTTTTCCGCTGATGAATTTAGTTACTTTGTATACTGTGCTTTGTTCATTTCTCAGTGCTGCCTCTTCTGCCTGTTTTGCAAGATCATCTAAGAAATTCCTTTTGTTGGCTCAGGTTTGGCGTTTAACTTCCCTGTCCAGTTGACTGTACTGTTCGCTATATAGTTGCTTTAACCTTGGGGACTTCGCTTCTGTTTTCTTTCTTTTCATTTCCTTTCTCATCTTTATGGTGTTTAGTGTTTCTGGTGTTATCCAGTCTTGCTTCTTCCTTTCCTGGAATCCTAAGCATGATTTGCTACTTTCCTTATATATTGTTGAAATGGTGTTGAAATTCTGGTCTATATCATCAGTCAATGTCTTTTCCTGGCTTTTGGCAAATTGATATCGTTTCTTAATGTCGGCCGCAAAAGCTTTTCTGGTAAGGGGGTCCTTCAATTTGCTGATGTCAAACCTTTTCTGTGTAGTTACAGTTGGTCCAGCCCTTCTTAGTTTCACTTTCAGTTTTGCTACTACTAAATGGTGATCGCTTCCCACATCTGCACCTCTTCTTACCTTCACATCTTGTAATGCATGTCTCCATCTACCGTTAACCATGATGTGGTCTATCTGGTTTCTGTCCCGACCATTTGGTGATTCCCATGTTAACTTGTGAATTTCCTTATGTGGGAAAAGTGTTCCTCCAATGACCAGGTTGTTAATGCTGCAGAAACTTATTAGCTTATCCCCATTTTCGTTTGCTATTCCGCTGCCGCATTTCCCCATTGTTCTTTCATTATATGTATTGTGTGTACCAACTTTCGCATTGAGGTCTCCCATTACTATAACAAGATCATATCTAGGTGTGTCCTCCATTTCTTTCTGCAGTTGTTGATAGAATTCATCCTTGACCTCCTCATCGCTATCATTCGTTGGTGCGTAGCATTGTATTATTGTAGTGTTGGTGAATCTCCCTCTCAATCTCAATCGTATCAGTCTGTTGTTGATGGGTTTCCATTCCAGTAATGTCCTTTCTATCCCTTTCTGTAGAATAATGGCTACGCCTTCACTGTGCTGTCCATCCTCTCTTCCAGAGTAAAGTACTGTTTCTCCTGTTGCTGTTTTAACTTTTCCTGCCCCTGTCCATCTGCTCTTGCTTATCCCCAGGATGTGTAACCTATAGTTTCTCATTTCTGCCGTGACCTGTCTTAGTTTTAGTTTACCTGTCTCGTACATTGTCCTGACATTCCAAAATCCTATTCTTGTATCCTGTTTTGCGGTCAGGACATCCATTTTCATGACAGTGGCTTCCTTTCGGCTTTCACCACTGACAGTCATACGAGCCACAGACTCCGAATGTCCATCCCGCAGCAAAGTTTGTTCATTTGATGTTGTTTCCGTAACTTCATTATTTTTTTTACATAGACAGGGGTGTCAGCCCTATGCTAAAACCCCCAACCTGGAGGACCAGGGTACCAGCTTTTGTCTGACCCCTACCCACACAGACCAGTCCAGCTTGGTTGAACCTACCAGGAGTAAAACTCCCACTGGCATAGCTCTGGGGATTGTCAGGGTACGCAAGCTGCCATACCGCTACAATCCCCATTGTTACAACAAGAAAAATGTTTTTTGCTCACTTTCATAAATGCATGCTTGCGCTGAATAGAAAGATTGGGATTGAAATGGTATGATAAGGTCTCCAATGCGGAACGATGACAAGAACCAGACATGTGCCAGTAGAACATGAGATGAGACGAAGACGTGGAGATGAACAGGACATACGGGGACCTAAGACGCATCAAAAGTGAGGAATGCAGTCAGCGACCCATAGCTTGACTGCTTGCATCAGGGTCAGCGAACCAGAGCTGACCAAGACCCTACTCCACCTCCAAGTGGTGGTCCTGGAAACAGGCTGCATAACTGCAGTCTGGCTGAGAGAGTAGGGATCGAAGAGGGAAGGCAAACCCGGTCCTAAAAAATGCCGTGCTGAAGTCGGATGTATCACCCGAAAGGCGCAAATATATCGCAGCTTCGCTGTAAACGGACACAACGCAACCAACATCCTTTTCAGAACGAACGAAGAAGAACAGGATATACATTGAGGAAAACTGTTGATAGCAGCCCTGATGCTGGAATCCCCAGGTTGAGAGAAGCAGAGGAAGACCAAAAATACACACGGAGAAAGACATGAAAAAGAGGAGAAAGACATGGAAAGACGTTGAGCTGACAGCATGCGAGGGTTTGGTATACGTCTGTTAAGGTCCTTGCTTCTTAAAGGGCTGAAGAGTAACAAATGAGCGAAATGTTATTAAAAAATTTGCAGATACAATTATGTACAAGAGAAGTGTTGATGACTAAAGATGGTGAATCACATACAACAAGATGGCACAGCAGATAATAAGAATGTCATAAAAGAAAACAAACAGACAAAACCAGGGAAAGGGAGCTGTAATTTTATAAGAATTGCATATGCAATGCAAGAAAGACAAATATGAAAAACAACTAAAAAATGGTACTTGTTTCTTTTTTTGCTGCATCCACTTTAGGTGGTTTGGACTGAGCTTTAGATGACTTAGGTTTTGAGGATGTATCTGAGCCAGATTTTGAGGATGTATTTGAGCCAGAATTCTGTGAAGCAGCCCTCACAGTTCTGATATCCTAGGAAGCAGATTAAAAAAAAAAAAAACTAAAGTGTAAAAATTGATAAAACTGAACAAACAAAACAAATTTTTATTTTACAGTTGACATATTTGCCTTCTTGTGGTGATCAATAGACGGAAGTCCAATAGCACAACTGCCACTTAAAATAATAGTAATAACTGCACCTAACTCATGTGTAGCAATCATAATTAGCAAGCCTGGAAAAGGGTTGTCTAATGTCAGTTGAAGTGAAGAACAATGGGAATTATGTCCAATTTCGACCAAATGGCTATCGATCCGGCGGAATATGAAGTCGCCCGCATCGGTACGGCCTTAAATAACAATTCAGAATGCAGTATTAAGGGTTAAGTTTGGAAACCTTAACCATAGTTCTATTCCTAACCCTAACAACGTGGGCGACTAAACTGACCGCCGGAGCGATGGACATTCAGCTCTTCATTCAACCTTTAATGTCTACCAGCATATGAAGCCCTGCAAAGAGCTGCTAGCATGCCACTTGAACAGATATTTCTTACAGGGATCTGTGATTCGTCCATGGTTAGAACTTGAAGAGGGTACTGTATTTGGTTATTGATGAGAAGAGTAGTCTACATGGGTGTTTATATTATTTATACACACAGTTCTTTGTTTACATGGATTCTGCTTATGCGGATTCAAAGTCTGCAACCCAGTTTTAAGCAAATAGATATATACAATCAATAATATCAAAATAATGACGTACTGCTGCAAGTATTCTCAAACTGGCAGAGATTCTACTGCAACTTTTAATTATTTGGTGAGACATTGTAAGTGCCGCGGGGTGAAAATACGACATTGAAACTTAAATTAATAGTTTCGTTATTTAATTTTAAAATTTTATTTAACATTTTACACAACAGTACATGTGTCTGCATAGATTATATTAGTACAAAATTTAATTAAAATTATATATGAGTAAAATCTGTTAATTGAAATGAAAATGAGTTCACTGATCTCAGTTAAGCGTAAGCTTTTATCAAAGAAGTATTACTAAATTAAAAATTGCGAAACTTCGGTCTTTACTTTGAAGTTTAATAAAGTTTCTTCCCACAAGGTCCTTTTCTTCCTGTCTTTTCAGTCATGGCTACCTCCGACCACCAGGTGACTGATATTTTGCTATTACCTTTGTCAGTTTTGTCCTTTTAATAGTCATTTCACTCGATGATCTTAGCCTATAATGTTGGTCTCACATGTGATAAATATGTTCAACTGAGTTATGTATACATTCGAATTTAAAGATCTATGAACCGCCTTGACTAAATGTTTTACCAGTTATCGATAGGCCAATAGTTTTAACTCTTTGACTCCT
The DNA here is from genome assembly GCA_024509875.1 of Oreohelix idahoensis. NCBI lineage: Eukaryota > Metazoa > Mollusca > Gastropoda > Stylommatophora > Oreohelicidae > Oreohelix > Oreohelix idahoensis. The sequence goes on from JAMPIV010021368.1 coordinate 343,960, forward strand.
TAATTGATTTTCCACCCTGTGCCATAGGCCTAATTATTTTTTGAAGAATTCTAAACGGTGAAGTGTACTGTCTTTTAGTGTAAATTTTATGTTAATCATATTTTGTGAACATGTAGGCCTACTTATTAGGCTATGTACCAAACTGTAGGGAAATAGATAGAGAATTGTAATATAGGCCCTATAGCCTAACGTCTTTGGTAGTATTAACACAAGTGTGTTCGGTATAGGCCTACTTAAACATTTTGCATGTAAAATTGAAAAACACTAAAAAGTTAACTGTAGAATACGATCTTACCAAAGACAAATTACTGTTATAGACAATAAAACTTTCTTTTTAGTCTTCAAACGTCAAGTTAATCCATAGGCCTAGCCTATACAAAGTGAAAAAAACATTGCTTATGGCCACAATTAGTACATTTAGTGTTATTCACACCAGTTTTTCTGTGGTCCCTTGTAAGAAAAAAATAAATTATACAATCGTGCATTTCGTAATTTTCAAACAAATAAAGAAGAATAACGTCATATAAATAGGCTACTTGTTTAGCCTACTCTTGTTTAATGTTTTAATAGTATCCCTAGCTTCATCTTCTACCTAGGATTAGTGATTAGGCTAGATGTTACTGTAGGTCTAGTTTTGTTCCGTTTCGATCAGCCAGAATATGACTACGCCCACTCATCAAGTAAATCTAATGTGTCTAGCTTTTCTGCACAGATTCCGTATTTTGACAACAAACTGTGACTACCAAACAATCATCATCAATGTCAGCAATGTTTCAAAGTAGTTTGACACAATTATTCGCTTAGGAGACTTAGAAAATGTAAATATAAAGCGTGACATATTTCTCTAGCAATAACAACGAAAAACGCAAACACATGAATCGTCACAAAAATTGTGATAATAACATCAAAACACGGACATGTGCTGCTTAACTACAGTCAAATTAGTTGTTTAAATAGTAGCAGAACTCATTCTACGAATTTTAAAATATGACCTGCATTAAACAGACGATTTTTAGGGTTTATTCGTGATAAACTAAAAACCACGCTCAGAGCGTTGGTCTGGAGTCAGAGTTAATGAAAGGCAAAGCAAAACACTTTTTTTTTACAAACCTTTCTATATAACATTTAATTTACAACTTTTTGAAAATGTCATTGGTTCATCCACGTCACACGAAGAGAACCATGTAAATTTGGTAACGAGTGTGACAATGTTTCATCTGATTCCGAAAAATTGTGGAAATGCTCATACTTCTGTCCGTTTAAAGATGAAAGAGATCAGATGGCACAAAACAGGAAGACTGTATGAATTTGTTGAAGGTCTATGCTTCTTGATGAGCTGAAGGGTAATAATGAATGGCGAATTCATCTTGCTGGATCATATGCTGGATATTTTACAAAATGGTTGAAATGAACAACAATTGGACATGTTCTTCGGTGTAATCCAAATAAGTTGCCCACGTCGTTAGGGTAAGGATTAGGGAGTTGAAATGAAAAGTGGGTCATGTGTCCGATGCTGCCTCAAAAAAGAATTCAAAGATGCAGTAGTTAGGTTTAGGAATCCTAAATTCTAACCTTAATGATGTGTGCAACTTATTTAGATGGCAAAGAACAATCCCCCCTGTTTTTCATTTGAACCCTACAAAACCCCAAATGTTTGATAACTATAACATATAGGCTATATTGCTATAACCTACAGCGTATATATGCCTACAAAGTTAAGGGATATTATAATAATTCTTCATTAGTATACAATATATAGGCCTGCACAGATTGAAAGACTTCAAACCAGTGGTAGGCAACACCAGAGCTCACTAAAGTTAAAAGTCATACTGTTTGTAACTTTAATTTCAGGTATCTCAATTAAAATCCATCTGGTCAGGAAATAACCTTGTTTTCTTTATCAGATCGAGAGAGCTTTCCAGAAACAGCCAACTGTATTTCTGAACAAGAAGTCAGTTCTTCAAGGAAAGTCCAAGAAGAATCTTCGTTATGTCCGAAGTGTTGGCCTTGGATTCAAAACTCCAAGAGAAGTAAGTTTCAACAAAATATTAGTTTTAAATGTGACTATGCACTTTAAAAATAAGAATACAGTAAGTAAAAGACACTTTCATTGCATTGGAAATGTGTGGATATTAAAAGGAATTCAAATCAAGTGCAGAAAGAGTTTCAGCTAAAGTGTCAAATCATTCCTATTGTATGGCTCTGAAACTGAACTAAAATGACTTAAAAAATGTAGGTGTTCATACTTGAATGCTTGCACATAATAGGGTTATGGAAATGGTAGGCCTATATCAAGATCACCAGTGGAAGAAGTGAAGAAAAGGTGTTATCATGGGTTAGGACACAGATTGAAGAGATTGGCTGGTAGAATTATAAGGCAGTCCGTGTGTTCTGGAATCTTTGACAAAAAATTGAGAGTTACCCAAAAACACACAGAAGGGAATGGAAGATAGATTTAAAAAGGATAAAGAACAGGTGGCACATGACAGGAGGGCTTGGCACGACCTGGTTGAAGGTGTATCCTCCTCAGGTAGCTGAAAGGTGTTGATGCACATTAAGATGAATTGAGAACTAATCTTCTTCTTCGATCCTTAACCACCGACCGTCAAAGCAGTCAGTGGCCATCACGCCTAGTGGCGTCTTGTAGGGCAACAACAAATTGATTCCACTTTGCACGGTCGGTGGCCATCCTTCGTACAGTGCCCCAACTCTGGTTCATTCTTTGCATCTCAGCCTCCACGGTCCTCCGCCAAGTTGTTTTTGGTCGGCCTCTCTTTCGCTTTCCTTCAGGGGTCCAAAGCATAGCTGTTCTTGTGATGGCATCGGGGTCTCTTCTGAGGACATGACCAACCCAGCTCCAGCGTCTGCCAGCTATGATGGTGTGCATGTCCTCTTGCTTGCTACGAGTAAGCAGATCTTGGTTGGTGATGGTATTCGGCCAAAAGATGCGGTGAATTTTTCTTAGGCATGTTGTGTGAAAAGAGGACAATTTTGACATTTCCTTCTCTGTGACTCTCCAGCATTCCGCACCATAGAGAAGCACAGAAAGCACGCAACTCTGGTATAATCTTAATTTTGTGCTTGTGCTGTATTGGGAGGACTTCCAGATTGAGAACTAATGCTAAAGTATTTTACCGGACTGAGAAAGTGTGCTTTACCAGCACTGCCAATTTGTTAATTTCAAAGTGTGGCGAGATGTATGTTTAGAACATATAGTTCTCAGAAGTGAAGAAGATAGCTGGTGAACTAGTAGTAGCTATGGCGGGACAAGTCACGTAGTTAACTGCACAGTTGTAGATGGTAACTATAGAAGAAAACTATGTAGTAAGTCACCTTCTCGCTAGACTTATCCTATGCTCCAAGGGTGTTATATCAATATGTGAGTGCAGCTCGTATTAATCCCTACTAATTTTTAATTATTAATATTTCTTTGACCACACAGCAAAATTATAACTGGAAACTTAAATAATTCAATAACTAGTTATAAATATGTTTGGTCATCTTCATCGTGTTTTTGTTTTCACGTTAAGTTTTACTTAACTTGTTCACCACGTTTTAGTGGCTGACTTCCCTTGATCATTAAAACATCTGGACATTGAAGACGCTGTGCTTATGCCAGGAACAGTGTTGGCCCACTGGTTAACAGTTTCCAAATAATTGTGTCGGTTTTTCACAAGTTGAACCTGCAAAATATGACCAGGTTATAGTATCTGTGGTTTATAACCAAGACGCAGGATGCATGAAGGCATATCTGGAGTCATCTTTATATGACCACCAGCCATGCACAATGTTACAATATACATATGTGGAAGTGAACCTCTGTCTGTGAGGCTAATTACACCCTCACTGACTCTTGAGATCATCCACACTTTCAGGGATTCCACCTGTGGTGAAACGTGTTGAAAACCCAGCATTGCACACTAAGCTTGGAGAAGTCACTTGAGCCCCAGACATGATTCTTTGGCTTTGACCTGGTTGACTGCATGCAGGAGGATCTCACTATGGACCTGGGTGGGGCTGTGAAGGACATGACAATTCCTTGGGAGAGCCCAGAACCAGAGCACAGTATTTTAGCTCTGCATAGTTGGAGAGCCCCCTAGAATGGCGAGGAATGCATAGTATGCCACGCGTTTCTTACTCCTAGCTTGGGACCAGATGTGACGCTGCTTTAAATGCAAGCCAAGCTGGAGAAACTGGAACTCGTGACTTCACCTCAACACATTTCGGAATGGCAGAAAAGCCACAGGAAAAAGCCTAGACTACAGTGTAGATAATACCAAGGAGTCTTCAACTTGGTATTGACTGCAAAAGAGTGAATAGCTCAGCAGCTCTAGTTAAACAACAATAACCAAGACACCCCTCTGATGCTGACTAGCCACTGTTGATCAGGCTCATCATTTTGACAACATTGTCTTGCGGCTGTGGTTAAGTCAGTCAAAAGGGGGATACGCCATATCTTGTTACCAGAAAGGTGTTTATAACTAGGTCTTATATATAGCGAGATCTCATTGCACTATCTCAACGAATGACAACACATGTTTCACTGGCATGGAATTGGCCATTTTGGTCGGGACCTTGGACTTTACGCCCAGGCACTTTTGATATACCCTGAACAATGGTACATCGAAGCGTGCGGCTGTTAAAAGCTTCAATCTACAAATCGCTCACTACAGCGGTGAGTTGTGGCTTCTACTCAGTTATCTTGTTGTGTTCTCGGTTAGGACTTCTAATATATGAGTCAGCCCTCTTGGTATCTTCTTTGCTGTGTCATATCTTGAAGTGATTTCGGGAAGTTAGGAACTGCATCTGTGATAGGCTTATGTACCCAATCTAGATCTAACCCTTTCCTTCTCACAGGTCCGCGCCTGAGTTAACTTTTCATCTTGTAAACTTTCGTGGGATTTAAATGCTGTTGTGTGAATGTACCAACACAATCATACTTTCCTCGTTAAATACCAAAGCAAATGATTTCCTGCCATCATTACATGTACTAGCAGAATTTCTGTTGTGCAGTTTATAATTTATCATAGAGACATTAGTTTACGTATCAATTCCAGAGTGTCGTGCTTATGTTTTTCTGATCAATTAAAGCATTGTACAGGCACAGCTTTTTCCCCTTTTCTTACTTCTTTGGTTTTGCTATCCTTATGGTTGATGTTCTGTGGCTATATACATATATTGTTGAATGGTTGATAAGTAGCATCCCTGTTACACTCCTATTTTCACATTGAAAGTTAGCCTATCTTTCTGTTGTATTGGAACATCTTTGTCTGGCATGTTTTATATGTTTCCGTTATTCCATTAATTGAAAGCTTCTGTTTGGCAGCAAGACATGGTCGACCTATGCTGTATCTTGCTAAGCAAGAAAAAAGACTCCGTACCTTTCATCTATGGTGTCTACACCACATCCTTGGCATTTTGTGGAAGGATAAAGTGATAAATGTCGACAATGCTGGCTTGGTCATGTCATGCTCATTCTCAAAAATATTTTCTGTGGGCAACTGGCAGATGGCAAAAGAACAGCACCAATTGACGATGCTTGCTACAGTGCCATCTCAGATTGGGCAAAAAGAAGCTCTTACAAAAAGCAGAGGAGAAAGGAACACTGCGCCCAAAAAAACAGCTGAGGACTATCACCTCGGGGGCACATCATTCCCATAGGCAGTTATGGCTGAAGGAAGCATCAAAGATGTGTGCACGCGGGACATGAGGCCACTGGACATAAATCCAGCAACCTGAGGGGATACAGCTGTTGATCGCACCAAGTGGCGATGCTCTCTATGGTGCAACCTCAGATTGGACGAAAAGAAGCTCACACAACAAGCAGAAGAGCAGAGAAAACATCAAAAGGAACACCAGGAAAATAACCAGCTGAGGGCTATCACCTCAGGGGCGCATTCCCATAGTCAGTTGTGACTGAAGGGGGCTTTTATTTTTGTTTTGTGGAATGTAAGTAGATAGTTTGGAGTTGTATAGCTTCTGCTTTTATTTAGTTATTATTCCTCATTGTTCTGTGACATTATTTTTATCAGGAGTATGTTATGTGTCCCATTTTTACCACCCTCAGCTGGCATATGGCAATGGTCTTCTTTTTTTTTTCTCTCCAGGCTATAGATGGCTCATATATTGACAGGAAATGTCCATTCACAGGTAATTTTAGTACACATTTATAACTTGTTTACTGTCCATTGTGTCTAGTGATTTTACCACAAGCATCCACCATTTTATACCAGTAAAGAGACTAATATGGGATTGGTAGCCTCATTATGTAAAAAATTGCTATAGCAAATACCCCAGCAAAAATCAGCACTGCCTTCATTTTTAATGGCCTTTTTGTTCTAGTGACAATAATATGTGCTCACACATTTGAGAGTATGTAAAACCATTGTGTATACTGTTGGATCTGTGGTCCCTGGTGAGAAATCAGGTTGGGGCTTCTCTGCTGGGGTAAAAGGCAGAGTCGTCGCTGAATATAGGGCTTACAAAATAACAACTTCCAGTTTGTGAATGGAGGTTGCTAACTGAAACTTCATTAAGAAAGGCAGTCATTGTGTCAGACTCAGTGCATGCTTCAAAATGGTTAGCTACGGGTGAATGGAAAACATTCATAGAAGCTTCAAATATGCAGGAGCTGGTGTGGATCTACTGCCCTGGTCATGCAGGGGTAAGCGGTAATGAGAGAGCTAACAGACTAGCATCAAGAGCTCCCACAGTGGGGACACTGGATATGGAGACGGGAGAGATATTGAGAACAATGATCACCTGTTAGAGAATGACACTGCAGTAGATGAATCATCAAAGTTAAGGCTGTTTGAATTTGGCATCAAACGTAAGGCTGGCAGAGATGGATGTATGAGAGGATGCATTTGTCGTGTATATAACCCGTGCGCTACAGGAACAGTTAGCATTCACTCTCTTTGACATATACTGAGGGAAATTGAGCACCTATGGGTTTGTCCGGAGTGCAATGATGTTGATTCTGTTTAACAATAACTGGAATTGTTTATGGAATATATATATTTTGTGCACTGTTCAATTTCCTGTGTTGGCTGATTTCCCTGACAATGTCAGCATAAGTTTATTGGCTTTGTAAATGCAAAATTTTGTAGGCCAGCCTGGTGGCATAGATTTTTAACACCACCACGTTTTACAAGGCATGGCCCAGAACTGGCATGAGCTTAGTGTGGCACTGATGGCAGAAATAATACCTCGTCAGATTCCACATTGTATTTAACAAAAACAAGAGAACACTGTTATTGGTTTAGATGCAAGAATCTGTAATAGGTGTATGTTCTTCTGCTTTAAAACCAGTCATTTTAGTTTTTTTAATGAAAAGTTATAATGTGTCTCCGTTGCTCAGTGAAACTGCCCATCCCCTCACATTGTATTGTGAAGCCATAGAAGGCAACTGTCAAATATTTCATGGGGGGGAAGTTGGCTGAATATGGGGTTGAAAGAAATGTGATAGTATCTTTACAGTTATGCAGTAGGTAGATTTTTTTTTTTAAGATCCCACCTAACCAGACTTGTGTGATGTATTTGACAAAAACTTCCACATCCCACCTAACCAGACTTGTTTGATGTATTTAACAAAAACTTCCACATCCCACCTAACCAGACTTGTTTGACGTATTTGACAAAAACTTCCACATCCCACCTAACCAGACTTGTTTGATGTATTTAACAAAAACTTCCACATCCAACCTAACCAGACTTGTTTCATGTATTTAACAAAAACTTCCACATCCCACCTAACCAGACTTGTTTGATGTATTTAACAAAAACTTCCACATCCCATCTAACCAGACTAGTTTGATGTATTTGACAAAAACTTCCACATCCCACCTAACCAGACTTGTTTCATGTATTTGACAAAAACTTCCACAACCCACCTAACCAGACTTGTTTCATGTATTTGACAAAAACTTCCACAACCCACCTAACCAGACTTGTTTGATGTATTTGACAAAAACTTCCACAACCCACCTAACCAGACTTGTTTCATGTATTTGACAAAAACTTCCACAACCCACCTAACCAGACTTGTTTCATGTATTTGACAAAAACTTCCACATCTGTCAATAGAAGTGTTGCAGACTAAAATCATCAAGTGCCATGCCTGATGGCTTAGGTATTATTGTTTATGCACAAACTTCCTGTTCTCAGTGCTGTTGTGTTCTTGACTTCTTTCCATGCCATGATGTCAGATATCCAGTACCTTCACTGGTTGAATGGGGAGTGTTCATTATTTTTTCATTTGTTTACTATATGTAGATAATTATATTTAAAGCATGTTGTTTTGAGGGATTTTGATTGGCTGAATGGTTATGTAATTTCCTTACACATCAGCTACATTTGACTATAGCACGTTTCACTAGCTTTGCCCAACTTCAAAATGCTATATCTCAGCGAATATATAACGCATATAAGTGAAATTTTGTGTGTGAATTTGAAATGGTATAGACCCTATGAATTAAATTTTTCATTAAAATGCGGCCATTGGTTTCAATTTTCGTTTCTTTGCGATATAATATAAAATCCTACTTGCCAACACACATCACACGCACACATATTGAAATGTCTACAGTAAATTATACGACCTCATTTGCACATTTTTGGTTTATCAAGCAATTGGCATGATTTTTTGAGTGAAATTGCGTGAAATCGCACTTCTTGAACATAAAACAGTTTATATCCGGTGCAACGCACACATTGTCAATCAGAGGTGTGTCTACAAAAATTATTGTGTGGTTAAGAAGGAAAAATGAGTCTGCGAGTACATTTTATGACATTACAGCAAATCACAAATAGGATTTTTAAGTATTTCTGCAATGAAGCTACTCGAGGAAAACTATATCATTCTATTTCAAACCCACAAAAGAGGACTATTCACGCCTTGGGGATAAGCAAACGATCATTGCACCGCTGGATAGCGACATCTGAAATGTCTAATTCCAGTGTTTTACACACGAAAATTAGGCCAAGAGTGGTGGATAATTTTGACAGAGAATTGATCCGCAGAGAAATTTGCAATATGTTTCACAATAATGAGGCAGTGACTTTAAGGAAATTGAAAATTTGGTTAAGAAAGAATAATGACATTGATATTTCCAAATCTACGCTATGGAGGACTATTAGGAGTTTGGGATTCACTTTTAGAAAATATGTTGGTGGTAGAAACCTTATTTGTGAGAAGCCTCATATAGTTGCAATGAGAAGCAAATATTTACGCGAGGTCAGAGAAATGAGAAGAGATTGTTATGATTTTGTGTATTTAGATGAAACTTGGATCAATGCGCACCACAGTAATGAACGAGAATGGCAATCATCTGATGGGACAACTAAGAGACTAGTACCAAGCAGCAAAGGACAGCGCCTAATAATTGCACATGCAGGAAGCAGCCATCATGGGCTTCTAAATAATACTGAACTCATATTTGTTTCAAAATCCACAGATAATAGGGATTATCATACAGAGATGAATGGCAAGATATTTCAAGATTGGATTGTGAATCATGTACTTCCTTCATTGGATAGACCGTCGTGTTTGATAATGGACAATGCTTCATATCACAACGTTGTGGCACCAGAAGATAAAGTTCCTAATTCATCAAGTACTAAAGATGTAATAAAGATTTGGCTGACCAAAAACAACATTCCATTCAACGAAATGTCCCTGAAGCCTGAATTACTTGAAATTGTAAAAAATACACAGCATACAAAGATATTTCACATAGACAAGGCAATCCATGAACATGGTCACAGATGTTTAAGATTGCCTCCTTACCATTCTCACTTAAACCCAATAGAATTAGTCTGGCTAAAATTAAGGAACAGGTAGCAACAGAAAATAGGACAAATTAAAAGATGTTGTTACAAAAATTAAAAGATGTTGAAATACTCTTACAAAAGCCGCCATTGTTTCATCAATTGGCGTCATAGCCATCTGCTGGTTTCCGTAATCGAAGTGACTTATTGGAAGAGGGAATTGTGAGAACCATGTGTTACAAGAGGAAGAGGAATATTGGACGAATGATGGTTTGTCCTTCATTCAGCCGAGATTGATTATCAATTTCTCAGAGACATCTGATTATGATTCGGATGAAGTTTAATTTCTTTAAAGATGACCTTACCGTTATTTACAAGCACAGTAGAGGAGAAACTTTCCATTATGATATTTATGAACCGCAACGTGGTGATACCTATTAAAATAATAAGATCAATGAAGGTCCAGTTTGGTAGCGCATTAAATGTCAGTGACAAACAATGTCACGAGTATCTCCCATGCAGATCATTTAAGAAATCATCTTCAACAGGTATTCATATGCAAACGTGATGGCCACATTATTGTAATAGTAGATATGCCTATTCAATTCACAGAATCTGTGACTGAAGTGGTAAAATTTCTTTTTTCGATACACAATAATTAGTATGCCGACAAAGATCAAAGGATTTCATCCGTTTATGTGAACTGGACAAGATGCACAAATATAAAGTATATATTTGTTGGGTCTAACCCAATATAACATTGTATGCAAAAAATGGCATTAATACGTTCGACGGTTAATCAGATAATTACATTTGAAGTTGGGCAAAGCTAGTGAAACGTGCTATAGTCTTTTAATTGATGGTAAATAATAGTTTACTATGGTCTGGCAGTTAGCAGTACACTAACATTTTTTAAAATAAATATATATCTTTCTAAGACCAAAGTTATCTTTTATTTATTGTGTTAAAGACCTTTTCATGCAGCATAAACTACCAAATCACACAATTTAATGAGGTTTCAGTAGGCCTTTCTTTCTTGCTATATTTCTGTAGTAATGCTATACCCTGCTGTAATGTTGGGGTCTGGTACTTTTGAGAACTAAACATGCAGTACTTGATGCATCTTTGATCAGTTAACATGCTCATTGCTGTTTGCTTTCAGGGAATGTGAGCATTCGTGGACGTATTCTGACTGGGCGAGTGTTGAAGATGAAGATGATGAGAACAATTGTCATTCGTCGGGAGTACCTTCATTACGTGAGGAAGTACTGCCGTTTTGAGAAAAGACACAAGAACCTTAGTGTCCACTTGTCTCCATGCTTTAGGTAATTTTTTGTTTAAACTCTTAACTCACTATGCTGTGCACAATTAGTGAAACATAATTAGGCGACACCTACTGACTTGATGTTTTAATTTCATGCAACATTAGCAGCTAGAGGATACATTTTGTGCCATATATGTTTCCTTAATCTTAATTCTTTTTACACCCTTCCAATTTCAGCACATTGCATGGTCTGTTGATGTAAATATGGTAGTTGATTTGCCTGGATTTATAATTTTTACATTTTGTATTGACATTCACATCCTTAATTCCAACAGAGATGTTGAAATTGGTGATGTTGTGACAGTTGGAGAGTGCAGGCCCCTGTCCAAGACCGTCCACTACAATGTTCTCAAGGTCACCAAATCCTCTGGGTCAAAGAAAGGATTCACAAAAGTCTAACTGTTATGTACATTGTCAGACACAATAAAGGCAGTCATTACATTCTTCATTATGTTTTTATTTTTGTATGACTCATATGTAAGAAAGATGACTGTGTGGCTGGCAGATAGTCAGCATAAATCATTGTCCCTTCCACTTGGAGGTTGTATGTTGCCTCTGGAAACACTCACTGGAGCCGGGAGAAACCTGACATTTTGCTGATGTTGTTACCAGAGCTACATGTTCTGGGACTTCATATTGCCTTCTGTTTTGTCTTCTCTAAAAGACAGTCTCTTCATTCTCCAGGCAGTTTTCCAGGTGGTTTTATATTTGTTTTCCATGATGAAGTTGCCAGCCTCATATTAGTCACCTTGTTTGACAAGGGAGTGCAGTAGGCTTATTCATTCTTCGTCTCTTCAGCTGCATGTACAAGGGGATTGACATAAGTCTTGGGCCTGACCATGAAGGACATGTCACAGAGAGCTGAAATTTTGTATAGTGTTTATTCCTTTTCAATATAGCCACTGTCTGAATTGACACACTTCTGCCATCTCTGCTTGACATTGAAAAGACCTTGGGAGTAGAACACCCTATTTTTCAAACTAAACCAGTCATCGCTGTCAAAATGATTTCCTTTAAGCTGTTTTTTAAGATTTGGGAATAGAAAAAAGTCTGATGGAGCAAATCTGGAGAATATGGTGGGTGTGGAAGAATTTCAATATTCAAATCGTTGGCTGCTAGCTGCACAAGCCGTGCTTTATGAGAGGGCGAGTTGTCTTGAAGCAAAGGAAGATTTTGAGTGCGCGTTATCCCTCGTTTCCTGGTCACAACCTTTCTTAGTTTGGTGAGAAGATCTGCATAGTACTGTCCATTAACTGTGTTGCCACGAGGCAGATAATCTTTCAAAAGGACACCTTTGCCGTCCCAAAAAAGTCAGCATCACTTTTCCTGCAGATTTCTGCGCTCTCGGCTTGACAGGTGTTGGGGAGCCCGGGGTTTTCCATTGCACGCTGGCAATTTTTGATTCGGGGGCATAATGGTGTACCCAAGTCTCATCTACTGTCACCTTGGTCTCCAAAAAATCTTTTGACTGACACTTTTTGAGCAACTGTTGACAGCAATTTACCTTCGTTTGCTTCTGTTCACGTGTCAACAGTCGCGGAACCCAGCGTGCACACACTTTTCTCATGTTCAGTCTGTTCTGTAAAATTCTATAAACTGTTCTTTCATTTAGTTTTACTCTACTAAGCTATCTCCACAATTGTCATTTTTCGATCCTGGTCAATGATTTTCTTCACTCTTGTTGCATTTTCATCGTTGCACTCTGAGGCTGGTCTACCAGATCTTGGCAGATCAGCAACATTTGAGCGGCCGCACTTAAACTGTTGACACCAGTTTTTTACCGAAGTATATGAAGGACAAGAATCACGAAACACTGGTTCCATCTCCCTGTGTATTTCTGTAGGTGTTTTTCCCTGAAACATCTGAAATTTTATCACAGCTCTGGCCTTCTTTTCCATTGTTTTGTCAAATCTTTGGAGCAGCAGATCCGGTCAATAGGGTACATTGCGCCGTGCACCGTAGCGGGAAAACCCATTGAGGAAACAAACGCGTACTTCACACATTCAGTGCAAATATGATGAACTTTAAATTTGCCACGTTTCATCTTCCTCCTATGACTCCTTCATGGTCAGGCCCCTTGTAGTGTCATGAAAGACATAACGCATGGCCAATGAGGTATTTTTTAGTCTGAAATGAAACCTTAAAAACATGAAAGAAAATTCATTTGTTGCTGTCAGAGCACATTATAAAACAAGACACTTATAGGTCATGAATTGTACTCAAAAATGCAAATGTGTGATGCATGAATGAACAGTCTCTAGACTCGTTCCAAATAATGTATAAGCAGATCTGAAACATGTAAAGCAACAACTAATTAGAGACATAATTTCATAAATAGATTCTTGCCTAGAATAGGACTGAAGTTCTATGACTAGATCACTAATGTGGAACAGATAAACAATTTAATTTAATCCACTACTCTTGACAACACTGTGACACTCACATACATATAACACTCTATGAGAATATCTTAAAGGAGGCACTGATAACTTTCAAATAACAATATGTATTCATTACTGGCATGAATGAATATGTGTCCTGATTCAACTACAAGGGAACCAGGAATCACAATCAATTTAAATTACAAGTTATGTACAGAATGTATTTAATATGAATATTGTAGTGACATATATTAGTACAAATGTTCTATGTGTGTCAGTTGTGTAGTAGTAAAATGAGGTAATACTGGTTTTGTTTTGTTCAAGCTCTGTTGGTATTGGTCATCATGACTTCAATAGTTTGTCTTTAGGGACTATTATTGGAGATGTTCACAGTTCCTGATTTTAAGACAAGTAAATTCCCCTCTGAATGGTATTTTTATAAAGTTATTTCAAGATGAGGGGACATAATGTTGAGCTCAGCTGGCCAACTCTGCTTATCTTGAGTGATGGCGGTAGGAGAGGACTCCTCTGCTCGAATTCTCTTCTGGGCTCTGGAGACACCTCACTGATAGCTAAAAGGACCAAGGAGTATGCTGTCCGACTCTGGATTCAGCAAATCTCTGACCAGATGCTGCTCAGTACCATCAAGACCACTGTCCCTGAAATCAAGAAGGATGTACCTTCTACTTCATAACTAATTTATATTCTCTTTTACACTGATCACAATACAGCACAAACATTGCGTTCAGAGCGTTAGGCCAACAGTCAGCTTCATCTGAAATACTTTATACCAGCATTACCATCCTTAATGGTCACTACGCCTCTGCACTTCCAGCATTATTTCTTTCTAGTCAATCATCCAGGTGTCAGTGTACTGTTTGGCCATTCCATGCCGTTTTACTTCTCTCCGACACCCTCTGTTCAGGCTGGAGCATTTTAGGCTTTACCTCACGTTTGCCACTGAACTACACATATATATACAGGCATAAATCAACAATTCACATTCAATTTTCATTAAAAGATATTAAATGGTTCAAGCTTACCACAATTCATACGAATAACACAGATACGTTGATTAGCAATGAATTCTGGCACAAACTGGCACAAATTTCCTTCTGCTTATCTTCCAGGCTTTTAATTTAGCCAAATATATGCTGGCTTCAACGCACTGATGCTTTATCAAGTGTATTTAAACAAGTGGTTTCGAACTAACGCTCCCAAGTGTGTATATCAGCGAGTCTGACCAATGAGCCCCGTTTCGACAAGTGTTTGAAAAAATGTTATCTTTTCCCGTCTCCCCTAACAACCAAGATAGTATTTATAGCCCGACCAATCGTGGTTAGGCTTTCATTTGTTGCGCTCCAATCAATTTGGAGTTTACATGGTAGGCTATTTCAGTAACGTAAATTTTTTTCAAACACGTTAAAAAAAAATCTTATGAGCAGAAATGATTTTATGCTGTCAGGCACCCCCAATATTTTATTTTGGGTATAATTTATTAATTCCTGGACTATTTGCGTAACGTTTTACATATTATTTGTCAGCAAGCCCTAAGGAACCCAAAAATACTAATTTAAAGGAGCTACGTGGCTGCGTTCAAAATATGCAATTTCTTCTACCTCCTGTTTGGAAGATGTGCTGTCTGGGTACTGTTATGTGTTCAAACGTAAACCCATCTATTGTTATCTTTTCTAATAAGAGTCTGTTATGATTTATAAACCTAACTCTGGGAAAGGGTAGTGTATTTTATCACTGTCCGTCTGAAAAAGTTAGTGCTTGTAGACTTACACGCGAGATGCCAGCATTTGTATATCGCGCGTCGCGTGTTGCATGCGTTCCTGATTTTCAGCCCTCCCCTCTCGCTATCCTTTTGTCCATCTGTTCGTTCGTTTTGGTAACGTAATATAATTAATGTTAGGATTAATTTAGGTCATTACGCAGTACGTCTCAATGTTTTTCTTAGAAATGCAGCACACGTTTCATTGAAGAAGGCGGGTAATAATACAGTAAGCTTTTATATCAACGTGAAAGCGTTACAATTTGCAGACGAAGCAGAAAACAAGGGGGATTTCGAGTACATTCCTTGTGACAGCACTGTCATTTTACCATTGCTCTTCTCTTTATTAATTTTATTTGTTAGGCTTCATATTTACCTAATAATTTATATATGTGGATTAGAATATTTCATGACACCTCCCCTCTTAAAACAGACATTATATGTCAGTCCTTTATTCTATATACACATAGAGAAATTTATTATTATTTCTGGGGTTTACGGTGATTCTCATCACACGGATGGCGGCTTAAAAAATCCGCTCCCAGATTGGTTTTTCCAGATATATATTCAATGCTAAAATTATATGGAGCCAGAAGCAAAGACCATCGGCGTAACCTAGAGTTCTCATGCTTAGCCTGTGCTAAAAACGATAAAGGTTTGTGGTCAGTTTGCAACTTAAATGCCTTCCCATATAGATAAATATTGAATTTCTTTATTGCCCATATTACTGCAAGACATTCTTTTTCGCTAGTTGAGTAGTTGATTTCAGCTTTATTCAACTTTCTGCTAGCATATGCCACTGGGCTTAATTCCCCATCCAATGCATCTGATTTCTGTAGTAAAGTTGCACCTAACCCAATATTACTTGCATCCGTCCTTACTATGAATTCTTGACTTAAGTCAGGTAATTTCAAAATGGGTTTACTTGTGAGCTTTTCCTTCAATTCTTGGTAAGTCATTTCACATTGTGGTGTCCATGTAATGCGATCTGGAAGTCCTTTACGTGTCAATTCAGTTAACGGTGCACATATGGAATTAAAGTTTTTGATATACTTCTGGTAGAAACCACATAATGAGACAAAGGATCTCACGTCCTTCTTGGTTTTTGGTCTCGGGGCTTTCTGTAGTTTCTCTAAATTCTTTGGGTCAGGGGTCATGTTTCCCTGATAAACTGTGTGTCCCAAAAATTCCAATTCTTTACATCCAACGCAACATTTGGTTGGTCGGGCTGTTAAATTTGCCTCCCTAAGTCGATCAAACAGCATGTTCAGAGAGTCAATGTGTTCCTCAAATGTTTCTGTTGCTATAAGGATATCATCCATAAAATTTGTTATACAGGGATTATTCAGAGGATCCAATAATTTTCTCATCATTCTAGAGAAGACACTAGGTGCATTCTTCAATCCAAATGGCAATCTATTAAACTCATAGTGTCCTTCTGAGGTACTAAAAGCTAGGTATGGTCTAACCTCAGGCTTTACTGGAATCTGATAGTATCCTTTACTCAGATCCACTTTTGAGAAATATTTAGCTTTATTTAGCCTGGCAAACAGCTGATTTGTATCCGGCAATGGATCCACCTGTCCTTCTGTAATAGCATTCAGTCTCCTGTAATCTATACAGAGTCTATGTTCTCCAGAGGGCTTCCTTAAGAGTACCACCCCGGAACTATACGAAGACTCACTGTGCGAAATAATTCCTTCCTTCAATAGATAGTCTATCTCTTCCTTCAAAGCTTTTTCCTTAGCAAACGGAATCGAATATGGTTTCATACAGACAGGTGTGGAGTCTATGAGTTTCATATCATATTCCAATAGGTTTGTATGCCCTGGTCGGTCTGTTAACACCTCTGCATGATTCTTTAGAACCTGTTGCACTCTCTCTTTCTGAGTTTTCGTTAAATGTGTACTGATTTTCACCTGTGCTGCTGTCTCACAGGGGTGTAATGGATATTCAAATGATGAAAGTGGTTCCTTTTTCATCTCCATGGCGATGGACAAGGTCAACAAGTGTGTCTCTTCCTGATGTTCTCTTTCCAAATATTTCTTCAGGAGATTCACATGATAGATTTTTTCTTTCCCCTTCTTATCTATCTTATAATTTGTTCTAGACACCTTCTCTAGAACTGTATATGGACCCTGCCATCCAATTTGTAACTTATTCTGACTCCCGGGCAAAAGAAGCAGTACTTTCTCTCCCACAGCCAAATTTCTGTCTTTCGCCTTCCTGTTATAATAGGCAGCATGTTTCTTCCTGGCTTGTTTCAAATTTTCATTGGCAAGTTTCCAGCCAGTTTTTAACCGAGTCGTCAGCTCATTCACATATTGGTATGAAGATGTAATGTTTTCCTCTGCCTTTTCATCAGTCCACGTTCTTAACAAAGCTTCAAGTGGACCTTTTATTGGCCTTCCAAACAATAATGTTGCCGGGGCCATACCGGTTGAACTATGGGGTACCTCCCGATAAGCAAAGAGGGCGGCGTGCAGGTACTGGTCCCATGTATCTGGTTTTTCGTGTGCCAACTTTCTCAGGATCGACATCAATGTGCCGTTAAATCTTTCCACTTGGCCGTTCCCTTGGGGATGATACACACTACAATGGAAGTGTTTGGCCTGGAAGATCCTGAAAACTTCTTCAGTTAGTTTCCCCTTGAACTGAGAGCCATTATCAGTCAAGATTTGATTGGGAAAGCCTAACCTTGTGAAAATTGTGAGCAATGCCTCTGCCACATGTTTTGAATCAATCGATGACAGGGCTACTGCCTCTCCCCACATAGAACAAGTGTCCACCAGAGTCAGAATGTAGCTGTTCCTTCTCTTGGTTCGGGTGAGAGGTCCCACAAGATCCACGGCAACTCTCTCAAAGGGTGTTCCCACTATGGGCATTTCCCCCAGAGTTGCTGGTGCAGTCCAATGTTTAGGTGCTACTCGTTGGCACTCTGGACAGGATTTTACATATCGTTTGATATCTTCAGTTATTCCTGGCCAGAAATAGTGACAAGCTATTCGCTGTCCTGTTGCGCTGATTCCCATATGACCACTGAAGGGAATCGCATGCCCTAGTTCCAACACTTTAGTCCTATATGAAGTGGGAAGGACCAGCTGTCCGTGACCATTGGATTCAGATCCAGCCTTCCTATATATCAATTTGTTCTTCATATAAAACTCTCCCTTGCCTGGAGGTGTATGAGATTTGGGCAACTTCTTGAAACATGGCTTGAGTGTTTTGTCCTCAGCCTGTGCCTTCCTCATCTCATCTGGGTGAGTATTTATGGGATTATCCTCCTCCTTCTTTGACTGTGATCTGGTCTGCACTGTTGCCAATATCACAGGTCTCTTGGGATTCCCCAAGAAGACATATCTACACCCCAATATTAGAGGGTAGATTGGCTCATTTATCACTGCTGCTTTTATGATTCCTTCCACATATCGCGTTTTCACTTTTATTCGGGCGACGGGAAGTGTCATGGTAGCTACATCCTTGGTTGCAGTTTGAATCTCCACTGTTTCTGTGGTGTATTGATCGGCCTGCACCAGGTGAGAACTCACAACGGAATCGTAATCTAAACCGGTATCATATAAACATCTTATAGTGACACCATTACAAATGACATCTTCACACACTGGGGGGTGGTATGGTTCCTGTAATTCTTCAGGTTTGCCCTTCTTTTTCCTTTTTCCCCGATGTCATAGCAGCAAAATGAGGAGGTTTCCTTCTACAATGGTCAGTGTCATGATTGTTCATCTTACAATTTTTACACCACCTTTTTCCTTGGTTGAAAGATTTTCTTTCATCATATTTCCTTTCATCGAATTGTGGGAATTTATTTTTATTGTCATACCGTGGCCTATCAAATTGGTGCTTACCTTTATTTTGATCCCTAGGATCAAATTTATTAAAGTTCTGTGGTGCCCTAAAGTTATCCACCTGTTTCTTTTTATTACCTGTTACCTCTGCTTGAGCTGCTTGATACCTTTCAGCAACATTTAGCAACTCACCCAGCCTCTCTGCACCTTGTTCCATGAGAAACTTTCTCAGGTCTGGAGCCATGGACTCTCTTAGTTGCTCTATAAGGACCATTTCCTTAAGATCTTGGGTTTTCCCCAGAGAAGTCCATTTCTCCAAGTATGTCTCTATGCGTGCAGAGAACTGGTGATAGGTTTCACCCGACAGTAGTTTAGCATTCCTAAATTTTTTCCTGTAAAACTCTGCATTCTTTTCATACCTTAACAAAAGAGCCTGCTTTAACATGTCATAATTTTCCTGATCACCTCTGCTCATTTTTGCAAAAACTTCATAAGCTGCCCCACGAAGTCCCTGAGATAACTTTAAGCTCCACCTTTCTCTCTCTAACCCATACGTGGTAGCTAATAGCTCATACCTATTTATATAGCTCTCAATATCATCGTCTTTCTCAACAAAATGATCTAAATGAAAATTCATAGCTGAGATTGAGGCTCCTTGAGTAACCGTAGCATCAGAGGCAAAGGGACTGGCACCATTTTCAGGAGCATGGCCTTGAAACTCAAACTCCCTTAGTCGTAACTCATGTTCCCTTTGTAATCTTTTATCTTCTGCTTCCCTTTCTGCAGCTAATTTCCTCTCTTCCCTTTCTGCAGCTAATTTCTTCTCTTCCCTTTCTGCAGCTAATTTCTTCTCTTCTGCAGCTAATCTCCTCTCTTCTCTTTCTGCCTCCAATTTCTTAGCCTCAGCCTCAATCTGTAACCTCTTAGTCTCAGCCTCAGCTTCAAATTGTAACTTCTTAATTTCCCTGTCAGCCTCTAACTTTCTTTCGGCTTCAAACCTTCTTTCTTCGCGTTCAATAAATTTGTCACATTCCGTAGTAACATAGGCAACCATAACTTGCCCATCTAATCCTAACTCTTTTGCAGTCTGAACCGCAGCAGATCGAAATTTGGCCAGGTCCGCCATTGTCTATTATGTAAATTTATACAATGTCTAACCAACAATTCAATCTCTAATGGACAACACAGGCACCGTGAGCTCAACCTTATTTAATTCCACCCAAGGATACCTTTTAATTCTTATATTCCCTGAAGTGAATTACCCCCAATATTTTTTAATAGTTAAAGATTCAAAATCCCAAGAGCGAGACCCCAATATATGTGGTGAAGTGGAAAGTTATAAATACTTATAGGGAACTTAGTGTACTGACTGAGATCAGCTGTGAAGGTATCTATATCTATTAAGAGTAGTGTATTATAGATAACCTTACTTGCTACCACATATCTATATATCTCAGTCAGAATTATTCTGGAATAGTGTGATGCTACGTTATGTGTCTAGGGTATATGAGTATGGTGAAGTGTAAGTCACAACAACAGACAGATAAACAATTTAATTTAATCCACTACTCTTGACAACACTGTGACACTCACATACATATAACACTCTATGAGAATATCTTAAAAGGAGGCACTGATAACTTTCAAATAACAATATGTATTCATTACTGGCATGAATGAATATGTGTCCTGATTCAACTACAAGGGAACCAGGAATCACAATCAATTTAAATTACAAGTTATGTACAGAATGTATTTAATATGAATATTGTAGTGACATATATTAGTACAAATGTTCTATGTGTGTCAGTTGTGTAGTAGTAAAATGAGGTAATACTGGTTTTGTTTTGTTCAAGCTCTGTTGGTATTGGTCATCATGACTTCAATAGTTTGTCTTTAGGGACTATTATTGGAGATGTTCACAGTTCCTGATTTTAAGACAAGTAAATTCCCCTCTGAATGGTATTTTTATAAAGTTATTTCAAGATGAGGGGACATAATGTTGAGCTCAGCTGGCCAACTCTGCTTATCTTGAGTGATGGCGGTAGGAGAGGACTCCTCTGCTCGAATTCTCTTCTGGGCTCTGGAGACACCTCACTGATAGCTAAAAGGACCAAGGAGTATGCTGTCCGACTCTGGATTCAGCAAATCTCTGACCAGATGCTGCTCAGTACCATCAAGACCACTGTCCCTGAAATCAAGAAGGATGTACCTTCTACTTCATAACTAATTTATATTCTCTTTTACACTGATCACAATACAGCACAAACATTGCGTTCAGAGCGTTAGGCCAACAGTCAGCTTCATCTGAAATACTTTATAGCATTACCATCCTTAATGGTCACTACGCCTCTGCACTTCCAGCATTATTTCTTTCTAGTCAATCATCCAGGTGTCAGTGTACTGTTTGGCCATTCCATGCCGTTTTACTTCTCTCCGACACCCTCTGTTCAGGCTGGAGCATTTTAGGCTTTACCTCACGTTTGCCACTGAACTACACATATATATACAGGCATAAATCAACAATTCACATTCAATTTTCATTAAAAGATATTAAATGGTTCAAGCTTACCACAATTCATACGAATAACACAGATACGTTGATTAGCAATGAATTCTGGCACAAACTGGCACAAATTTCCTTCTGCTTATCTTCCAGGCTTTTAATTTAGCCAAATATATGCTGGCTTCAACGCACTGATGCTTTATCAAGTGTATTTAAACAAGTGGTTTCGAACTAACGCTCCCAAGTGTGTATATCAGCGAGTCTGACCAATGAGCCCCGTTTCGACAAGTGTTTGAAAAAATGTTATCTTTTCCCGTCTCCCCTAACAACCAAGATAGTATTTATAGCCCGACCAATCGTGGTTAGGCTTTCATTTGTTGCGCTCCAATCAATTTGGAGTTTACATGGTAGGCTATTTCAGTAACGTAAATTTTTTTCAAACACGTTAAAAAAAAAATCTTATGAGCAGAAATGATTTTATGCTGTCAGGCACCCCCAATATTTTATTTTGGGTATAATTTATTAATTCCTGGACTATTTGCGTAACGTTTTACATATTATTTGTCAGCAAGCCCTAAGGAACCCAAAAATACTAATTTAAAGGAGCTACGTGGCTGCGTTCAAAATATGCAATTTCTTCTACCTCCTGTTTGGAAGATGTGCTGTCTGGGTACTGTTATGTGTTCAAACGTAAACCCATCTATTGTTATCTTTTCTAATAAGAGTCTGTTATGATTTATAAACCTAACTCTGGGAAAGGGTAGTGTATTTTATCACTGTCCGTCTGAAAAAAGTTAGTGCTTGTAGACTTACACGCGAGATGCCAGCATTTGTATATCGCGCGTCGCGTGTTGCATGCGTTCCTGATTTTCAGCAAGTCAGCTGGAGTGGATCTTCAATATATTGTCTTTATGTAACGCTACAGACGACAAGATAGGAAGCAAATATGCATAGAGATATTCCACAAAACAAGTATTCTGATAATAAATAATTTATGCAGTTGTTGTTTCATGATCTCGTAAATATCCTTGATTTGACATCCTCTTGGCCCCTAACATATTTCCAGCTATCTCCAAAGGGACCACTCCATCCAGTACGGAAAAATATGCCAGAAGTGATACCCGACAATCATCACACTACTGTAAACTTTTAACTTTGTGTTTGTACAGAATGCTTTATACTATCTAGAAATGTTGACTCATCAGTTTCTGAGGATTGTAGAAACTAGTGCCTTTAGTATTTCCACCATCACAATAGTGAAGTAATATTAGAAGTCTATATTCACTTTGGTCATGTAATCTGATCTCAAGTAACAGACTCCAAAATTCCAAAGACATTATTGAAAAAGATGGTTATCTTGTTACTCCAGCTGTAGTACTTGGTGCTGTCCATGTCTATTTTGTTTTTTAACATCTTCAAGAAAATTGCTTCCTGTTAACATGAGGAAAAAGCTTTGGCCTCCATGTTAGCTGTGCATGGTATTTTTAACATTCTGTAAAATAACATCTGTGAGCTCTTGTGCTTTTCCTACTTAGTGTTTATGGCTCACATTATGTCCATAACAGTTCTGACCATACTCAACATCAACCCTATTGTCTTTAGCTGGACTCTCACAGCGAAAGTTGAAGCTAGCGTGTGTGGCCGATATAATTAATTCTTTTCAGCTAGTATGATTTTAAGGCCATGCAAGGAATTATTTATTATATAAGACCTCAATAGTGCCTGTGAGTCATGGTAGTTCTCTTTCTGTGACACGCGGATAATATTTGTTATGGACCTTAGTCACTACTGTTCATTTCGTTCTTCAGTCTTTTTTAACATTGGAATTGCTGCAACAAGCTCAAGGAAGTTATAATATTGAACAAAAACAAATCCTGAAGGATGCCAACTTACAATGTTAATTTTGTAAGAAGTCCAAAGATATAATAATGACTGTCAACTGTATTTAATTCCTTCCTTTGGGGACTTCTTTTCTTTCTTCTCTTTTCGCGTTTCTTTAACTTCTTTTAAATGATGTAAGTGCTAACAATCATAGATACTAAGTGGCAAATTCAAGCAATACTGAAGATCATAGATTTGGGACTATTACATAGTGGTATCACCTATGATTCGTATATGTTATAATGTTCCATATTGCTTTTTCTCCTGAGCCATCTCATATTGTCTCATGATTATATGGACGAAGCAAAAGTATATATAGCTGATAGAATAGTCTGGCGCTCTCTCTTCCAAACCTCTACACCTCACGGTAGAAGAGGAACGACTAAGTAAGCAAAAGTATACAGAATTTCTCCTGGGATATTCATTTGCTTATCATTTCATTCTAAGTAAATCGGCTAAACACCTCAACGTTTCAATTTTAAATGACCAGCGATTTGTTATTATCCTAAAGATACCTCTCTTATGATCTTTGTCTGATCATAATCAAAATACTCACAGTATGTTCTTATTTATCTGCCTACAATCCATAAGATCTCGATGTTGACAGCCTAAATAGCCCCTTTATGTCGTACGGAAACAATGTCACTATCCTTTTGTAAGAAATTTCCTAGTTACTCCCATAAGGCTCAGTGAACTGCAAGCATGAGTTGTTATTTTTAAATGTCTTTAAACTCTTCACCTGAATCATGCATTTTGGGATGCAGTTGGAAGGAATATGTGTAGCCGTGTGGCCTACTACGCCACCCTTAGGATAGAAAGTACTTTAGCAAGTCAGATACACTAGGTACATGTATAGACTAGTTAGTACTCACATCTAGTCTCAAACCAATGACATCATTTGTCATGGTACTCATGAGTCCATGATGTCATTAAATCTTGTGTGGATTTTCATACAAGATATACCGGAAAGTCCATAAACTGGAACTATGATTGGTCAACGTCCCTTGGTAATAATAAATTTGGTAGAGAGATTTTATAGTTAGTTGGTTTAGAGATTTAATTAACTGACTGTTGACCAAAAAGACCAATCAATAGTTAGTTTCCGGTCAAGGATAGAAAGAATAACATCCGCCCAAGTTGAGATCCCAAGAAGTCGAAAAACAGAAGTAGATTTTATATTGAACCCAGAGAGCATATTGTATGCTCCAAAATGTATTGCTTTTCAACAAATCTACAATTGAAATAAACATTCTTTTATATGATTTTGACTGAATTGAGATCTATTCTGGAAGCGAAAGAAAACTAAAGTAAGACAGTTGTATTTTGATGAAACCTTAA
Organism: Oreohelix idahoensis; assembly: GCA_024509875.1. Taxonomy (NCBI): domain Eukaryota; kingdom Metazoa; phylum Mollusca; class Gastropoda; order Stylommatophora; family Oreohelicidae; genus Oreohelix; species Oreohelix idahoensis. The sequence goes on from JAMPIV010021368.1 coordinate 368,741, forward strand.
ATTAACTAACAGCCATCAAAGTTGTCCTACCACTACTATCACGATCACGAGCTTCCTACAAATACTCCTACACTGCCACAATGATATAAAACGTGTTGGTGCCCGTGACCTTTCACACACCAGAGATTGTCATTTTTGGTGTGGTACAGCTTATGCATGATGGATCCAAATATGCAACAGCAGTTTGAAAATCAAATACAATTGCTCCAACAACAAAATCTGTTATTACAACAGCAGATACATGAAGTGCAACAACAGCATGCGTTAAGTCAGCCATTGCCAGATAACGCTGAAGTTCCTAATAGTTCTCTACAAGCTATTGCTACCACCCTTAGCTTGGTTACACAGAGTGCAAATCTGCACAACATCAATAACATTGTTAAGCCTTTTTGTGGCGATCCGTCCACTTTTCGGCAGTGGTTACGTGACATTGAGAAATTTTCTTTATTGATTCCATCAGCCACTGATGCCGATCGCAAACGTGTTGCTTTCTTATCATCTCAGTCACTTGTCACTGACTATCTACGTCGCCGTGCACACGATCACACAGATGAAGAGCCAATGGACGTCAGTCATTACCGTCAGTCTTGGCAGAAACCATCCATGTTACAGCCGTGCGATACTCCATTGCCGGAATCTTATCGCCAACAGTTTGGTCAGCGCACTCAACACCAAGACAGAACGCCAGATAGGATGGCGGAAAGCACACAACAACACAGTCAGGCGAGAGTCCTCCCAATTTCCAGGTCAGGACATTGGAACAGCCTGAACAGGAGATGGCATAGAATTAAAATGAGAAATCTCCTTGCAGAGATAAGACCAACAACGATATGGGCGGTTAACAATAATCCACGTAGAAACGAACGCAGCTGTGACATGACATCAAAAGGGTGTTGGAAGGCCCATATATGCTCAATAAGATCGGGATCGCAAACCAACAGAGGCCAACACTTCAACGTAGTAGGCACAGAGAAGACACAGTGCACGCATGGGAATACCACGCAACGCGTATCAACACGGAAATCCGGAGGCAGATTGAAGGCAATGTGTAGTGCTGTTACACAAACGGAGACACGTCGAATGGTCCGTGTTGTAAAACACACAGAAACAACCAGAAGTATCGGCACACAGACAGTAGTAGAAAAATCAAAGACACCACGTCGTTCCCTGATTCCAGTCCGAACCCCTACAGTTAGTTGTCATCCTCCTCCACGTACCTTCCCCTGTCCTCATGTCCGTCCCCGTTTTTCATGTCTCCCACGACTTCGTCAGTCCCATCCGACTCCTCTTCCACCCCCTCCTGCAAAGTTCCGTACATCCCGTATTCCAGTTCGCGTTCCACTGCCCTCCCCGCATCCTGCTTTTAGATCCCATCATTATGTTTCATCCCCTCCTGTGGTCAATGACATTTGTCTTCCCCGACGCAAACGGAAAGACATATTACCTCCGCCTCGATTGTTGCGTGATGCCAATACGTCATCACCCACGACCATAGCACTCATTGATTCCTTCTACCGTGTAGTGGTGTTGATGGTATTGTATGATGTTGATATTACTAAATGTAATTGTATGAGGCCAGCTGTGAAGGCTCCTGAGATAAAATGTAGTTGAGAATTGTCAGAAGGCCTTTCTTGCTACCACTACGACCTCACACTTAGTTTTTTTTAATGAATGTGGCTACGTAAAGTGTCTAGGGTTATGCTATGTAGTGTGGTGTAATAGGTTATAGATATACCCACAGATATTTAACAAGACTAATAATATTAATAAATGTTAAAATACACTGAACTAACTCACGTGTGTAAAATTTTTTGATAGAATTATATTACATTTATTTTGTTCTGGATCAATTTTTTAGGTTGACCAGAACTTAAAAGGATTTAGAAATTATGAAAGAAATGCATGGAATATTATATCATAAATGCAATAGTGTACATATATATGTACTATATTAGTTAGTTTTATTAAAATGTTCTAGTAGTCATCTACTTGGGAGGATAGTTACTGTTTGTGCTGTTGGGGTGGCCTCATCACACCTGTCTATTTTGACTACACAGTGTCCAGAAAATGGTGGGAATTTTTATGGGGTTATTAGTAACTAAAGGGCTTTGGTGAATGTCCAGCAGACCAGAGGCTCACTCATCTTTTCGTTGTAGCTCTGGTGCTGAAATCTGATGGTCCCACCTCTCCGTGCTGGCGGGCAATAATAGTGGTCTCTGTCACAAGTACTGCACAGATACACTCGAGTAAAGTCACCCACTGAATAGACACTGCTTTGTTGACAACAGAAACTCGCAGCTCTGCAATCAAAGTATGGGCCATGTGTCAAAATCTATTCTCTACCCACGTCTGGACACAACACTGACACAACAACCACATCATACAGACAGGTCAGATCTCTCTGACCAAACAGCACATTTACCATGGTGGTTTTACATCAGATAGATCCTCCCAGACTATAGATTCTGAAAAATATTTATTAGTTTTCTGCTCTAAAAGAGGATAGGTAATATGTTTCATTATTCTCAACACCTGATCTGTCTTGCATAATCCTTGTTGGAGTTTATGTACATTGTTGGTCCCTAGACCCTGACTAGGGCGGGGGGGTCTAGAGCAAATCCCTACTTGTTTGTAAGGCTAGATTTCGATATGGCAGTATCAAATCACTCGAACATGAAACAATATTCAAAATATATAAGGAAATAATTTCAATCTTACCAGATTATGAATAAATAACACAGAATTGCTAGCAAAACTCAGCTGAGCTGCTGGCTATAGTATGGCGTCCCTAAACTTCTTACACTTTCTTTCATATGGAAATCACCACACTTTAAAATCTGTGTCTATCACTGAACAACTATTGAAGAATGGCCCCACTTTCGCGTCTGAGCGCTAATGATATGATTGTCTGTGGCCAATCACTGCCTAGGTTTATTTTAAATTCAAATTTCCTACCATAAAGTCATTTCAGTCATGCTTCAGTCAAGTATGGATGGTTATCTGTTAGTCTGTCCGTCTCTACTTGTGTTTCTACAAAATGTACTCGATTTTTGAACCAACCTTTCTCTCCCCTCCAAAATTTTGTCGTTAAAAGTTATTTTTAGACACAGCCACCACAAATATCCCTTCTCTTCCATACTACGTAGATTTGAACACCTGCGTTTCGAGGTCGTGTTTTTTTGTGCAATTAGCGACACTTTTAGATTCAATACAGTCTGTCGATGATGTGAACAACACTGTCTTTTGTCATTATCTTCAATATTATCTATCCGTCTGTAAAAGTAAGAACATATTAGTTCACTGCTCAGAATAGGCCATCCGGCCAGCTAATTTTTATATTCCTAACATTAATATTAAGAAAAAAAGTACTTTTTAAATTTTGTAATATTCCAAACATCTGCGTTTTAGCCGCTGAATTCAAATCAAGGGCTTGGTATTGCAAAAGCGTCCAATAAATGACTGTGGCGTATTATATCTAAGGTCCCTTCTGTCGAGTTGCTTACTTTTTATGTCAACTTGGGAAACGTGACTTTTCTCCGTTTCCCCCCCAATTGCGTCTCCTTAGCCTTTCTAGTCTCACGCAATCTTTCCAGTCATATTTTTTTCCTTTTTGATCCGCCGTTCCCCTCCTGTTTAGCAAGTCAATTGTAGATATCATCCATGTCTTGAGGATTCCATTTTGTTTACATGTTTTACTACTTTCCATTTCATCAGCCACTAGTGTTGGTTTTTTTACAGGCAAAAATTGTAGTCACATATTGCATGCTTTTATGATTGTTCCTCTAGTTCGAGTTTTCGGTTATTTAACCCGAATTATTAGATATGTTAAAATCGGTTACCCATCTCCATTACATAGTTACTTATCCATGCCCACTGATGACCATCCCCATTGACTTTATTTTATGTTCATACCCATTTATTGCTATTATGTTTACGATATTTTCATGATTTACTTAAGGGGAGGTTAAACCCCCAAAATGAAAAACACAGAATTATAAGTTAATATCTATATCAGGTCATTCATACTAGCAAAGTGACTGAAAAAAATACAAAACATTGAGGTATATACTAAAAACGTGCAATCTATGGCGGAAAAACAGTGAAAAAAAGGCAAATTTTAGCTTTTTGGGGTATTTTGTTGCCCAAGATATCTCAAATGTGAGTACAACTTGAGTTATGAAATTTGGCTGTTTCATTTGTTAATATATGATAATTATTGTGTACTAAAATAATTTTGATTGGTTTGATTATCTAGAGTTATTTTTTTTTGGATTTTAACATACCAATCGAAAAAAAAGTTGAAATTTTTAAGGGGGGTATCTTAGCTATTTCCCAAACAGTTTTTGTAGTTTGTTAACATATATCTTTATATTTTAGTTTATTTTAATGAGCGCTATGTGTACAGCATGTGGCCCAAAATTTACTGCTGTATCAATAATAGATTTTGAAAAATCATGGGCAACGTGCCCACATTTGTGTGAAAAAATGAGGTTTTGAGAAAATTAAGAAAAAAGGGAGGAATTACACTTTTACACAAAATTTACTCACCTCAGTATCCCCCTGCTATGTAGGAATCATCTCTGGTATTTTCCTTTAATGATTCCATGTTCTGTGTCATACTTTGCAGCTTACTTTTCATTAAATTCTTCATTTCAGCAGACTGTATGCGCTTTTCGTCAGTTTCCGAAAAATACATCCTTTCTCTGGTAGACATGTACTATGTGGGGGGAAGCAATTGCTCTACCCTCAGCAGACTCAGTACATGTAGGACAGGCTTTGCTCTCAATATTCTTAAGATTAGGATACCCTTATCAGATATTAACTGACAATGGTTCACAATTCAGAGGGAAACTGATGGAGGAAGTTTTTAGGATTTTTCAAAATATTCTCGTCCGCACATTTTATCATCCACAATGGATTGGACAAGTGGAAAGATATAACCGGGACTCTACTTACAAAATTATGTAAGATCGCACAGGAGAAACCAGAAATCCTGTGATTCGTTCTTACCTGCAGCTTTATTTGCGCATAAGGAGGTACCCTACTACTCTACTGGAATACCTCCAGCCACATTATTATTTCGATGAACAATCAAAGGACCCCATGGTTAATAAAAATTACCCAGTCAAAATTATTTTTACACATGAAACTATGTTTGAAAAACTTGAATTCTGTTTGCTTCAGGGAAATGAATATGGTACCGAAAATTAAAATCCATGCATTAGAAGCTATATAGCATCACAAATATACCAATTTCTATATTTTACATATATAATTAGGTAAAAAAAACACTTACCTGACATACTTTAAAAATTTATATAAAATCATCCACAAAGGTTTTAGTGAAAATAAACATACAGAAATGTGGGCAAATGAATGTACTTTCCAGTGCAATATGTATCTAAAATTTGATATTTTCAATGAAATTCTTCATTTTTGGGGGTTAAACCTCCCCTTAATAATTTGCCCTTTGTATTACCACCGAGTTTTGTGGTTTATTTTCATTATGACGGCCATGTTGTAAATCCGCCATTTTGGGCGTCCGCCATATTTTATGGGCACCCGCCATTTTTTTGTTCTTTCCCAGTTTTTTTTTTTTCATTTGCGACGTTAACTCGTTTCTCATGTTCTATCATGTTTTATAATTCGCATATGTTTTGAAAATATTGATGACTATCAACCCATAAAAGCGGTTGGCTAGTTAGTTGAAAATTGTTCCAGTACTTTTATATTTTTTTGCTCATTATTAGTGCTAGTTGTTCATATCATATCCTCCCCTGTCCTTCCATGTGCCCATTGACTATGTCCATCAGTCCCTACCCCTTCATAATTACTTCGTGAAATGTTCATGATAGTTTCATCCATTATTCCCATCCATTGTTTGTTGTATTCCTTCAGACATGATTTCTGGTGGGATACCTGAACCCCCATATTTTAGGGATTAGTCATTTTTTTTTAGGGACTAAAGTGTCTCCCTAACGGAGTACCCTTTGGTGGCCCCTGGGCGTATGTAGCCGTGTGGCCTACTACGCCACCCTTAGGATAGAAAGTACTTTAGCAAGTCAGATACACTAGGTACATGTATAGACTAGTTAGTACTCACATCTAGTCACAAACCATATGACATCATTTGTCATGGTACTCATGAGTCCATGATGTCATTAAATCTTGTGTGGATTTTCATACAAGATATACCGGAAAGTCCATAAACTGGAACTATGATTGGTCAACGCCCCCTGGTAATAATAAATTTGGTAGAGAGATTTTATAGTTAGTTGGTTTAGAGATTTAATTAACTGACTGTTGACCAAAAAGACCAATCATTAGTTAGTTTCCGGTCAAGGATAGAAAGAATAACATCCGCCCAAGTTGAGATCCCAAGAAGTCGAAAAACAGATGTAGATTTTATATTGAACCCAGAGAGCATATTGTATGCTCCAAAAATGTATTTGTTTTCAACAAATCTACAATTGAAAATAAACATTC
>JAMPIV010021369.1:0-21841 GCA_024509875.1 Oreohelix idahoensis
CAGTCAGTCACATTTTGCGCACCGTCATTTGCGCACTTTTTCTATTTTCGAGAGAGTACATTAACTTTCAACCACAGCTAAGGGGGTGCAACTGTGGTTGAAAGTTAGGCAATAATTGTATTGTTTCCCCTTATATGTACTCTCGCAAAAATAGAAAAGTGTGACGGCGTGCATTAAATCAACAGATAATCAAGATACTCTTCTGTCCAGTTTCATTCGGGAAATGGATTTTAACTCATCATTTCTCTTAAAAATGACCTTAAAATGTAAGTTTTTGTATTGTTTCTTCAAGACAAAATTTTAATTTAAAGTATTGCAGACTTATTATTATGGATCAAAATGATAAGATGGCTAAAAGGAAGAAACGATCGATTCATTCACAGCGAGCAAGCGAGACTATAGAAGAAGCAGCATGTAATACATGTAACAGAAACAACACACTATAATTAAAAACCTGCCAATTTTTGCTAGTAATCTATATTCGCAGTTCATATATCCCTTACTTTAAAACCATTATTTTATTGGAGTTACTTCGATCTTATTTTACGTTGTTTAAGTTATTGTATAACATTGGTTGGGTAAATGCTGGTCAAAACTTGACAGATAAAATGTGTCAAGAAAGGAAGCTGCATGCAAAGTTTCAGCTTTTTATGGTAAGTGGAACATATATATCTTGAGTGTCAAATATTTGAAACGTGACAAATATACAATGCCATTTTGATATTAAATAAAAGTGGTTAAAATGATGGTAGTCTTACGTATGTAAATACTCAGAGTTGTAGATTGTCTGTTATTTTTTCCTAGAAAGGAACCCAGAAGGTCACCAAAGTGTGCAAGGGGATCATGACGCTGGTTGTGTTGTTTGTCGGGACCACTCTGATAGTGACTATCGCGGGCAGCATGACCTGGCTGACCTTCCTCTACATGTTCTCATACATCAAGCTTGTGGTTACAGTTCTTAAGTACGTTCCTCAGGTGTGTTAACTCTTGATCTGTCTGTCTGTTTGCCTGCATGTCTACCTATCTATCTACTTAACTACCTACTTACCTACCTATCTACCTACATACCTACCTACTCAATCCCATCCACAAATGCAGCCACATAATCCACATACATATCCATTCACCTACCTGCCTGCCGGCTGCTTACCTAACAAACTACCTATCTGTCCTCTTGCCTGCCTCCCTGCGTGTCTACCTGCCTGCTCCCTGCATACCTACCTACGGACTTTCCTACCAACCTACCTACATACCTATCTACCAATCTACCTACATGTCATTCTGTTACTTTTACCTAATCTCTGCCTGTCTGCCTGTTTATCCTTAAAAAATTTTCCAACATTACATTATTTATATTAATTATAGATACAGTACATTATTTAAATGAAATTTATATAGTCTCAGTTTGAACATGACCATAATATTAAGAGTACCTGATCCTGCTTATCTAATGCTTATCTAACGTGGGAAAGATGACCTTGTATCAAATCTAATTGTTATTGTTAATCTTATATATATATATATATATATATATAAGTTAAATTTGCTAATATTGGTACTAACTAAAAGTCTTTAGGAAAACTAATGCTGGATGTCGGGTCGGGGTATTTGCATCATACCCAGTCTTTGGTTAACAATGTCACTTGCTCCTTATACAGGATTAATGGTGGACAAAAAGTTTCTTATTTTTCACAATGTAGTTTAAATTATAATTTTGTAGTTGATGAATCCCAGCAGGCCAGGTCTTTAATACTTAACTGGCCTGTGACGATGAAAGTTGTTCCTTAGGCCCACTTCTCACATGCTCTGAGGTAGTATGGTAGGCATCTCATTTCATAAAAAGTTTGACTTCTCCAGAACATCTGGCACTAGCACAGTGCCAGACAAAGAAACTCTGAAACCACAAAATTAGGCTATGTCTTAACATACTACCTAATCCACCATGTTTACAAGCAATAATACATGTAATTAAAAGACAGGGTCAGATCTCTCTGACCAACCCAGCACATCTACATCAAGGCTGTTATCAAGTAGCACTAGTTTCCCATTCCTTTCCTCTAGAGACTGCACTGCATCTGAAATATTTTCATTAATCTCTTTTTTCCATATAATAAGTTGGGTGATATGTTTCCACCTGACCACCTGAAAAGAAACATCTGTATTCTACATTTCTGATAGTGTATCATATTATAATTCAACCTCTAGGCCCTGGACAGTCGGCTGGGGACCTAGAATAAGTACTCACTTGTCGTAATCATTTTTCATTATATGGCAGTATCAATCACTCAGAATTGTTAAATAAAAGGTTAATAATTTTAGCCTTACCACAATTCAGAATAAAACACACAGATACGCTGAAATAGCACAAACTCAGCTGAGCTGCTGGCTAGACTAGGGCGTCCCATTATTATTAGTATATATTCAATGGACGACAAATTTCTTAGCCTCAACGATCTGCTCGTATGGACAGTCTTCAAAAAATGGCAACTCGCCGGCAACTATTTCGTCTATGAGAGTACGCCCCTTCTAGAATTTAAAAACTTCAACACATAAATGTCCAATTTTGGGTCAAAATGTGTAGTATTTTTCTGTCGGTCCGGTCTGTTCCTTATTCTTTCCTCCTTGTCTCCCCTAGTCTACATGTACTTGTTTTTCTGCTTTAGTCTCAAGGACGCGTCAAATGTAACTTTAGTGAATGCAAAACTAACATGTGTTTGCGAGTCTGCATCGAGCAAATCAGTCTTTTGTCAATAACTTCCGAATTATCTGTCCGTCTTTTTTATTTGAAAGCATATTATTTGTCAGGAAAAGATAGGCTATCAAACTAGCTAATTTTTGTGATTCTAAACCTATTAATAAGAAATTCCATATTTTTTCCATGTTAGTCTTGAAATCTTTACTACCACGCGTTCACTTCTTTTCCATGTGCTGTCCAGCTATTTTCGAGAGTTTTACGTCATTCTAAATAAGAGCTAAGTCTGTTTTCGTAACCTTAGTGGCTACATGTTCTTACTTTACCTCGTATTTCAAACACTAACTACGAGTTCGCGCGTATGTTAGGCTTAGATTCAAACGCTTGCAGACAGCATCATTTTTTTTCTCCTTTCCTACCCCGTCTAAACGAATAGGCCTTTCGCGTCCCCATGTTATAATTAGTTTTTTTCTTTTTCTAATGAGACTAGAAACGATAGTACGATCTACCAAATTAACGCGCTTGTGGCGTAGGCGAAAAAGCCGCAGCTTAAGTTAACTATATTTTATCCCTACAATTTATTTTAACGTTTATCTTTATAAATGGAGGATTTTAGCGCTGTATCAATGTATCCCATCACACATCTCCCCACTTGAGAACATGCACTAATGCAAGTTCCAAAACCAGTGATACACATAGATAAAATCAACTCCTTACGCCTGCTGGATACTCTAAATTTGATCACAGGGGTGCCTACTGAGGAAATCTGCACCGATGTTCTTTGACCCCGGAATATATTTAATGGTAAATTGATATGGCTGTAATAATATAGACCATCGTAATAATCTGGCATTTTCATGCTTGGCCTGTGATAAGAATACGAGAGGCTGATGATCCGTCTGGACCACGAATGTTCTCCCATATAGATAGATTTGGAACTTTTTTATCGCCCAGATTAACGCTAAACACTCTTTTTCGCTTGTGGAATAACCTTATTCTGCTTTGTTCAACTTGCGGCTAGCATAAGCGACTGGGTTCAGTTCCCCATTGGGTGAAGAGGACCTTTGCAACAAAGTAGCCCCCAGGCCTATATTGCTTGCGTCCGTTCTCACCACAAAATCCTGAGTCAAATTAGGCAATTTGAGAATAGGCTTGCTAGTGAGTTTTTCCTTTAACTCTTGGAATGCCAATTCACACTGCGCTGACCAAACAATTTTTATCTGGATTTCCCTTGCGAGTCAAGTCAGTCAGAGGAGCACATATAGAGTTAAAATTTTTGATATATTTTTGGTAAAACCCACATAACGACACGAATGATCGCACGTCTTTCTTTGTTTGAGGTCTAGGTGCTCTCTGCAGTTTTTCCAAGTTCTTGGGATCAGGGGTCATGTTACCCTGATATACAGTATGTCCCAAGAATTCCAACTCTTTGCATCCAATACAACATTTTGTTGGTCTAGCAGTCAAGTTCGCTTCTCTGAGCCTATCAAATAGCATATTCAGAGAGTTAACTTGTTCTTCAAATGTTTCTGTGGCGATGAGGATATCATCCATGAAATTCGTGATACATGGATTATTCAAGGGATCCAACAATTTGCGCATCATTCTAGAGAACACACTAGGAGCATTTTTCAATCCGAATGGCAACATGTTGAATTCGTAATGCCCTTCCGAGGTGCTAAAAGCTAAATAAGGTCGAACCTCAGGCTTCACTGGAATCTGGTAATAGCCTTTGCTAAGATCCACCTTCGAAAAATATTTTGCTTCGTTCAGTCTGGCAAATAACTGTTTTGTGTCCGGTAATGGATCCACGTGACCTTCTGTGACAGCATTCAGTTTCCTGTAATCTATGCACAGTCTATGTTCCCCAGACGGTTTCCTCAACAAAACTACACTGGAATTATAGGAAGATTCACTGTGAGAAATAATCCCTTCTTTCAACAAATAATCTATCTCCTCTTTCAATGCTTTCTCCTTAGCGAACGGAACAGAATAGGCTCTCATACAGATTGGTGTTGAGTCTACCAGCTTCATATCATACTCTAGCAAATTAGTATGCCCCGGTTTGTCTGTTAACACATCTGTATGTTCCTCCATGTTGAGGATTGCTTCATGTCTGCAGCATGGCGCATTCCTCAAATGATTATATCTACGCGACTGATGTCGATGATTGTTTCATGTCTACAGGCATTTGGATTTGTGCACGATCCGAATGACTGTATCATGGAACACCTCAAACGAATAGAGATATATCTCATCGACCGATGTCGATGATTGTTGCATGTGTGCAAGCATTTGAGTTTGGCCAACTCGGATTACTGCACCGTGGAACATCGCAATTGAATATATATTAACGACGTAGTATGCATATCACTATGCATGACGCGTATGTCTTTATAACGTCATTCGACTTGTGGGTTTTGACCCGAAGGGCAGTGTGTTTCAGAAGTGTGGCCATTGCCACTTATATTGTGTGGTATAACCACTGGAAAGTGTGTGGCGTTATCCACTTTTTAATTGTGTGGCTAGGAAGCCATTTGAGCAGTGTATTTCTTGAACCAAACGTAAGTCGTCGTATGAATAACGCAGTTTGCATAATTATGGCAGATTAGCCTGGCGTGGTATGCCAAAGGAACATTATGTTACTAGCAATAGTGTAAGACTAGTATAGATGGATATTGTACAGCTAGCGGCAAGCGTAAGCCTAGTGTAACGGATATTAAACGACTAGCAGTAGACGTAAGCCTAGCATAATAAGTGGATTGCAGAACTAGCAGGATAGTTAAGTCTAGTTAGCCTCTGAATTTATGCCAAAGGACATTGGCCGTTAAAAGGAACTGACCTCTAACCAGAACTCTAGATAGAGATTGTGAACATGTGTTTATGAACTAATGAGAACTCTTACAGATCGTACATGAATGTGATGTGACTTTTGTTCCCATGTAGTTGGTGTCTGCTCATGGTATGAAATTACTAATTAAATATTTTAAGTCGTCAAAATCACAGTCTTATCAACTGTCGTATTCGGAGTTGAGTTAAATGCTATTTATCTTCAACTGATCATGACCAGTGATGATTAATGTCTTAACACGCTGCATCTCACACTGCCAATATAATCAATAAGACAAGAGACTAATACAGGTCAGTCAAGGGTCGAATATTTAATATGAAACATGTTCAGCACAGAATGTATCACAAGGGTTAAAGCAGACATTATCGATACCAACGGACAGTATTACGGAATCCTACAAAAGTGATAAGAACCCGAGGGACTTTGACTCTATAAACTGAATACGCATATAATAACTTGGTCATCCACAAATACTAGAAGTCATCGAAGCACCCAGAATATACTGGGGTCCCGGAAGAGCCCTTAACATACTGGTGTCAGAAAGTGTCTGGATTTCGTGAATACTGGATTCCCCCCTTCAAGTATCGAAGAAAGTTAAACTGATGATGAACGTTTTAAATGCAAAATCATTCATTCAATCCTAACCGGCAACTGAAATGCGCAGGACAGAAAGTGACGTCACTACATCGATGCCGTCAACGTTAGCAGACAACATTGCCTGAGAGAATCCGAATTTTCTTCCACCAAAGAGACTGATTCATGCAGATAGAACGGTAATCTTCCACTCGAGAACCTGAACCAGTGGAGAATGTATCTCTTCATCAAATTCATCTGAGACTGCGACGCAGATCGATTGAAGAAACTACGTTCCAAGACCGAAGCAATACTTTCAAACGGTTACCCTGCTGCGAAGGTCAAGGTCTACCATCAATGGACCTCAGCTGTTGAAGACACTTGGATTAGAATTACATGCATTCATGTATTTCTCAGAGGGACAACTAAACAGATAAGTTCTTGATTTTACTTGGGCGCTTGAACATTATCATATTGTCCTTGCATTACCTCTGGTCTACAGTTCATCATCACTTGACTTACTTTTTACTATCATCTGTGTTTCCCCATTCATGTTTATCCGTATATTTGTATACTCGTCGTGTTTAATATTGACTGGAATTTTCCCAGGAAAGCTTCAGTGAATGTTAACTTCTATTAGATTTACATGCTTATTTTGCTAACTGAGGATCTGACTGATTATATTTTTTCTTTTGAGTCAGGAAATAAATGTTTCTTCAGTTAGCATTATAACCATATTTTGTGTACTTAGCAGTCTCGTCAATTGAATTACGTCCTCTTTATTTACGTAACCTAATTTCAGTACTGTTGACAATTGTTGTCGTGTGTGATCTAAAACTTCTTTGTCTACACGTTCGTTTATGACGACTTGTCTTGTTATATTTTTGTAATGTAAATTCTTTCTTTCTTTTACTGATTACTGTTTATAAGTCTCCTTTATTTACTTTATAAGTGTAAAGTGTTGTTGTATAACTGAAAAAATCATTTCATTGTAACTCATTTGATTGTTTTCACTGTCTTTGTCACATGTTCTTGGAACTTGTTTGTTATTGATTAATATATTCATGTACATATTATAGTGAGTTCTATAATCCTGGTGTATATTATAGACTATTGAAGGTACTCAGAAACCTATTATCATGTCTACACTACAGGAATTCATTGATATTGGGAAAAGTTATGGAAAATCAGGGGCGGAACTACAAAGTTTTGCAGATACAAAATATGATGAATATTTATCGTGTCTGGAAAGAATGGAACAGCGCGAAATGACTAAACGAGCTGATGAGCTTAGGAGATTTGAATTAACCCAAGAGAGGGAAATAAAAGAAAAAGAGATGGCTCAGAAGGAAAAAGAAATATCCATGAAATTGGAATTAGAACGATTGACTATAGCTCAACAAGAGAAAGACAGAGAGCAGAAAGATAAAGAATTAGCTCAACAAGAAAAAGACAGAGAATTTGAGAAGGAAAGAATGGCACAACGAGATAAAGAAATGGAATTAAGGAGAATGGAACTTATGCAACTGGATCAAGCACATAAAAATGCCATGGAAATGGAAACATTAAAACTTCATGCAGAAAAAGAAAAAGCTTTAGAATTAGCTAAAGTGCAGTCTGAACAGACTAAGACTGCGGCTGCTACAAATATTTTTTATCCTAAGTTAAAAATGCCACATTTTGACCAGACTCGCGATTGTGTTGACTCTTTCATATCTAGATTCATCATCAAGGTCACAGCTCTGAACATACCCAAGGAAAGATGGAGCAGTCTTTTACTTGATTTTTTGACTGGTGACTCACTTAAATGTTATGCTGCGAGATAAGGTTTTATCCGCATGCAGCACTGAATTAGAAGCATTTTTACAGGAAAGACATCCTAATTCTATCGATGAGTATGAAAAACTCGGAAGACAGTATCAAACCGCACATCAGAATAAAGATCTTCATAGATCGACTATTCGAGATCCTATGCCTGTGTGCGCTGCACAACATGATCACAGACCTCGATCGAAGAGCTTTGATGGACGTTGTCGTTCAGATTATTATCAATCCGACAGAGGTTTTTATAACTTCCGTCGTCATCGCTCTCCTTCGAATTCATATCGACGAGGTTATAGAGGATATTCACCTCATGATCGTGGGTATCACAGAGGCAGGGATTATGATGGTTCACATCAAAAAGGATACTATAAACAGAGATCATCTTATGGTAGAGATGCCAGGAAAGATGACTCTACTGATTTTTATTATAGCAATAAAAAGTCAGTCAATAATAACAAAGGTAATGCCAGATCTCCAAATAAACAGAGACATGCAAATAGTTGCAGTGTTAAAAAGGAAAAAGGTAATGATGATAATGATCATGCGAACGCATGTATGGTAATGAATGATACATGTTATGAGTGTCAGTCGAAAAACAGATTAAAGTCTACAATTACACTTGATTGTGGTCATTGTATGCCAACAATGTCGGCATGTGTAAATGTCGGTTATCTTACATTTCATCCCGGAATATTAGATGGTAAGGTAGTGAGAGTTTTGCGTGACACGGGGTCTTCAACGATAGGCATTAAGCACTCGCTTATCGAGCCCTCTGGTTTTACAGGCAAATCAGTTAAGTGTGTCACATTTGGTGGGAATATAGAAACATTCCCTGTGGCACGAGTATACATTGATACTCCTTTTTACACAGGCACTGTCTATGCCTGCGGCTTGAGAGCACCCATAACTGAAATTATAATAGGAAACATACCAGGAGTTAAAGATTGCACTCCCCAGGAGATTGCAATGTGGGTTGAATCTCACCCACAGGTGGCAAATGCTGTTGTAACGAGAGCACAACAGTTAGCTACGGACATGGCTACACCACCTCCTCCTATAATGGATACAATTATGTCTCAAGTTGGCACTGTTTCACCTTCTGTTTTTGCAGAAAAACAGAAGAGGGACCCAACTTTACAAGGATTGTTTAGCCGAGCAGAACAAAAAACTATTAAATACACAAGAGGGGCTAAACAATGGTTCAAGATAAAGAAATCAATACTCACTAGATATTATGATGATGGCAAAACAATTATACATCAAGTGATAGTACCTAAAGAATACAGACCATTGGTCCTACAAACAGGTCATGACTCCCCTATGGCAGGGCATATGGGGATCAAAAGAACATTGTTTCGTGTTACGTCACAATTTTATTGGCCTGGGGTTAATAAAGATACAAAGTTATACTGCAAATCATGTACAACATGCCAAGGTATAGCACGTAAGGGCAGGTTCCATACGGCACCCTTACAGATTACAGACGTGCCTGAGAGAGACCTTTCAAAAAGATTGCAGTAGATATAGTGGGTCCGTTATCAATTGTTTCAAATAATGGATTTCGTTATATTTTAACTTGCGTAGATCTTTGCACGCGTTGGCCAGAGGCCATACCGTTGAAAACCATCACAACTGCATCCGTGTCTGATGCATTATTTTCGATATTTTGTCGAATCGGTTTTCCGGAGGATATATTGTCAGATCAAGGATCACAATTTACTTCCAACATCATGAGGGATTTAGAATCCATGCTATCTGTTCACCACTCGTTTTGTAGTGCGTATAGGCCTCAATCAAACGGTGTGTGCGAGCGCTACAATAGCACTCTAAAACAGATGTTATCTAAGATAACTGAAGAATGCCCTCGTGAATGGGATCGGCTTCTGCCGGCGGCCCTCTTCGCTTTTCGTGAAGTGCCTCACGAGAGCACGGGATGGTCTCCGTTCGAATTGGTTTATGGTTCGAATCCTCGCGGACCAATGATGATACTCAAGGATTTGTTGATTGGAGCATCAATTGATACAGCCACTCGAAACAGCTACGAGTTAGTGATTGATCTCCGACAACGAATCATCGATGCGTGCACTTATGCATCCCAGAGTATAAAATCAGCCACTCAACGATCAAGATTATTACATAATCAAAAGAGAATATTAAGATCATTTAAACCAGGGGAAAAAGTTTGGTTGTTGCTACCTCATAACGATAACAAATTACTGATATCATGGCAAGGTCCATTTGATGTTATCAAACAAGTCACAGATGTTGACTACTCGGTAAACGTTAGAGGTAAAATCAAAACCTTCCATGTCAACATGCTAAAATAAGCAGTTGAAAGACCACAGGAATTAATTCCTATTATTAACTCTATTGATGATTCTTCACATCATACTGCTTCTTTTGCAGTTGTTCATGAAGAAGATACTACTTCGTCTATCCCTTTACAATTCCAACTACCTTCTTTGCAATCATCGGAGTCTTGGAAAGACGTGACTATTTCTTCTTCACTATCTTCGTCACAACAAGATCAAGTTCGGGATATTCTTATTTCTTTCAATGATGTTCTCACCGACCTTCCAGGTCAGACATCGCTTATATCCCATGATATTACTCTTACTGATTATAAACCTATCAAACTTAGACCCTATCCTATATCTTTACACCACAAAGATAGGGTGGAAAAAGAGTTAAAAGAGATGATACGTTTAGGTGTGATATCTCCTTCGGAATCACCATATGCATTCCCAATGGTGATAGTTAAAAAGAAGGATGATTCTTTACGTATTTGTATTGATTTTAGGCGATTGAATAAAATTACAATCACAGACGGGGAGCCTATGCCACTTTTAGATGATCTTTTGTCAGAATTATCTAATGCTACCTTCTTTAGCAAACTAGATCTCTCTAAAGGCTACTGGCAAATTCCTCTTGCCGAAAATGCCAAACCTTACACAGCTTTCACAACTTTTGGGCTCTACCAATGGAATTATATGTGTTTTGGGTTAGTGAATGCGCCAGCGACGTTTGTGCGCATGATGCGCCGCCTTCTTGGCGATCGTAAAGATGTCATCACGTACATCGATGACATCTGCCTATTTCATGACTCGTGGGAAGACCATATTGATGGTTTAACTTCCCTTCTACATACGTTACGTATGCATGGTTTGACTGTGCGACCTTCAAAGGTCCAAATTGGTTGTCAGGAAATTTCTTTTCTTGGTCACCGCATAGGTAACCACAAACTGTATCCTGACGACAATACAGTCAAAAGAATTCTAGAGATTTCTACCCCTTCTACTAAGAAACAAGTTAGAAGCCTTTTAGGCCTAATAAACTATTACCATAAGTTCATCCCGCATTTCGCACAACTATCTACACCTTTGTCCGCACTGTTGACCAAAGGTAGTCCTAATAAGGTACGTTGGACAAAGATTGCGAAAGCGCTTTGGTAACAATTAAGAAATTATTTAGCAATGCACCTATTTTGTTATTACCGAATATACGTATTCCATTCATATCAGATGTCTCGAGTTACTCAATGGGTGGTTGTTTGCTGCAATGTTACAAGGAAACACTCCATCCATGTTTCTATGTGTCGAGGAAACTGACTCCGGCTGAACAGAAGTATGCGACAGGTGAACGTGAGCTCCTGTCTATGGTCTGGTGCCTGGAGAAGCTGTCAAGATATCTCATCGGCACGCACTTTTACATTATGACAGACCATAGTCCTCTTACTTACATAACAGCTAGAACAATGCGTAACGCTAGAATACACCGATGGTATTTGTTAATTCAAGAATTTTCATTTACGATCCTGCCTATTGCTGGATCAGACAATAACTTGGCAGATCTTTTATCGCGCAACGTCTCTGAGAAGAAATTGAATTAACTCTTTAGTCACCATGTTGGCAAGTGCTATTAATCATAGTTATAAGTAGGTAGTACTAATATTGATATGTTCGGGAGAAGGGCGTCTTCTCCATCACTATCATCCGTGCCACAAGTGTCACGTTTGGAAGTGAGGGGGATGATGTTGAGGATTGCTTCATGTCTGCAGCATGGCGCATTCCTCAAATGATTATATCTACGCGACTGATGTCGATGATTGTTTCATGTCTACAGGCATTTGGATTTGTGCACGATCCGAATGACTGTATCATGGAACACCTCAAACGAATAGAGATATATCTCATCGACCGATGTCGATGATTGTTGCATGTGTGCAAGCATTTGAGTTTGGCCAACTCGGATTACTGCACCGTGGAACATCGCAATTGAATATATATTAACAACGTAGTATGCATATCACTATTCATGACGCGTATGTCTTTTATAACGTCATTCGACTTGTGGGTTTTGACCCGAAGGGCAGTGTGTTTCAGAAGTGTGGCCATTGCCACTTATATTGTGTGGTATAACCACTGGAAAGTGTGTGGCGTTGTCCACTTTTTAATTGTGTGGCTAGGAAGCCATTTGAGCAGTGTATTTCTTGAACCAAACGTAAGTCGTCGTATGAATAACGCAGTTTGCATAATTATGGCAGATTAGCCTGGCGTGGTATGCCAAAGGAACATTATGTTACTAGCAATAGTGTAAGACTAGTATAGATGGATATTGTACAGCTAGCGGCAAGCGTAAGCCTAGTGTAACGGATATTAAACGACTAGCAGTAGACGTAAGCCTAGCATAATAAGTGGATTGCAGAACTAGCAGGATAGTTAAGTCTAGTTAGCCTCTGAATTTATGCCAAAGGACATTGGCCGTTAAAAGGAACTGACCTCTAACCAGAACTCTAGATAGAGATTGTGAACATGTGTTTATGAACTAATGAGAACTCTTACAGATCGTACATGAATGTGATGTGACTTTTGTTCCCATGTAGTTGGTGTCTGCTCATGGTATGAAATTACTAATTAAATATTTTAAGTCGTCAAAATCACAGTCTTATCAACTGTCATATTCGGAGTTGAGTTAAATGCTATTTATCTTCAACTGATCATGACCAGTGATGATTAATGTCTTAACACGCTGCATCTCACACTGCCAATATAATCAATAAGACAAGAGACTAATACAGGTCAGTCAAGGGTCGAATATTTAATATGAAACATGTTCAGCACAGAATGTATCACAAGGGTTAAAGCAGACATTATCGATACCAACGGACAGTATTACGGAATCCTACAAAAGTGATAAGAACCCGAGGGACTTTGACTCTATAAACTGAATACGCATATAATAACTTGGTCATCCACAAATACTAGAAGTCATCGAAGCACCCAGAATATACTGGGGTCCCGGAAGAGCCCTTAACACTCCAGAACCTGTTGAACTCTCTCCCTCTGATTAGTAGTCAGGTGCTTACTGACTTTTACCTGTGCGGCTGTCTCACATGGGTGCAATGGGTATTCATGTGAGGTGAGTGGTTCCTTTTTCATTTCGGTTGCGATAGCCAAGGTCAGTAGAGGGGTGCCTTCTTGGATTTGTCTGTCCAGATACTTCTTTAAAAGGTTTACATGGTATATTTTCTCCTTCCCCTTTTTGTCAATCTTATAATTTGTTCTAGACACCTTCTCTAGAACTGTATATGGACCTTGCCATCCAATTTGCAACTTATTATTGCTGCCGGGTAGTAGAAGAAGTACTTTCTCTCCCACAGCTAATTCTCTGTCCTTTATTTTCTTATTGAAATAAGCTGCATGTTTCTTCCTGGCTTGTCTCAAATTATCATTTGCCAGTTTCCATCCAGCTTTCAGATGAGTGGTCAGCTCGTTCACATAGTTATATGATGAGGTAACAGTCTCTTCTGCCTTCTCATCTGTCCAGGTCCTCAATAAGTTACATATGGACTTTTAATTTTTCTGACATATTGTGCATAATATTGGAAGCCTTATTTTGAGGACGTTTCTTCCTCTTGTCATCACATAATAATCTTCCACTACCAATTCTTTTCTTGGGGTTGTCTCCCCACTTTAAATTCCTCGTGAGAGATCTTCTCTCTCTTTTATTTTCCTCCAGTTCACATAATTCCGACCGAGGGATTGTCGGCTTATTCTGGGGTAAAACATCTCTTTGTACTCGTCGCATAGTGGCCATGTTAATACATTCAAGTGAAGACTGGGTGTGAAAAGGGGGCTCTTATTCAACTTTGTCTACTTTATTATAATTATTTTTCCTTCCAGGCCTAAGTTTGCCCCGTGGCGTTTCTAGGTCCTGTAAATTTTTTCCCTTTGTGGGTGTTCCCTCATGAAACATGCCACATGCTTCTACAAAGTTCTCAATATCGACATTTACGTCGGGCCAATATTTTTGAGCAACCTATTGTCAGATGGTACCTATTTTCTCATGGTCACCATCTTTTCCAACATGTAAGCTCCTTATTAATTTTGCCCTATATGCCTTGGGAAGTACCAACTGTCCGTAACCAGTGGATCCAGTTCCTGTCTTCCTGTATAATAATTTGTTCTTCATATAATAATCTCCCTTGCTTGGAGGTGTGTGACATTTGGGCAATTTTTTAAAACATGGCTCGAGTGTCCTATCCTCAGCCTGCGCCTTCCTCATCTCCTCTGGATGAGCATTTATAGGTTCACCTTCTTCCTCCTTTGACTGTGACCTGGTCTGCACTGTCGCCATGATCACAGGTCTCTTGGGATTCCCCAAGAAGACGTATCTACACCCCAATATCAGAGGGTAGATTGGTTCATCTATCACTGCTGCTCTGATTTCTCCTTCCACATAGCGAGTTTTCACCGTTATCCTTGCGATGGGAAGTGTCATGAGTGGTATGTCCTTAGTCGCCCCTTGTATTTCCACTGTTTCGGTGGTATACTGATCAGGGTTCACTAGGCTAGACCTCACAACTGAATCAAAATCCAAACCTGTATCATATAGGCACCTTGTGGTGACCCCGTTACAAACAACATCCTCACAAACTGGGGGGTGATAAGGTTCCTGCTGTCCAGTAAGTTTAACCTTTAATCTCTGGTTCCCCGATTTCATTGCAGCAATGTTAGAAGGTTTCCTTTTACAAACTTCGGTGTTATGGTTGTCCTTCCTACACCATTTACACCACCTCTTTCCTTGGTTAAAAGGTTTTCTTTCATTATACCTTTGGTCATTGAACTGTGAGTTTCTATCACGATAATCATTTCGTGGCCTATCAAAGTTAGTCCTACCTTTATTACCTTGTTCCTTGGTATCAAATTTATTAAAGTGCTGTGTGGCCTTAAAATTCTCTATATGTTTCTTTTTAGTGCCAGCTACCTCTGCCTGGGCTGCTTGATACCTCTCAGCGATATTCAATACCTCACCCAACCTCTCTGCACCTTGTTCCATGAGAAACTTTCTCACGTCTGGAGCCATGGACTCTCTTAATTGCTCTATCATGATCATTTCTTTAAGATCTTGGGTCTTCCCCAGAGCAGTCCATTTCTCCAAATAGGTTTCCAGTCTGGCAGAGAATTGGTGGTATGTCTCCCCAGACTAAAGCTTGGCATTTCTAAACTTCTTACGATAAAATTACCATTCTTTTCATATCTTAATAACAGAGCCTGCTTTAGCATGTCATAATTGTCTTGGTCGTCTCTATTCATTTTTGCAAACGCTTCATAAGATGTACACCTAAGCTCCTGGGATAACTTTAGGCTCCACCTTTCTCTCTCTAACCCATACGTAGTAGCCAAAAGTTCATACCTATTTAGAAAACTTTCTATGTCATCGTCTTTCTCAACAAAATGGTCTAAATGAAAACCCATAGCTGAGGTTGAGGCTCCCTGACTAGCAGTGGCATCGGAGGGAAAGGGGCTGGCACCATTTTCAGGAGCATGGCCTTGTACTTCCAACTCCCTTAGTCGTAACTCGTGCTCCCTTTGTAATCTCCTATCTTCTGCTTCCCTTTCAGCAGCCTGTCTCTTTTCCTCTCTTTCAGCAGCCTGTCTCTTTTCCTCTCTTTCAGCAGCCTGTCTCTTTTCCTCTGCTTCCCTTTCAGCAGCCTGTCTCTTTTCCTCTGCTTCCCTTTCAGCAGCCTGTCTCTTTTCATCTGCTTCTAATTTCTTCTCTTCCAATTGGAGCCGCTTTATTTCAGCTACCCTATCTGCCTCCAATGCCTTAGCCTCTTTGTCAGCCTCAATCTGCAGCCTCTTAAGTTCTTTGTCAGCCTCAATTTGTAACTTCTTCTCTTCAGCTAACCTCCTATCTTCCCTTTCAATATACTTGTCACATTCTGAAGTTACATATTGGATCAAAGCCTGACCCTCCATATTCATTTCTTTAGCAATCAGCACAGCAGCCGATCTGAATTTGGCTAGATCTGCCATCCTGTATAACAATTCTAATAATGTTCTAAGATAGATTACAAAACTCTAATTAAGAAAGTGACACACTAATTATTTACTACTGGCTGTGAAGATTCATCAACTTTTACTCTCCACCTTAATTATTTCTTATGAATAACTTTTAATTTTAGGGACACTGTTGAATTTATACAAACTTATACCCCAATAGTTTAATTCCCGGACCAGGAGACCACAATATATGTGGTGGGTTTTGATGTTATTAGTGTGGTTGCTAGGTTACTTAGTGTACTGAATGAGGTCAGCTGTGAAGGTCCCTGAGGATAACAGTTTATGTGAGTTTACAGAGTACCTTACTACTACCACCTATGACCTCAAGCAGACTTATTTGTGATTTATATGACTGATAGCTACGTTTAATGTCTAGGGTAATGAAATGTGGTGTTGTAAAGGGCAATTTTTACTATCTTGCAATATAATACATTTATATACTTATTATGTTCGCAAATATTTTGTAATCAAAGTATTTCCTTTTTAAGTGCTTAAGGAGAAGTCATTTTTGAGTTACTTCCCTTGAAAGTAGTTCCGTCATCTTCGATCGGACTCCGCGGACGAGTCCAGGCCTACTGCGATTTATTCTTTGGCTGGGTAGGAATAGATTGTTCTTGCTTCAGTATATCTATGGCCTGAATTTATACGTAGTGTTTGTATGAGTAGGACGAGTCTGTCTTATATATGGATATCTTTACATTTCTAAGTCGAACTATGTTGGTTGTCGCTAGAAAAGGTCAAAGGCTATGCAGCGGAAGTATCGCTAGCAAGGGGTGTGATCCATGGCCGTCATCCTGTCTGGATGTCGAATTTTGTTGTAGCAGGCCTATCGCCGAAAAAGTGATCGATAAGTCAATGGGGAAAAGTGATAGTCATTTAGACATGTTGTATGTACTTTACCCCAGTGTTTATTCTCTTTTGCCAAGGAATGGCAAAGTTATATTTCTCATAGAAAGGTAAAACCACAATTTATTATGAACTTGGGCTTCGCCATCGTTGTTGATAAACAGATGCACAGTGGTACTTTTGAAAAGAATATTTATTCAAAGGAAGACGACATTCCTATGTATCAACACTAGATTGTATGATATTATTCAATCACCTCTATGAGAGAAGCTATGAAGAAATGAGGACATTTAACGAATGACCAATTTTGGTCTGGGTCCTATAGTGAGTGAAACTCACGAGAGAAGAACAGCCATGTTGAAATTCATATACTTTGTATTTATCGAGTGAGAAAAAGGGATGCCTGTACTATCGCTCGATGAACCAAGAGATCACTGCTACATGTGAGAACCCATGTCTGGGATTCCTATATCTTTATGGAAAAATATATATATATTGAACTTTACGTGAAGGGATATTCACTAGACGAGGTTAGGTCTAGGAGCCTTCCTATATATTGGTTATGGTCTGACGTGCCCAGTCAGTAAAGCCAGATGATTTACATGATGGAACTCTGAATGCTTATTTACGAATGCTCCATTATGATATTTGCCAAGCATGAATGCTAACTTAAGATGATATTCCTGTGATCAACATTATGCTGTCTATGTCGACATTTGTTCCTGTAACCATACACGTACTGTCCAAGTGTGCGTCCCATTAAATGTTATAAAAAAGACCACCGTAGTTCCAGTACTTCTTGAATTCGAACAGTGTGAGTATGAGTGATGTACTACCAACCTGTCAACTCTATCGAATCATTCTACCATTCGCGTTCTGACATTCACATACACACTCATTGTTTACACTCACATTCTTGTCGGAGCCTCATCACGTTCCAGGACAAGATGACCTGTATGACCAAAACTGTGCTGGGTTTAATGAGTTGACAATCGTTACACTTTACTACACCAGTCCCAACATCTACATTTATCAACTGGTGGACATTCACGTCATTTAACAAATAAAGCGTGATTCAACAACTAGTAGCCAGTATGAGTTAACAACTAAACAGAGTTTAACAACTGGTGTGCCAGCTTCCTGGGTCAACCTGCACAGTGACCATATTGAGAAGTAAACTACTGAGACCAGACGTTCCTTGGGGTCTGTTACGACACACAAATACATCAGCAGTACAACTCTACAGTGATGTCAGCGTGACCTGTCCTGTCGACAGTATGCGGTAACTAGGTCAGCGTTTGTTGACATTTGGTTCGTTGGACATTTGCCATACAACTGACAGTGTTACACAGCAAGCTTGGTTGAAACATAGAACATTACACATCAGGACTGGAGAATATTTGACAGTGTTTGCGAAAGGAAATGTTATTGAACTGAGAAGTCCTACATCGATTGTTATCATTCACATCAACGATGGAGCTTCTATTTCTGTGTTGAATTTAAAATAATTAGACCAGAAGTATTTGTTTAATAAAGTACCACAGTACTGTACTATTAGACAGTGTAACTGAGCCTTCTTTACAACACATTCTTTCTGCAACACTCTATTTACATCATATTGCCATACTATTTATGCAATTATGTATTTATGTTTAAATATTTATATGTGATATTTGTTTGTATCCAGCGGGTTGTTGTTTTGGTTGGGCGGTGTCACACAGCAGAGTATCCCACGTAATAGAGGGTCTGATGTGTGCGTTTCTATAGGTGCAATTTTCTTGATTGAAAATTTGCTGCGACAGCTGTTGCTATTAGTGTTAGCTGTGAAGACTGTACTCATTGTTGTTTTTGTAATATTCCTCTGTTCTTTAGTTTGTTTTGATTTGTTTGTAATTTGTTGGTCTACCCTATTCTATCTTTCAGTTCTATTCTCAATTTATATTTATATACTGTGGCGTTATTTGTATTTGTTATCCTCTTGCGGTTTATCTTTTATTGTTTTCCCATTTCATTTATTTCATTTCCGCAAATGTTTTCATATTCTCCTGTATAACTGTTTTGTTTTGTGCCTGATCGACATACACTATTTAAAATATAGTTGATCATATAAATTGATGTACAAGAATCAACTGATAGTTAATTGCTATTACTAAAGGTACACAGTTGATGATATAAAACACTATTTCTGGTGCACTGCACTTATATTATAGAGTGAACCAGCAACTTATAGCTGTTATTATATAAGGATTTATACAAGACCTTTGTAAGGCTTGTTTCCCACAGTGATTGGGATAGTTAAGTACTATTTTCCACAGGTTAAAAAGTTATCATACAAGGTCTTTGATTAAGACTAAGAAAGTGAATTTATTTACTTTTGCAAATTACTGATCTTATTAGACAAGATGTCTACATTAGATTATTTTATCACACAAGGCAAGGCTCTTGATAAGACTGGTCAGCAATTAGAAGAATGGGCAGTTGCTCAATATGACAAAGCATTAGCTGCTGAAGAAAGAAAAGCATTGATTGAGGAGAAAAGATTAGAAGCTGAGGAAAAAAAATTACAAAGAGAGTATGAACAAAAGAAATTGCAGATACAGACTGATGAAAAAAGATTCCAGATGGAAATGGAAAAAGAGAAAAGAAAAGATGAAGCTGCTGCAGAAGAGAAAAAATTACAAGCTGCTGCAGAAGAGAAAAAATTACAAGCTGCTGCAGAAGAGAAAAAATTACAAGCTGCTGCAGAAGAAAAAAGATTACAAAGAGAAGCTGAAGCAGAAGAGAAAAAATTACAAGCTGCTGCAGAAGAAAAAAGATTACAAAGAGAAGCTGAAGCAGAAGAGAAAAAAGCAATAAGAGAGCATGAACACAAAAAAAAACTTTTAGCATTTGAGTTAGAAAAGTTAAAGTTAACAAACATAAGTGATGGTAATCAAGCATCTGGTGGTAATGGTAAACCCTTTACTTACAAGGTCAAGGTACCAGCGTTCAACCCTTCCAGTGATGACATAACATTCTGGCTAAATAGATTTGAACGCTCGTGTCGAGCACATAATGTGGACAAATCACAATATGCTAACCAGTTATCAGAAAATCTGAAAGGTGATTCTCTGACTAGTTTAAGTTTGGTTGAAGAGGCTGACAAAGATAACTATGATGTTATTAGGGCAGCCTTATTTAAGAAGTATCAGTTGTCTGAAGAGGGTTATCGGAAGTTGTTTAAGACAATGGTGCCTGAGGCAGGTGTAGAATTCTCAGAATTCATTGCAAGGACACGTCTTACATTTGATCGTTGGATTGAGCTATCCAAAACAGAAAAGACTTATGAAGCCCTTATGGACTTGATACTCAGAGACAAGATTATGTCAAGTATAAATAAACCTTTCCTCGAATTCTTACATGAGCGTAAACCTAAGTCTCTAAAAGAAATGGAACAATATTGTACCCAATACGTCACTGCACATCCGGACGTAGCTATTAGCAACAGTAAGGTTAAAGAAGGTATGCCAGTTGCTTCTGCAACACCATACAACCCTAATCACTCTCACAAATTCCAAGGACCTCAAAATAGGTTTAATAAAAAAGGTAACTATTACAGTTATCAGAACCAAGGTAACCAATCATTTCAGGGTTCTTCTTCGAATACCTGGAGAAGAGCTGACAGCCCTCGATTCAGGGGTGGTCATAATTACAGGAACTTTCGCAAAGGAAGTCATTCTAGAAACTATCCAAGTTTTCCTTCATGGAGACAACAAGATCATAATTACAGAGATACTCATTATAATGAATATGATGATAGTAACCAAAGGAGCTATGATTCAAACCCGAGTAGAGGTTATAATAGTGGAAACAATGATAAGTACAGAGGCAATAATAACAGAGGTAGAGCACAATTCAAAAAACATAAAGCTCATTACCAGGCGAACTCTGCACAGCAAGAGTCCCACGAAGCCTATAAACAAAATAAAGATAATGATGACTCTAATAATATGGCATGTGCCGCTTTTGATTTTGGGAGAGCATCTCAGTGCCCCCAATGCAAAACATTATTTGAGCCAACCACAGTGTCTACTTTAAGCTGTGGGCATCCTCTTCCCGCTCTTCCTGCGTCAATCGCGCATGATGGGAGAGGTTCTCTTGTCTTACACAAAGGTTTAGTAAATGACAATCCAGTCTCAGTACTTTTTGATTCTGGATGCACAACTATTGGGGTTAGGCACTCATAGATCCTTCTCATTCTACAGGCAAAGTAGTCAAATGCGTAACATTTGGCGGCACCATAGAGAAATACTCTACCGCTATCATTAGGATTGCTACTCCTTTCTTCACAGGAGATGTACACGCATGTCTTTTGCCGAATCCGATCGCTGATCTTATCATCGGTCGCATTCACGGAGTCAAAGAATGCACTCCGGAGCAAATTTCCGTTTGGGAAAATCAAAATATGCAATCTGCTAATGCGGTAGTCACTAGAGCTCAAGCTCTCAATATGCCTGAAACTTCATCTGTTGAAGATAATGAAGTGCATAACCAAGATGATCCCTTGGTAATTTCTCGTGACTCGTTTATAAAACAACAAGAAGAAGATCCGACTCTTAAGAAATTCTTCACTCTTGTAACGAAAGGTGCAAGACTCCACTAAGTCAAGTCATTCTCAGATTCTTGTACCCAAGAATTTGAGAGTTAAGATCTTACAACAAGCACACGACT